>QLTV01001177.1:3730390-3745829 GCA_003457575.1 Thermophis baileyi | reverse complement strand
ATCAGAAGTCACCAATACAGCATCTCATTTTCTGCTAGTTCTGTGAAATGTCTATAAGTTTAGACAGACTACAGGTAGTCTTATAACATTGCCTTGACTTATAACAGTTCATTTAGTGACCATTCAAAGTTACAACGGCACTGAAAAACGTGACTTATGACCATTTTTCACACTTACGGCTGTTGCAGCACCCCCCCCCCATATGATCAAAATTCGGATGCTTGGCAACTGATTCATATTTATGACGGTTGCAGTGCCACAGGGTCATGTGATCACTTTTGCGACCTTCTGACAAGCAAAGTCAAATGGGGAAGCCAGATTCACTTTAACAGCCCAGTTACTAACTTAACAACTGCAATGATTCAGTTAACAACTGTGGCAAGAAAGGTCAGAAAATAGAGCAAAACTCACTTAACACATGTCTCTCTTAGCAACCTGAACTGACTACCTGTATAGGTAGTCCTCCACTTACAGCCACAATTAAGCCCAAAATTTCCATTGCTAAGCAAGGCAGTTGTTAAGCAAATTGTGCCCATTTTACAACCTTTCTTGCCACAGTTGTTAAGTGAGTCGCTTCAGTCGTTAAGTTAGTAACGTGATTGTTAAGTGAAACTAGCTTCCCCATTGACTTTTTTTGTTGGAAGCTGGCTGGCAACCCTCATTAAATTGCCTCATGTCAATTGCCAAGCATCTGAATTTTGATCATATGACCACAGGGATGCTGCAACAATCGTTAAGTGTGAAAAAAGGTCACAAGTCACTTTTTTCAGCACTGCTGTAATTTCAAATGGTCACTAAATGAATGATTGTAACTTGAGGACTTACATGTATTTGAAGAACATCAAGTCAGGGATGGATATCATAAACCATCACTCTATGTGTTTATACATAGAAGCCATGTCACGTAACCAGTATACTTTCTTGAGTTTGAAAATAAGCATGATAAAACTTGTTTTAAAAGACAGCAAGAACATTCTCTCCAAAGAGTTAAATCAAAATGGAACCTGGCAAGTGTTTTTCTGAATCCACTCACTTTTCAAGTGGTTGACGTGCTTTTAGTGTGATTGTCTGCCAAAAAGTTTTTGTCCACCCCTGAAGCCTTATTCTCAAATCAAGATATATTTGGGGGGGAAAACATGCTATGGAAATATATATAAATCTTTGGTTTTTCATGTCAATTCAATTTATGTTTAAAGAGGGATGTGGCGTTTAGCTTTTTAACATCATCAGTGATGTTAACCTCTAATTTGTTGCTTGAATTTCTGTCTGCCCACATCTACCATTCCTAATTCTATAGTCTAAGAAAATCTTTTGAGCCATAGAGAATCCATCACGGTGTTACATTAGCAAATATTTCTGCAACATTTATATGTGTGGAATTAGCCTATATTTGCATGTTCAAAAGAGAACTTTGAAAATGCTTTGTTTTAAATGAATTAGACTTAGCCTTTTTTGAAATGTTTTCAAATGACATATATTCTGCCTGCAAAAAAAATGTTATGCTTTTACACATTTTCTTTTCTTTTTCTCCTATTCTCAATGCATGCCTAACAAATTAAGGTAGCTTGGTTTCTTAAACTAGTTTCCTTCCTTCAGTGTTTCAGAAACAGTCAAAATTAAATCTTTGCCAATACAACATTGCAAAAATATATAGAATATATATTGCAAAATATATTACTGCAGAAAAGAAGAACCAGATACACATTTGCCTTCAATAAAGTTAATAAAGTGACTTTGGCTCCAAATGCATATGGTAATAAAATACATGATTTCATAACTCTAATATCTAGTCTTATTTTACCCAGAGTGATTTTGAAACTATACCTACTATAATTGTGATTCCAGTAGTTAAAAAAAAAATCTAAGAGGACCAATGACGATAATAACTAAAATACTACCTAGCTTGGAAATCTAGTTTTATCCTTTAATCCTAAAATAATTTTGACCATCTTCCTTATTTTCTTGCCAAGACCCTGTAACCATAATTAGATGTTCCAACTAATGAGATGAGATCAGGTTGATGGCCATTAAATGCATGGTTATTTTGGTACAAGGCTTTATTCATCAAACTCTCTCTTTAGAGGGTCATTGGGTGTGTGCGTTGTGCTCTATTAAAGATGATAATCTTGTTTTCTTAACATTTTTACTAATGTTAAAATGTGCACTACTTATTCTATTGTTTTCCTTTTGTTTATGAACAGCTAGTCCTTGACTTATGACTGTAATTGACCCCAGAATTACAGTCATAATTCACTGCGGTCATTAAGAGGGTCACCCTGTAACTGGATCAGATTTTTCTGCATTTTTGTAGTGGTTGTTAAGCAAATTCTGTGGTTATGAACCAAATCCATTTTTCCCAATGGGCGTTGCTTTCTTCCCTTCCTCCTTCGAGAAGTGACTCACTCTTTCCAACTCTCGCCAGTTCTCCCTCCAACATTTTGAAGTTAACCATAAAAAAAAAAAAAAAAAAAAAAAAAAAAAAAAAAAAAAAAAAAGAAGATGATGATGATTGCAGTCATATGACTGTGGGAGGCTGAAAACAGCTGTAAAGGTAAGTTGGTTGCCAAGACCCCCCCCTCCAAAAAAAATTGATGATGTGACTGTGGGAGAGAAAGTGGCAACATAAGTTTGATCGTAAGCAGCTTTTGGGGGAGAGGTCTGTCGTGACTTTGAATGTTCGCTAAGCAACCAGTCATAAATCAAGGATGACCTGTACCAATTTTTTATTATTACTATTGCTGGTGGTGGTTTTATCTTTATTGCTTACAAAATTGTTTCCAGGGTGGGTGTTTGCTGGGTGTATGGCTTCATAATGCCTACAAAATGTGAATATGCTTCCCCCACTTCCAAGCCATCAAAAAAGAATTGTTTCTTATACAGACACACCCAACCAAAGACCTTTGTGTGCAGCTGCTACGGATGTATGTTTGTCTCACTCCCTTTGCCTCGACCCACATCTGAGCTTCACTGAACTGGCGGAATATTTCTTTGGATAAAGATCAAGGACAGGCAAACAATCATATATGTGGAGCTCCCCAGACTCTTCTAAGTCTTGTCATATGATCATAGTGCTGAAACTGTGTAGTAAACAGAACAAAATTAAAATGGCAGTGAGGAGAACACTAAAAATCCCACCTGTGCTCCTTCTCTTACGTCATTATGTCACCAACGTCCTTCTGAAACTCTTAACGGCCTAACAGCCTTTTTTTTTTTTTAAAGGGGTTTTCACTAGCTACAAAAGCATTGCCCAATCAAATTTGTACACTGCAGTTGTGTTAAGACTACAGGCCATGCTGGGATATTCTAGGGACTCTCTTATCCCAAGACTTCTTGAGGGCAGCCAATTGCTAAAGATGACCAACATACGATTCTTAAATCGCTTGTCATTAATGCACGATGACTTGCTAAACAACTAAAGTTTGATTACAGCCAGAGAATCAAGCCTGAATTGTAAACTACTGACTTTCAAAACAAGAAAAGGTGGACTTCCCAAATGTTATTTAAGCACTGATTGTCTTACCATCATCTTCACATTCTTCTAGAGGCTTTTGCTGTTTGTTCAGGCACCTTGGGTCTAGCCAAGACGTTGTTTTAGTATTATGACTACAAATAAAAAAAAATAAAATAAAAAAATGAGTTTCATAAAAAAAAACATAGTAAAAAATAACACATCAACATAATTTTTATTTTCAGAAAATGGAGAGAACCAATCTAGAACTAAGGAGAAATTTCTTGACAGAAGAATTTATCAGTGGAATGGCTTGGCCCATTACTGCAGGTTTTTTATGAAGAGATTGGACAACCATTTGTCTGAAATGATATAGGATTTCCTGCTTGAGCAGGGGGTTGGACTAGAAAACCTCTAAGGTCCCTTCTGATTTGCTATTCTGTTATTCTGTTTCTTTGGGCTGCATGATTGGATTGTGAGCCATATACAATCCTGTTCTTTATTCCCCATTCCAACCGCTGTTGTAGTTTCCTATGACTTTTAAAGAAGATGTCATTTTAATTCTTGGTGTGTCTACAACCCAGCTGAGCTCTATTATTCACGATTCTCCATTCAAAGAGCCACAATGCATTTGCCTGTATCCACAAATAAATAGGAAAACATAGAAATTCTATATTGTTGAAACAGAATACCATGGTTCCTTCCACAAATCTCAAAAGAATGATCTAATCATCAAAGTGATCTAATCCTCCTGCTACATTATGTGAAGGAGAATATACATGCTCCTTTGAAGACTTACTATTAAATAACAGTTCTGCTTTCAAAGGAGAGTATTCACATCCCGGCTATCCATTACTAGTGATGTGAAAGCTGAAGTGGAAGGTCACCATTTCACACACTACATTACCCACCCTTGCAATGCAAGAAGAATCCATCCATTCAATTCTTTTGTGCACTTCTGGGCAATTAATCACCAGTTGGTAAACTAAGCCATAGAAGTCCAGCAAGCACAGCAAATTAACAACAATGGAAAACACTGGGTTTGCCAAGGTACAAAACAATTTATACCTCAAAATCATAAAGGGAAGTGGTAAAATATTTGAATATCCTTCCAAACTGAAGGTGAGGAATATATTTATGGAGGCAGAACAACGCAAATTCTGGGCTAAGTATTGCATAAATAAAAATTAGGGTGGTTTTTTTTTAGTTTATCATCCTATAATTTGTTTATTATAGAAAATAAAGATGACTAATTGTGAAGACTGTAAGGCAGTTACTGCTGAATGTTTTAATAACTTACCATACAGTAAGAATTTAGCTTCTAATTTATTCTATCAGCAGCCAGAGTGCTATGCAATGAAATGATTAGCATCATGGTTACATGAAGAAATGTCACTACATGAACAACTCTATGTGCATTTGCTTGAAACAAACCCTACTGGATTCAGTACATTGTATTTATGAATTGATACCCTATGATTAATTGCTGAATAAAAGATCCAAAGGCTTTTATGCCTACCCCTTGAAACTGCTAAACTGAGAAACACATAGTCTGGATCTCAGCCATGAAACCTAGGCTACTTGGAGGTTGCACTTCCAAATACCCAAGGAGCATCATTATCATACAAGGAAGAAACAATCTTGCCTTAGTCATAATCACAAGCTTAGTTAATCTTGCCTGTAACAGAAAATACATTATTCCATTTGGGAGTGGCCTCCAAAGTTGAAAAGTAGCACACTATGGTACTTACTCAGGGGAGCAAGGGCTACTAGACTAATTACAATGCATATATCAATAGAAGATCTGTTATCATGGAAGATCAGCCTGGCCCCATTTAAATGCCTGTGTAAACCTCATCACTTCATCCAGGACATTGTCAAATTGTTACTTTTTTATTCTCTTTCCTTATATAATCTTCTCTCAAAAACACAAACAAACCAGCAACTAAGATCATTAAAGGCCTGGAAACTAAAACATATGAGGAACAGTTATAGGAATTGGGTATGGCTAGTCTAAAGAAAAGAGGGACTAGGGTTGACATGATAGCAGTATTCCAGTATTTGAGGGGCTGCCACAAAGAAGAGGAGGGTCAACTTATTTTCCAAAGCATCAGAAGGCAAGACAAGAAACAATGGATGGAAACTAATCAAGGAGAGAAGCAACCTGGAATTAAGAAGTTTCCTAACAGTGAGGACAATTAAGTGGAACAGTTTGCCTTCAGAAGTTGTGGGTACTTCATCATTGGAGGTTTTTAAGAAAAGTCTGGACAGCCACCTGCCTGAAATGGTATAGGGTCTCTTGATTGAGCAGGGGGTTGGACTAGAAGACCTCCAAGGTCCCTTCAGGCTCTATTCTGATTATTATAACTTCAGAGCTTGAGATAGGGACCTCTTACAAGACACTTTCAACCCTTCTCCAGAATTCCTCTCAATGTTCAGAAAACCCAGAGAGTCCCAAAGGTGCTTTTTCAAGAGGCAACTGGACTTTCTGGTTTTTCTTTGAAGACGTTTCGCTTCTCATCCAAGAAGTTTCTTCAGCAAGAAGCCAGAAAGTCCAGTTGTCTCTTGAAAAAGCATCTTTGGGACAACCATGACCTGGATGACTGATAATCTCCATAGACAAAACCCAAAGAGGGTTTTATGGAACCTAAAGGTTAAAAAAGAAATGAAAATACACTTTACTCTATAAAGTAGACTTCTCCATTCTCTGTATAAGCCATCTCCCAGTTTTCAGGCAGAGGACCCAAGTTTTCCTCTGCACAAGGAGGTAGGTATTGAGGGAGCTTCTCAGATGGTTCCGTGGTGGGAACAGTGGTGATGCTACTATTCAGAGATGGGAGAGCTGCATCTCTTATACTGTGTATATTGTGCTCGTCTTGTTCACCGGAGTCTGCTGTAGAAGAACATCACACAAAATTATAAAAAAAAATAAGAGAGATTATTACTTGGAATAGCAATAGTAATAGCACTTAGACTTATATACCGCTTCATAATGCTTTACAGCCCTCTCTAAGTGGTTTACAGAGTCAGCATATTGGCCCCAACAATCTGGGTCCTCATTTTACCCACCTTGGAAAGATGGAAGGCTGAGTCAAGCTTGAGCCTGGTGAGATTTGAACTGCCAAATTGCAGGCAGCCGGCAGTCAATAGAAGTAGCCTGCAGTACTGCACACTAACCACTGCGCCACCATAGCTCATTATTTGTAAAGCCACTTTTTTTGTTTCCCATCCCTACTTGCTTTAGACCAGGGCTCCCAGCCCGCGGACCAGATGCGTCACGTGCTGGCCACATCCACGCCCGGTTTAGCGAAGGGGAAAAAAAAGTCCTGATACGTCACGTGACGCCGCCGTGACGACGTGAGTTTGACACCCCTGGTTTAGACTCTCCACTCACTAATTCAGAGTGTGTCTGATATTGTCATGTAGTGATACAGAGTTTTAGACTCTTTCAATGGACTCAAGATCACACTGGACTGAATGAGGGACAG
Organism: Thermophis baileyi; assembly: GCA_003457575.1. Taxonomy (NCBI): domain Eukaryota; kingdom Metazoa; phylum Chordata; class Lepidosauria; order Squamata; family Dipsadidae; genus Thermophis; species Thermophis baileyi. The sequence continues at coordinate 3,738,893 of QLTV01001177.1, read as the reverse complement.
ATCAGTTTCTTTTCTTTTTTTTTGAATCAAATTATCACCAATGATCTGGCATTAATGAGCAAATAGCTAAGAGGGACATACATTATTTATGGACAGTAACACACACATACATTTTAAAAAGATCTTTCAAAATTGGAAAATGAGTCTTAAAATAACAAAGACAATTTCAATATAAAAATCCATACTGAGATACACACACACACACCCCAAAAAATTCCTAAACTTTAAATACATGTTCACAGACTCTGACTTAGTAGCAAATAAACTTTATAGAGCCGAGGTGGCGCAGTGGTTAGAGTGCAGTACTGCAGTACTGCTGACTGCTAGCTGCAGTTCGGCAGTTCAAATCTCACCAGGCTCAAGGTTGACTCAGCCTTCCATTCTTCCGAGGTGGGTAAAATGAGGACCCAGATTGTTGAGGACAATGTGCTGACTCTGTGAACCGCTTAGAGAGGGCTGTAAAAGCACTATAAAGCGGTATATAAGTCTAAGTGCTATTGCTATTGCTATTGCTAAATAATTAAGAAACTGATACATACTTCTAAATGGCTGAAAAAAATAAAAGAACAATTACTAGAAAGCAGAAAACATAACATTGTAGCCTGGAAAAGATATAGAAAATAGAATGGAACTAAAATGATCAATAGTTGATCTAACTGTGCTAAGTATAATATTTCTGACTGGATTTCTGAAACTTTAGAAAAAAAAAACTCAGAGAAAGTAAAGTGTATAAAAGTAAGTACAGATAATCCTTGACTCAGGGCCACAATAGAGCCCAAAATGTCCGCTGCTAAGCAAGGCAATTGTTCAGTGAACTTTGACCCATTTTACCTCATTTTTTGCTACAGTTGTTAAATGAATCGTTGCAGTTGTTAAGTGAATCATGCAGTGAATTTGGCTTCCCCCATTGACTTTGCTTGTCAAAGGCCAGCTGGGAAGGTTACAAATGGTGATCACATGGCCCCAGGACATGCCGGTTGCCAAATGCCCAAATTTTGATCACATGACATGAGGATGCTGCAATGGTTGTAAGTTTGAAGACCGGTCATAAGTCACTTTTTTTTCAGTGTTGTATTTTCAAACTGTCACTAAACAAATGGTTATATGTTGAGGACTACTTATATGACATGGAGAAGTCATAATACTAAAAATCAGGGTCATCCCAAAATGCTGAGAAATGGGGATATTTAGGATGGATACAACTGAATAATTCATCAAATCAGACTGTGGAATTCAATTCTGCAAGAAATTATTACTGGCCACACTATGGGTAGTTACAATCATGTACTAAATGCTTAATGCTATATCTATTGATGAAAATATGTATATTTTCTTTTTCTTTTTTTAATAAAATAATCTTTATTAGGTTTTTCGTTAAAAACAACATATAGAACAAACATACAAAAAATACACAAAACAAAAACAAACACAAAAATTACTAACCACTTTTACAGCTTTTTCAAAGTATTTCCTAATCTATTTACAAATTACAATATTTCTTATTTTTATTTTAACATTCGTTAATATTTATCTAAATCTATCTTTAAAGAATTGAATCTCATAATATATTTTCCACATCTATTTCTTCCATTTTACTTACATATAAATTACTTGTTTATCATAGGAAAAGAGAGTGAGAACATTTACGGTTTCGTCATAGATAGTCCTCTTTTATAACCAAATTTGAAGTTTTTTGTTGTGTTTTAACCACGTATACCATTTATTCCATGCTACAGAAAATATGTATATTTTCATTATCATCAGCACAATCTAGAGCAGAGGCGTCAAACTTGATTTCATTGAGGGCCGCATCAGGGTTGTGTTTGACTTCGGAGGCCCGGGAGTAGGGGGTGGACATGGTGGACATGGCCAGTGATGGGCGTGACACGGGACTCATGTTGGGGGCACCTGTGGTGGCCAAGTGCTAAGACATCCCTGAGACCCTCCCTCACTCTCATTATAATCTCCTTCCTTTCTTTCTTCCTTCCTTCCTTCCTTCCTTTTTCCTTGCCTCTTCATTCTCCTTTATTCCTTCCCCTCTTTCCTTATTTTTCCTTCCTTTCTCTCTTCCCATCTTCCCTTTCTCTTTCCATCTTTTTCTTTCCTCTTTCCCTTTCTCCTTTCCCATCCCTTCTTGCATGCTCAAATGCAAAAGGGGAAACATTTCTCCTTTTGTTTTGTTTTTAGTTTGTTTTAATAGCCCTCTGCCAGCGAAAACGGAGTCCTGTGTCCCGTTTTCGGCCTGGACGGCCTCCTGCAGCCCTCTGCCAGCAAAAATGGAGTCCGGGGGGGCCCTGGCATTGCGGGCCAGACTTTTGCTGTTTCCAGGCCGGCCCTGTGGGCCAGATATAAGCACCCCGCAGGCCGGATCCAGCCCGCGGGCCTTGAGTTTGACACCCCTGATGTAGAGAAACTTTTTCAAAGCTATCAGAAAAATCAGATTATCAGACTCTATTCTCTGACTTGCTGGTTTTCACAAAGCAGCTGTTCCTTAAAAGCACGACTCATTTCACTTGTTATGGAAAAGTAGGGATATGCAGCAGTTTGGAATTCTGCTGTCTCCAGCTATTGCAATGTTCACTATCCAGATTTTTTTTTTTTACTTGCTTATCAACAATTGTTAAGTCTGAGGTGTTATGTAGCAGATGCTTGTCTGATTGAATTCTAAAGTCCCAGAACACTTTAGTTTCTTCATTTTCTGTTACAGGTAGTCCTTGACATAATGGAGCCTGCCGATCATAAGGTCGTAGGTCCTGATGGTTCTAAAATCAGTTACCCACCTGACCAACCAAACATATGACCTCTTTTGTGGCAGTGAATGCCATGGTCATTAAGTGAAACAAAGGTTTGCTATGGGCCGTGTTGAAATAAATGCCAGTTTTCAGCAACATTGTGAAAATGCAGTCATGTGATCATTATTTATTATTATTATTATTTATTAAATTTGTATGCCGCCCAACTCCCAAGGGACTCTGGGTTACCACAAATGACTGTACATGCAGGCCGGCTGCTGAGCTCCTGACATGTGGAGGACATGTGACTGTGGGGGAAGAGAGCTAGCTGTGGGAACTTTGGAACCAAGTTGTAAGTACTTTGAAGAGGTCTGCAGTAACTTTAAACGATTGCTAAGTGATCAGTCGCAAGCCGAGGACTTTGTGTACTCTAATTTGTGGTCCCAACAGTTCTTGCTTACAAGCAAATGGCATCTCCTGCAGATATTCCAATGCACCATTGTTGCTACTTTGACATTCTGTTGTTTATAGTCCATCTGTGTGATCTTGCAGCAAGTAGCCAGGTGGTCCATAGCTTCTTCAGCTTCTTTGAAGAGCCGGCATTTGCTGTCTGTTGCTGTCTTCTCAATTCTGGCTTTGTATGCATTTGTTCTTAGGGCTTGGTCTTGTGAAGCCAGAATCAGCCCCTGTGTCCCTTTCTTCAATTTTCCTACTTTTAGCCATTGTCAGATTTTGTTTTAATCTGCTTTGCTTGCTAGTTGTTCTATGTATTGGCCATGTAACACTTTGCCTTGCCAAGTCTCTTTTCTATTCTTCATTTGGTCTCTTATTATTGTTTGGCCAGTTTACTGTTATTGTTATTGTGATAATGTTGGTGGTGGTGGTAACGATTGGTCATACAGTCAGCCAGACGTTTAGACTGGATTTGGCATTTTTATCCATCTATTTTCCCAAGAAGCTGTCCTCTTTGAAATAGGATGTAGATGTTCCAATTATGCGCCATCAGGTGATTTTTTTTAAAAAAAGGATTGTTGTTAGAGGCAACTATCTTTTTCAATCTGTCAATGTTGTTGTCTTATATGTCTTGCCACACATTACAGTTAATACATTACTCTGATGCTTGTCTAATTGCAGTAATGCAATTACTCTGATTCCCCAGCAACGCTGGCTGGGGAATTCTGAGTTGAAATGTACATGTCTTAAAGCCACCAAGGACGACAAACACTAACCTGATGTATTAAATAACATACTATTAAGTAAGAAATACACAGGGTTATTGCTTAGGAGCCAAATTCCAACCAGTGTAATAGGCTTTGATGACCCCATCTGATAGCTTAAACTCAAAAATTACTAGATTGTTTCCTCAGGATTGTTCTGATTACTCTCTTAAAAGCTGCAATGCACATTTTAAATTTGAAATTAGAAAAAAATCTTACTGTTAACAGAATGCCATCAATCCCAGGAATTATCTTATGAGAAAATACTGATTTACGTGGATCACGATTCTCCTGATCTTCCAATTAATCAGGGGGGAGAGAGAGAAAGAGAGAGGGAGAGGGAGAGACAGGGGGAAGAAGAGGGAGAGGGAAGGAGGGGGGAGAGGGAGGGAGAGGGAGGGAGGGAGGGAGAGAGAGAGAGAATGAGAGAGAATGAGAGAAAATGAGAATGAATTGATTTACCTGTAAAGCTACTGTTCATTTCAGGGGTGTCATCCTCTTCATTCTCTGCATGTACTAAACCAGCATTTTGCATATCATTGTAGGACTTGGTTCGTTTGGGAGTCGTCTGCTTGGAACTTGAGGGGAGATTTTGCAAAGCATCAGCATTATTCACTTTCCCACTGAGGGATTGGCTGGGAGGTTTGGGTGTTCCATAATAGTTACCTAGGAAATAGAAACACTTTTTATTTATTTATTTACTTATTTGATTCAATTTAGGCACCACCCAATTCCAGCTGGCGGAGGAGGCTCACAATATAAGTTTAAAAAGAAAAGAAAAGAATCCTGCCACTCTAGATAGCATAATAATAATAATAAAACAAAAGCACAACTACCAAGGGCCCCCGATCCATGTTAAACCAAAGCCTGGAAGAACAACCAGGTTATTAGGGAAAGCCAATATGAAACTCAGAGGGGATCTTATTTTAAATTTGCAAGTTTTTTTAAAAATATGTTATCCCATTCAAAGTTTTCCTTTTCTCCCCTTCACTAGTTGCAACAATAGGCATTTCCCCCTTATTATTTATTTAGCGTATGGCATACCATGTCAGGGAAATCTACGAAATGCTAGACACAATACAGTCCTGGCAGGATTCTAAATTCTTTTATACAGGTATGAATAAGTTGCGTTCCCTGACTTCCCATCAACTGGAAAACTTAAAACAGATGTCTGCTCTTTTATTTTGCAGCAACTTAACCATTTTTATTTTAAAAGGAGAAACAAAGTCTGCGTTTTTAGGGGCACCAAGCGTACAAAGCCTAAAAAAATAAAAGGCAACTGCCACTAACGGAAGAAAAAAGGGAGGAAAAAATTTATTACGTTTGAATTTCAATTAGTTATCTCTGAAGAAATGCACACTAAATTAACGCTGAAACATACTGACAGTGAACTTCTCACAAAATTCTATCATCACCTGGAAAAATAAGGGAAGGCTGAGATCATGTTCTTTAATATATATCCTCAGCAGATGGCAGCTTCATTTTTTAAAAGCAACTTTTAAAAAAATGGCAACGTACAGCCTAGGGCATGGCGAGCTTGATGTCACTCGTGTCACGGACACTTGTGGTGGCCCGAGCGCTCTGCCAGCAAAAACGGGCTCCCGAGCTCCGTTTTCGGCTGCGACGGCCTCCTGCAACCCTCTGCCAGCAAAAATGGAGCTCGGGAGAAAACGGAGCTCCGTTTTCGCTGGCAGAGGCACCGCGGACCAGTCCTTCACTGTTTCCAGGGCGGGTCAGACCTAAGCACCCTGCGGGCCAGATCCAGCCCCCGGGCCTTGAGTTTGACACCCCTGGCCTAGAATATAAAACCATGTCACCTGCTTTAGAAGGATAAGCTTTTAACTGTTGGAAGTCAAAAAAGAGAATCAAAAGACAGATCAGATACATCTAATTTCAACAACAATAGAAAATTACTGCTAAACAACCGCATGTCAAATGTGGAAGCTGTTCTTCTCAAAACGGATGTCCAGGAAAAGCTCTTCCAACTACGTTAGAGTTATTTTATCTCCCGTCTCAGTAGCATATGCTTGGAGATTTTCAGGATGGCACCAGGAAAATGTTACACATTTATCCCACTGCAATTGTCGAGCTTTGTGCCTGCCAGGAACTATTAAAATCCATGGGCTTGGCATAGCTCAGATTCTGGGGGAGAGCCCTTGGGGTGTAGATTTTTTTTTAAAAAAACCTTTTTAGATGTGTTAAATCTATCTGACAGTTTTGTTTCCTGCTCAAAATATTCAGAAAATGACTGCCAAAAAACAAACAAAAAAAACCCCATGTTGGGAGTAGCATTTGAAATCTCATGAAGTTCATGGGCTGCCCACTCTTGTTTGAAATAACTGCAGACTCTCAATTAAATGCTTCCCTGGATTCAGTAAACTCAGTCATGTAAGTTGATTAATTTTTCCTAAACAGGAAAACTGAATTTCCTATAAGCATTGTTAACAAAGGACTAACAAATGCCATATCTGCAAACACCAGGGTATCAATCACTCTGCAAATGTCACTTATGACACCCCCCACTTAAATTAAACCTTTTTTAATGGGCAGGTTTTTTTCTGGCAGTTCCAAATCTGGAGAGATTTGGGGTATCACTGTGTGAGGCCTTGCGGATGTTGCAGTGAGAATACTGAAAACTTGGAAAATGGAGATTGATGACGGTGGTTGAGAAATACCAAGCCATCCGTCCAGTTTATGTAATGATGTTCAGTGCACAGCAAATATGCTAGGTTTATTTTATAGAATAAAATCTATCCAGGAATGATCTAATTTTAGCTAAGAACCAAGCCTTAACTCTGCAATCTAGCCCAACATCAATTTATTAGGTTAAAAAGATGTCATACATCAAAATACAACCTTAAGATGAAACATAGAATTATATGTCTAGTTTATGGAAAAGGAGTAGGAGTGACATGATAGCAGTCTTCCAATATCTCAGGGGTTGCCACAAAGAAGAGGGAGTCAAGCTCTTCTCAAAAGCACCTGAAGACAGGACAAGAAGCAATGGGTGGAAAACTAATCAAGGAGAGAAGCAACCTAGAACTAAGGAGAAATTTCCTGACAGAACAATTAATCAGTGAAACAGCTTGCCTCCAGAAGTTGTGAATGCTCCAACACTGGAAGTTTTTAAGAAGAGATTGGATAACCATTTGTCTGAAATGGTATAGGGTTTCCTGCCTAAGCAGGAGGTTGGACTAGAAGACCTCCAAGGTCCCTTCCAACTCTGTTATTCTGTTATAGTTCTAGAAACTAACAGGATGCTACTTTCTAAACCTCTCTGGACCAGAGAGATGGAAAAGCCCATTTAAGTCTTCAATGGGGTGAACTTTCTCTCACCCATACCCTGATTTACACCTAATATAATCCGCTTCTGGAGGAGACTGGAGCTGAGGAAAATTGTTCAATAGAGTGATTCCTTTTCAAAGGCCTTGCATAAATCAGTTCTAATGAACATAAAGGCTTTAGCTTCAGTGCAGATGCAGCAGCTTTAAACCCCTTCTTCATTTTGGATTTGAAACGCACATGTATACATTATTGATACAGAGGAAATGGCTTCTTCTAGTAAAAGCATTAATGGGAATAATGAGTGCTCTTACAGCACATCCTGTCTCTCTTATTTGTATGCTCTATATAATGCCAGGATAGTTAAGAGACAGCAGGATGATGAATGGGGAAGAAGATTGAAAAAGATGGGGGTGGGGGGAGGAAGAAATAGGAAAAGAAAGCACTTCTTTAGTTTAGACCATTTTCCTGTAGCAGTTGTGTTGAAATAGTCAACAAAGGGTCCATAAGCAACACTGTTTCTTCTGATAATTTCCATGATGATGTAATACCCTCAAATGCTTTTTTAAAAAAAAAATACTTTAATTGAAAAAAAAGAAAGAAACTGGGTATTTATTTATTTGCTAAATTTATTGGCTGCACACTTTTTTGGAAGAATAATCCACTGTTCCACAAAAAGTCTCATGTCAACTGAGGTGGACAAAGAAAATTCAGAATGAGGTAGAAGGTAGAGAAATTGGGGAAGTTTCCTCTTCAGCTTCCTTCCTGAAAAAAAATCATATTTCTCTGATTACATATGCCCAGATGGAAACCATTTGGTACATACGCTCATGACAAGTTCTCATATTTTTGAACGTACCTATCAGCCAAAAAGATTAGTGGCATACCTGGCACATTTGACACCAGAGTGGCCACCTCCACCCACTGAACAGCACCACAAGGGCTTGGAACCATGGTCTACTTCATCTCCATCACTGTGCTGCCTAGCAAACAACTGATTAGATAAGATAACTTTTATTGTCATTTTTTACTGTGAGCCCACTGGCCCACATTAAAAATGAAATTCTGTTGCCGGCTCTCAAAAGAAAGTATATACCGTATTTTTCGGAGTATAAGACGCACCTTTTTACTCCCAAAAAGAGGGTGAAAACTTGGGTGCGTCTTATACACCGAATGTAGCCCCACCCAGCCACCCCCACCCTTTGGCCTCTGCCTCCCAGCAATTTGCCTCCTTGCAGCAAACAGTGCAGAGCCTGATTAGCAACTGATTAT
>QLTV01001177.1:3677112-3730244 GCA_003457575.1 Thermophis baileyi | reverse complement strand
CCATTGCTATTGTATCTTCTTTTCAATAGCAGAGAATAATATATACTTCCAGAAAGCCACATCAATTGTAACAGCATCTGTACACGTACAGTCTGAAATGTAACAGTATTCTGTTTTAGTATTAAGATAATGCAGCTGAGTTAGACCCTGACTTAGTCATGTTTGGAGTAGATCTATTTAAATTATTGTGAGGAGTTAATGTGACTACATTTAAGAAAACTTTCTGGCATTAATATACTGCCATAATGCACATTTCTCCAATTCTTTGCTATTTCTATGGGTCAGGCACACATGCACAGAAATACACAGCAAACAGTGTATATCATCTGTGCTGTTTGCTGTGAGACAAATTGCTGGGAGGCAGAGGCAGATTTTTTCCCCCTTGTTTTCCTCTCCCAAAACTTATACTCCGGTGCGTCTTATACTCCGAAAAATACAGTATCTACCCAAACATAACACACATATATACATGCTATACACATACTCATGCTATACAGAGAGAGACGGGGGGGGGAATGGAACGGAACAGAACAGAACAGCAGAGTTGGAAGGGACCTTGGAGGTCTTCTAGTCCAACCCCCTGATCAGGCAGGAAACCCTATACCATTTCAGACAAATGGTTGTCCAATTTCTTAGCGGAAAGAGGAAACTTGAGAGTTCACAAGATTGGTGCTGTATGGTGAAACTGGATGTTCTGCTTCGGATACCGTGAAGCCTCCTCCCAGAAGGCAACAAGGAAAACAGGTCGTGAAGAGGATGTGTAGCGTCCCAGACAATCCTGCGGACCTGCTCAAGCATCGCTTATGTGCTATGTCCTGAATAGAAGGGAGTGAACCGCCATTAATCTTTTCTGCTATCTGTTAGACTCAACTCCACACATGTCATCCACTCTCCAGTTATCCTCCTTGTCTTCAGTAGCACCTCCCTATTACCTGCTCCCACCATCCTGCCCTTGGAACGCTAGTTCCCTTAAAAATTGTTTTATAAACGTCTCCAGTTTTGTAGATGAAAAAACAGTTGACAATCTTGGTTATGGTGCCATTCCATGAACTGGTGCAATCATTCATGTTCTGCTCCAGTTCATCTCCCACTAATTTAACAAGGCTGCAGAACAACTCCTGCTAGTTTAGTATTCAAAACAGAGTATCGTCACTCTTATGTGGAAACTAGTCATTGTTCTAAGGTCTCTAAGTTCTTGAGCCTGGGTTGGGTAGAGAAGATTGTGATCTGTGAGAGTTTTGTAAGCCAGAAGTTCACCCCTGATGGACAGCTTTAAGGCTTCAGATTTCCTTTCTTTGCCTTGGACTGGAGACTAGGACATAAAACCACCCCAAGCACAATTATTTTTCATGGAAAAATTCAACAGCAGATGGAGTTTGGGCTGTCACTTATAATCCCTAATCCCCATTCTAGGACTACCTCCTTTACCATGACATTTATATCCTGCTTGTCTTAGGGGGATGCAAGGCACTATAACTGAGTTCTGTACGATAAGTTAACCTGAGAAGTTGTGAATGGCTTAAAATCACATTGTGAATGGGAATTCGAACCTGGGTCTTCCTAATCTCAGTCCAACAATTTAGTTACAATCTTAAACTACGCCAACACACACAGACATAAACACTACATTTTTCTATCTCATTCAATACAGCAGACAATTAAAAGGATATTAGGCCAGATATTAAGACACTATGCACAGCATCTCAAAACTTTTAAGTTTACAGATAATTTCCCAAGAGTTACCTTTTCTTGTACAGAAAGGATTTTTTTTAAAATATTCTACTTTCTACCTGTACCCCTTTTCTAGGAATTACAGTAAAATCACATTGTCCTTTTGAAAATGTCAGTTACATCTGGTTTTAGTCGCTGATTGTAATTAAAGGTTACATTTGGTTTTCCCACAATGTGGAGCAACAAATGCCAAGACAGTTGTGAGACATTTCACAGGGGTACATATGTTTTAGACCACAAGTAGAAACAAATAATTCACTGATAACCTTTACAAAGGCTTCCTGTTAATTCAGTTTCCCCCTGAATATTAACTAATAGAATAAAAGTATCCTTGTTTCTGTCTAGAAAGGTAAAGCCTGAAACCTTCCATCTGCATATCCGTAAGAGAAGTTATAAAACCGGGTACGTCAGTTTAAAATTAACTATGAACTATTGCCTGTCATTATTGAAACGTGGGCATTCTCTTAACTGCAATAGCTTGCTACGTTAATATTTGGAAATGTTTATACCGATCTGATCCAGTGGTCTTGGGTGTATGTTGATTTTTAATTTAAAAAAAAAACCACCTATCCTGATTTCCAGAGCTCTTCAATTGCACCCCATTTGTTCTTTTACCTCCTAATGATGTAAATTACTTCAGTCATAGACTCAAGAAACGCAAGCCCTACCCTATGATTTAGCACAACACACCCACTGCAAGTAATGAGAGCAGTCAAAGCAAAGCTTATGTAGAACAAATCAACCTCCAGTCTGCAGGCTATTCATTGAAAGCAAAGGGAAGGAATGAGGGGGTGGTGGGAAGGAGAAGGAACCCTGAAGGAAATGCATCACGATTTTACAAACGATTTGGAGAGCCACAAGAAAGGGGGGCGGGGGGGGGAAAGGTCTACATGTAATTCCAATCAATGGTTGTCTAATCATCATAATCTTCGCCTAAGCCAGGATCGTGTTTGCATAACCTTTTACATTTTGCAGTGAATTTATGCACCCACCGTAATTTAGTGATTAAAAAAAAATACAACGTTCAAAACACATTTAATTAATAACGTGGCGGTTCCCACAATGTGCGAAGAGGAAAACTTCCTTGCCTCATCAATAGTAATGAATGAATGAAACAAACAAAGAATTAGGCAAGTTTGTACTGTGGTTTCTATTTCTGTGACTAGCAAAGCGTGGTTAGAAGGTTTAAAAAAAAAAAAAAAGATGAGAAGCAGAAGATAACCAAAAGAAATACAAGATTTTTAGTAGGATTGCTTCCTTTTGAAAGGTTCCTGTAAACGTCCATAAAACAAAAGCGCATTAAATAAAGCCCTAAGGATATCTCAATATTGCTAATTTATATTTTTAAATTATTGTACTTGACCCCAAAGTAATGTTTCCTTCTGGGTCCAAATCAAGGTGTTGGTCATTACCATTTAAAGCTGTTTATGGCATGGGTATTAGAGGAGCTATCTCACTTCAATGGGATTAACCCATCCCATTTGCTCCATGGAAGAGGCCTATTTGGATCTCATCTGCCAAAGAATTTCAGCTGGTAGAGTTCAGGAAAAGAGCCTTTCCTGCTGTGGCTCCTGCCCTCTGCAATATGGTAAAGTCTGCCCCCAAACTCCTGGTTTCAGAATAAGAGAGTTGGAAGGGACCTTGGAGGTCTTCTAGTCCAACCCCCTGCTCAGGCAAGAAACTTCCAAAAGAGCTCTGATGGCTGGCCTTGATAGAGGCGTATTATGATAGGGCCGGCTGGCAGGGTTTCTTATTTAATGTTCTTTACATGTCTACTTTAATGAAAAGAATGACTAGGGGTAACATGATAGCAGTTGAGGGCCTGCCACAAGGAAGAAGGGGTCAATCTATTCTCCAAAACACCTGAAGGCAGAACAAGAAGCAATGGAGGGAAAATAATCAAGGAGAGAATCAACCTAGAAGTAAGGACAAATTTCCTGACAGTGAGAGCAATTAATCAGTGGAATGACTTGCTTGTGGGTACTCCAACACTGACGATTTTTAAGAGGAGATTGGACAACCATTTGTCTGAAATGGTACAGGATCTCCTGCTTGAGCAGGGATTGGACTAGAAGTCCTCCAAGATTCCTTCCAACTGTATTATTATGTAAAAAGACTCAATTGTTTTTAGTGGCAAGATGAAATTTCTACCTGTGTCATAGTTCTTTTCCCCATGGACCTTCACTTTAGTGAAGATTTGCATTTAATTTATTTTTAAATATTATTCTAACAAGAACAGATACTTGTAAAGATTTGGAGTCAGATTGAAAAGAATTTCCGTATGCAGTAAAAGAGGGGAAAAATGATAAAGATCTATCATTAAACTTGCAAGAAAACAGACTGGATGAATAGTTCTTAAATTTGTAAGAATGACCAGTCTTCTTCTTTTTAATGGAACATTTCAGTAATTCTTTTTAATATGCAGCCATTCATCCTCCTGATAATCTGAGAAAAGGCGGTATGATGATTGCTACAAGACACCCAGAAATGTGTCAATTATCACCTCTTGCGGCTAGATTGGCATAGCAACCTCTTATTTAGAAAGCCTTTGCAGAATGCCTTTATATTTGTTATTATAAGAATTATTTGTTATTGTTTCTAAAATCTCCAACTAGCAAAATCTTTGTCAGCTTAAAAAGAAAGTTAAGTAAACTTGAGAGAGTTTAAACATCAGCAAACTGAGCAGTAGAAGGGGGGGGGGGAAACAATATAAAATAACCCTGAACATAGATATATACAGTATTTGACTCAATTCTGTGAAGCTTTCTGCTAATTAAGAATGCATAGAATTGCAGCTAAAAGGGGCTTAAATGGTCTGCAAGATCATTAACAAATCAATGAAGTCCAATGTTATTTAGGCTCATGTGTCCAGCTATCCAGACACCCAGACATTTTCAAATAAACAAATTACAGGAAGCAATAAGTAATTGTTAACCACAGCACACATTAGGGTGTAGGCTGAAATAAAACTCAATATTACAGCTAGTCCTTGACTTATGACCACAACTGAGCCCAAAATTTCCACTGCTAACTTTTTTTGCCATGGTTGTTAAGCAAATCACTGAAGTTTTTAAGTGAATCATGCAACTGACTTCCCCCACTGACTTTGCTTGTCAGAACCTCCCTAGGAAGGTTGCAAATGACAATCCCAGGATCTTGGAACCGTTATAAATACACGCCGGTTACCAAGCACCCAAAATCTGATCACGTGACTATGGGGATGCTGCAACGGTCATAAGTGTGAGAACTAGACATAAGTCACTTTTTTTCAGTGCTGTTGTAACTTGGAACTCATTAAACAAATGGTTGTTAATTCAAGGACTACTTGAATATTTCTACATGAATATTTCTGCCCTCCCCAACATACTTTTTTTTTTTAATTTTTTTTATTAGGTTATAAAATAAGATATATAATACAAAAGTAAATAGGAAGACAGTGGGGGGAAAGAGGAGGAAAAAAGAGTGAGGAAGGGCTGGGGAAAAGAAAAAAAAGGTGTTGACTTCTGATTTCCTTTGTTGCAGTAAAATAAAGCATTAACATCAAACCACAACTTTTTACTTTTCCATAGTAATATAAATTAGCCATTTCTATAAACACGTATCAATCTAATCGGTAAAATCCAAAATCAAAGTTTTGTTTTTTCCCCACCTCAAGCACAAAGTTCAGAAGCGGTCTCCATGTGGCAACAAAGGTACTTATATTTTTTCTTTAATCAAAACAGTCAATTTAACCATTTCTGCCAACTCCATCAGCCTCTGTAGCCTCAAACATACTTTTCTAATACAATGAGGGAATGTGGTTTTTAGGAATAGGTGGAGCAATGTAAAACTGCTTCATGTCATGTACTTACAGTATATGCTTCCTGAATGGTTTTCCTCCCCAAGAAAATAAATTTTCAAAAAGCTACCAAACACTCTATGGCAGTGGCCCCCAACCTTTTGGGCACCAGGGACTGGTTCTGTGGAGAGAGGTTTTTCCATGAACCGGAGGGGGTGTGGTTTTATGTGCGGCTATTGTATACAGATAGTCCTCGACTTATTACCATAATTAAATCATAATTATAATTATAATTGAGCCCCAATTTTTTGTTGCCAAGTGAATCAATTGTTAAGTGAATTTTGCCCCCTTTTTACGACATTTCGTGCCACAGTTGTTCAGTGAATCACTGCAGCTGTTAAGTTAGTAACATACTTGTTAAGTAAATCTCGTTCCCCATTGATTTTGCTGGTAAGAAGGTCACAAAAGGTGATCACATGACTCCAGGACATTGCCACCGTCATAAATATGAGTCAGTTGCCAAGCATCTGAATTTTGATCACGTGACTATGGGGATACAGCAATGGTCGAAAAACGTGTGAAAAAAACGGTCATAAGTTACTTTTTCAGTGCTATTGTAACCTTCAACCGTCACTAAATGAACTGTTGTAAGTCGAAGATTACTTGTATACATTGGACATAAGGTTCACCAATATAGGAAAATATGCAGCTATATATTTTTGTAGGCAACTAGTTTTAATACAGAATGTTAAACTCTAATGCATTCTTTCTATTGCTGATTTTTTGTGGTAGAGATCTACTTAGACAGATAAGAATTTTTTCCCCTACAAAATATCTCAGTGGATTCCTTATAAACACTCAGGAATGTCACAATGCAATCTTAAAACTTCCCAAGATACTTTAGGAACTCTCCTTTCAACATTCAGGTGTCTCAGAGCATACCTTCATAGGTTCCTACTTCAAGAAGAGTTCCGCTTTTTTCAAGTTCAAGAAACTCTTGTACGCTTAGAAAGTTATAATCCACACCAGGCACTTCTCCTTCTCTTGGAGGACGTGTGGTGCCTAGGTAAAGAAAAAACAGACAGAATAAGATGAGTATTGATGTTACAAGAGTACTTTTGGAAAGAAACAAATATTACATTATGATAATGCTGAGAGAAACAGTGGTGACCAGGTGGAATCTTCTGTGGAAAAAGTCAATGTAGAGAAGCCAATAGAGAGTTTAAAGCAGCACCTCTCTGCCCAAGTATGGATAACTATCACTATTTTATTTGCTCTGCTCCCTGCTTGTCAGAGGAGAGAGGAAAAGGGGGGAGGACGGCAGAAGGCAGAGGAGGGGAGGGGAGGGGAGGGGAGGGGAGAGAATTTTTTCACACAAAGTTCTTTCTATTTGATTGGTCATTGATGGAACAGCACTATTGATTCTCTTGGAATCTTTGTATAACGTGAGCTTATTTCCATAATATATTCACATTTTTAACTATGACATCTTTCAAGGAATATTGTTTCTGTGATAATCTAAGTGCCAAGTACAAAACAGAAATATTTCTTAGTTTACTTATACTTTTTCATTCCTCTCAAATATCTAGCCTACTTATAGAGGGAAATATGAATTAAATTCACAAAGCTTTCCCAAATAGAATAATACTTGCATAAAATAGAGTGGGATGGGGTAGGGAGAGCTGTTTCTCATAATCTTGATACAATCAAATAAAAATTGAACATTAAGTACTTCGAGTGATGCATATTTAACTTTCTCCGGGTAGAAGTAATTCACTGTACTTTATTTTGAGTATCTCTTCAAAACACAGTTCCTGTACCCTTGGAGACTCACTGAGGAGAAAATAAATCTATATCTTATTCATATTAAGGAAAAGATGCACCCTATGACTGACATACAGCTTTAATGCTTTGAATTCTATACAAATGCAATTTTAGTAATATTTCTTTTGTTTCAAGTGCTCAGAACAAACACATCTGACTGCATCAAATGGCCTGGTTTGTATCAGCTCACTGCTCTTCCCAAGCTCTCAGCACTGACTGAGCTATAGGTCCATTGATTTACCTTCTTTCGATTTTATTTGGGCTCCAGGCATGTCTTTTTGCCAAGAAAGCCCTCAAGAAACGGGCAACTTACTACAAGACCATGGTGTAACTTTAAGATACAGGATCAGTGACACTGTGTTACTTCTCCTTCCATGGAACTAACCAAGCTACAAATATCCATATTTTGCGTGGTTCTGTAGAGCAATGGTCGCTCCTGGCTTTGTGGCTTCAAAGCAAACGTTCCCAACTGCAATTCAGAAACAAACTAAGGGAAACAAGGGGTAAAGGAATCCCCGCCTTCTCTTTTCTTGTAGCAAAATGACAGGCTGCTGGCTGGACACACGCCTGACAGATGGCATTTGAAAAGGATTTTATGAACCATCTGGGGTGTTTACAATGAGTCTAAACCACAGTTACCACCAACCTAGGGACATTTTCCTCCTCGATGTGATATAAGCAGAGAAATACAAACACAGGAAAATCAAACGCAGTATATTTTTCTAGCATTGTTACATTAACGGTAAGTGCCAAATTTTTAGTTGAATTCATGAGCTGAACATGCAGCAAATGTGTTGCTATCATGTCAGTAACAACCTCTGAAAAGCAACTGATTTTATGGAACCACACTCAGAAAATTTTCCTGGAATAGAGATTCAAACTTAAGTTTTCTTTTCAACATGCACAAAACAACACCCAATGTAAAAGGCTTAGTTTTGTAAAAGGAGAGCTGTGTTCGTCTATGTTTTGCCAAAAAAAAAAAAAACCAAGAAAAATCTGCTAGCATCTTTGCAGACAAACCAATTTTATCAAAAGGCATATGCTTTTATGAAGTACAGCTCATTTAATCAGATGTTAGCATTAGAAATCACAACAATACATGAAGAATTTTGATATTTGGGGCAAAAAAATGAAACAGCCAAAACACAGTCACAAGAAATTACTGAATTCTGAATAAATTTCATGTAAGCAAATTTTAACGTGAAAATGCTCTTATGCAAATGTAAGTTTATTGAAAATCTTATCAAATGTCTGCCAATATTTGTCAACAAAGAACTTTTAAAATTTATGTGCATTGTAGCATCTTCAAAAAAAAAAAGTCTTACTGTTCTGTAAAATCTATTGCAAGTATGTTAGATGTCAAGAATGCCATTTATTTGGCAGAGAAATCGAACTTGCTTTCATTGGTTTTATTTATATTGCAAAAGCCTTTAAATATGACTAGTTTCAAATCTGTCACAAAAACAGAATGATACACTGATTAGTTTGAATCTCCTAGCTGTAAACTCTTTTAAAGAATCTTAAATTATATCTTAAATCAGGAAGTTAGTATGAAAAATCATGGTTCTCATTATCTTTTCCTCCCCTTCTCCCAGGGATTTTTTGGCTGTACAAGGTTTCCTCTTATACTGCTTAATAAATGTTGACACTCAGCAGCTAAATTAATTTTTAATTAATTATGGTAAGCAAACTTGCTTACCATAATCTTAGAATGACACTTCAAGAAACCTGCATTTGGTAACCTCAATTGATTTTCCATTAGATTGAAACATTTATCTGATACTGCAGAGCAGTTAAAGCATATACCGTAACCAGTCTTAAAATGAATCACATGGCTTGGGGAAACAATTACAGATTCAAAAGAGTCTTTATATTATTGTTGCCCTATATCAATCCCATTTTGTCTTATTTGAACCTAGCAAGAAATCCTAGTTTAATACAAATCAGAATAATGATATAATGCTTGATTGGTGGAATATTTGGTCTAGATACTTAAGGCTGTTTTCTATGAGGTGCAAAAGAGCAGGTCCACAGATGAAGGTCCAATTAAACTGATTTATTGCTAAAGTCTATGCAAAAGGCATTTTTTCAACTAACCATCAATACCTGCTTAGAGTTAGGCACTCGAGGGAGTTTGGATTTGGTTTGCTTGTGCCTACATAATGATTCTAGACTGATTCCCCTTTTCATTCTGCTCCCAGATTCTGCCATTCCTTCTCCTACAGTTTCTTGGCCTCCCAAAAACTACTGTCCATGCTTTCTTAAATACGGTAACCCCAAATTTACATTCTACCATCTAGATGATCTTGCCAATTTATACTTGCATGCAATATCATGAAAGCAGTTTTGCTTTGATACCCTCTGATACAACCTCACTTAGCTCAGATCAAGAAAATACAGCCTGGTCTCTTGATCAAACCACAATTTAGCATTCTTCCCACTCTTCCTTCAGTCCTTATCACATTGTTAAGTCATGTTTCTCAGCGCTGTGGTATGAAGATGGGTGAATCTGAAGAATTTTGCCAAAAGATGTGAGTTAAAAAAAAAAAAGATGCCACTCTCTTTTGCAGATGGCCATGTTCAATGGCATTTGTCCTCAACCTTGTGCTTTCCACAACATTAAACTTTCACTCCATTAACCCCAGGAGCTTGAGCATTGACCTTGCAGGTTTAGAGAAGTACTGAAAGAAAAATAGAAAGCATCACGTTGCCAATGGCTTCTGTATATTCCTTTTATTCTGTTTAAAAGAAAATAAAAATAGGAAGGCATATTCTATTCAGATGAAATATAAATATGATTAGTTGATCGATCACATGCAATTAAGTCAGTGTTACCTATTAGCCATCATGTAGTTAGATTTTCTCCAGAATGATCTATCCTCAACCTGGTCTTTCAGGTTGTCCAACAAGGCACCAATCCATCCACCTTGTTGCTGGCCATCCTAATTTTTAATTCATCTACCTTTCCCAACATTATGGATTTTTCAAGAAAGCTACAAGAGGTCTTCACATAATGCACTCAAAATGTGAAAGTTTGAGCCTAGCCATTTGTACCTGAAGTGAAAACTCTAAACTGATTTGTTCCAGTGTCTATTTATTTATTTTCTTGGCTACCCATAGTATTCTCAGGAGTCTTCTCCAACACCAACATTCAAAGCATCTATACTCTTCTATTCTGCTTCTTCAAATCCCAAGGGTGTGTGTGTTTGTGTGTGTGTGTGTGTGAGAGAGAGAGAGAGAGAGAGAGAGAGAGAGAGAGAGACAGAGAGACAGAGAGAGAGACAGAGACAGAGACAGACAGAGAGAAGACAGAGAGATAGAGAGAATTTCTAGGGCAGTTGGTTCACTACAAAGAATAGTCTCTTTGTATGTCTTCTGCCCCTTTCTAAATTGGAATGGATCTCTTCCATTTGCTCCCAGCAAATGTTAACTCATGTACAAAGTGTGAGCTTAAAGCTAAGCAGTAACTGGGCGTATCTTCCTGTGACCCTGTCCTATTCTTCTCAAATGAGGACATCTGAGATAGACCCCTCTTTCCATTCTGAACTTTTGAACTAAACAGTGAAGTCATATACTTGCCAATTTTAATATCTTCAGCAACTAAGGGAGCCTAGGTTACTTAAAGGTCATCTTCTGCTGATGACATCAGCTGACAAATGCAGAGGTCTGATTCTTCTGCCTCCGTCACCTAAATCACAGTGGACAGCCAGCGTTCTGCAGATCTGCTGAAGGCAACAAGAGAATGGAACAGACAGAAGCAACCTGTTCCATCTCCAGAAGGGGCAACCTGATTATTGACTAGGCAAAAAAGTATAACCATATATGACATACAATTAGCAATTTCCCAGTCAATTGTGATAAAAAAAATCTGAGAAAAATTGCACCCAGTCTTTCAACACACTCAGGGCATCCAACTTTTCTATTTCTGACGCACTGCCAAGGTACTTTACCTGGCTGAATGATTTGAGAATAAAGTGCAAAACTGAATCAGAACAGCAACTAAAATGTAAGGTCCTTCAAGAAAGATGTTGCTCGACTAGAAAGCAGATGGAAAATAATACATATTATTTTATCCTTGACCTCTAGATGGCAAATCCTATTCAGGCCATCTGCAAAGCTTCATTTGAGCTGATTTCTTAACAGAAGATACATTTAATAAAACCTGCCATACTGAGCAAGACAATACTGAAAATTGCCCCCTGACATCCACAGGAGGGATGGGGAGAGGAGGGGAGGGAGAAAGTATGCATTGTGTCTTCAGATGTAAACTTAGCCTCTTACATACTTGAGCTGAATATCATAATGTAAGTACAAAAGGCTGGAACTTGTGACATCATAATATCTGTTTTGTTAATTTGTCATCCCTGTAGCTAGCTGCAGACTCCAATGCTTGAGATACTAACAGAATGAAATGGAATAATGTGTGTGTGTGTGTGTGTGTGTGTGTGTGTGTGTGTGTGTTTTGCAAGCTCTTTCCTTTCCCAGGACAACCATATACATATGAATGCCTGCCTTTGTATCATAAACATTTATTTCATTTAACTGTTTGCTAATGCAGCAAACAGGAAACATTACTGGAGCAGGTTTACAACCACAGAAGCTATAGGAAGGGCCCTCCACTCCAAATTCTCAGTCACTTCCTCCCTTTTCCTTACACGTCTTTGCTGCAGGTGGGAAGGGGTCTCTGTGTCTGCCCCCTTCTCTCCACAGTGTGGTGTGCAAATGAAGGGAGGGACAGCTGCTATCTGGGGACAAAAGACTTTTGTTCCTTCTTGACTCCTGGCTGGGCTGCGAGTAGGGAAAAAAAAGAAAGAAAGAAGGGGCAACAGCTGTTGCTCTAAGGCTAGCAATGTGTATTTTACCAGCTGAAGGAGGTCTGCACCATATCACTAGTTATTGGCAGTGTAGTTCCTTCGCAAAGCCCCATGACTGAGCTTCAGTTCCCTGAAAAAGCACCTTTGGGACAGGCACCACAAGGGTTACAACTAATCCTCAACTTACAACCATGCATTTAGTGACCATTCAAAATTACAACAACACTGAAAAAAGTGAGTTATATGATTGGTTCTTGTATTTACAACTGTCACATAATGAAAATTTGGGCCGGATTTATTGATTTATGATGGTCCCAGGATGTGATTGCTATTTGCGCTCTTTCCAACCAGCTTCTAAAAGCAAAGACAATGGAGGAAGCCAAATTTGCTTAATGACCGTGTGCTTCACTTAATGACCACAGTGATTCACTTAATGACCATGTCAAAAAAGGTAATTAAAAATCAGGTATGATTCATTTAATAATGTCCTTGTTTAGCAATGGAAGTTCTGGTTCCAGTTGAGATTGTATGTTGAGAACTATCTGTACATGAAGGTTACTTTATTGTTGCTGGATATAAAAGCTAAAGCTTGAAAGACTGGTAGAGTTTCTCTCTGTTCCTCTTGTATCAAAGTGAATCAAGGCAGATTATTTTGAATCTCTTTCTCATGTTCCCTCCTTTTCCGGGGCCGAGTTGTGGAAGTTGGTGAGTTGCCATTTATTTTCTCATTTATTTTCTCTTAACAATTCCCCCAGGGACTTTTGCATTGCTTTCTTAATGTTATCTCTGTGCTCCTCTGCACCTACTGATTGATACTGGGAAAATAGCAAGCAGCTATTAATGCTTTCTTTCTTCTTTCAGCAGGACTGGATGGATTTTGCAGTCATCTCCAAGTAGATGAAGTCTATTTGAACAGGACAAACCTGGTGCAGTTTTGCCATTCTTTTCTTTTGACTGTGCTAACCCAAAGAAGTATGGCAAGCAGCCCTGATCTAGCTTTTAACATCTTTAGGTGAGCCTCCAGACATATCTAACTGTGGTGGCAAAAGTTAATAGTTAATGTGACAAAAGAGCAAAGTCAAAATGAAACAGCATCAGTTTTTGTTCTATCCTGCCTTCATGTATTCCTGTGAACGTGGTGGTTCTCTGTGGAGGAAAGGTTCGGATTTTAATTCAAAGGTCTTTCAGTAGTTGAATATGTCTCCCGTCCATGTTTATCATGGTTAAATGTTTCCCATTTTCTGAGTTTTCTCACTACCCTAAATGATAAGCCAACCACATAGCCTGATTAATCATGATAGGCTAAACAGCAATCATTAGCAATAGCAATAGCACTTAGACTTATGTACCGCTTCATAGTGCTTTACAGCCCTCTCTAAGCGGTTTACAGAGTTAGCATATTGCCCCCAACAATCTGGGTCCTCATTTTACCCACCTCGGAAGGATGGAAGGCTGAGTCAACCATGAGCCGGTGAGATTTGAACCGCCAAACTGCAGCTACCGTAGCAGTCAGCTTGAAGTAGCCTGCAGTGCTGCACTCTAACCACTGCGCCACCTCGGCTCTGATATTAGTCATGTATACATCTGCCATTATCCACTATGGGCACCCAAGGTCTCTGGTACTGAACAATTAATCAGTGGAACGACTTTGCCTCCAGAAGTTATGGGTGTTCCAACACTGGAAGTTTTTAGGAAGAGATTGGACAATGATTTATCTGAAATGGTATAGGATTTCCAGCCTGAGCAGAGGGTTGGACTAGAAGACCTCCAAGGTCCCTTCCAACTCTGTTATTCTGTTGTAAGTGTGACCTACAAAACAATCCATGATTTGGATACCATGCTTTATGGCATAGCATGTTGTATGTATCTGGCTTGTACTTTATTCATTGAACCATGGTTAAATTTATCACGCTTCAGCACAAAATCAGAATGTAATGGCTTTTTTTTTTTAAAGGTTCGTTCTGTAGAGATTTGAAATATTTCTAGCTTTGAGCTAGGAAAATTAGTAGAAGGTTTGCTAATATCTGAGAAACTAAATGAAAAATGACTGTTCGTGGGACTTAACTCTAGTGGATACTGAAATAAGTTGTTAGCTTCTTGTCACAACAATAGACATGTCAGATTCATTATCCTTTTTCTCCCTCAATCTAGCTGCAATAGGGTTGCTGCAAAGTGTTCCCTTGAGAGCCCTAAAGAAATTTATTTCCCATGAGATGTGGGTTTCTACTTTCTAATCTTTGTATAATCGATGTGTTCAAAAGAAAACAATAATGATTTAATCTCTTCCTATGGTCCTATTGCTACCTGCTGCAAACCAGCATTTCTGATACCCTCCTGGTAAGGAAGAAAGGTTAAAGCAATCTCTATTTGTTTCAGTAGAAAATTAGGGGCAAATATGCCCTTTTTCTGTTAGCAATCATATCTTAGTATACTGTATTTTAGTCTTAGTTTATTTTTAGTTGTGTTTGAAGCCAAGAGGGTTGACATATTTGCTACATACTATTAACTATAGTTACACTGATTAGTAATCTAACCAATGGCACATATCTATTTTTTTTTGTAAGTTTGCAGTCTGCATGTCCTTTATAACCATAGATTGAACAATTGGATTTTATAAATGTAATATCTTTTTATCTTCCTTCAGTGGTAGTTATTAGTTGAAATAAAAGTGATTAAATATTACAATAGCTGCTACTCTTACTTGGTGAGTCTTACTTCTAAATAAATATCTCTAGAATTGCATTCTTCTAGCTATAGAAGTTATATACACCATTATGCTTTAGTTCATGTTTTTATCAGCCCATTTTTTTCCTCAGTCATGAAACACACACACACACACACACACAGACACGTACTGAACACAGATGCAGAGTATATTTTTGCTGAACTGGTATTAGTAGTGATATGACATGTGACTTCAGTATGAAAATATGTTGAAACACCCTTGGCGTTCCCTGGATAATATTTATTAATATTCTGCCTTTAAAGTTATTAAAAGTTGGTTTTAATAAAATTTAGCAGCCAGGGGTATGGTAAATGAGTGCAAATGACAGACCCAAGAGGGCACTGAAAATCTGGTTCTCAAATTAACCATGATATTTTGGATGTATAGGTAATCCTCAACTTAAGACTGGTTGCTTAGCAACTGTTTGAAGTTATGACATACCTCCCTGGAGGTACTTATGACCCAGATTCAAAGTTATGACCCCCTCCCACATGGTCACATGGCAACTGGGCCACATTTATGGCTATTTGCAGCATCTTTCCAGTTCTTGGATATAAGAATTAGAGATAAAACTGTAGGGAAGAAAACAGATTTCTAGAAGGGTCATGCAGAAAGAAAAGGAGGGAAAAGAAGTTCTGGATTGCAAGACATCCAATGGGAGAAGAAACAATAGCAATAGCATTTAGACTTATATACTGATTTATAGTGCTTTACAGCCCTCTCTAAGCGGTTTACAGAGTCAGCATATTGCCCTCAACAATCTGGGTTTTACCGACCTTGGAAGGATGGAAAGCTGAGTCATCAACCTTGAACTGGCCAAGGATTGAACTTCTGGCTGTAGGCAGTGTTAGCTAGCAATAATGCATTCTAACCACTGTGCCACCATGGCTCAACAAGGTGCCATCTAAACCTTCTGACTCTTAACAAGGAAAAGCAATCACTTGGAACCCAGCCTAATAAAACAACAAGATTAAATTAATAGTGAACCTATACTCTATACTCTTGATATTTTTTATCTTCCCAGAAAGATCTGCTAAATGCCTTCAACTCAATGCAGTTTTTCTGGTTCACTCATGAACATGCAAGGTTCCTAGCAAGTAACTGATACAGCACATATATTACTACACAAGAAATTGTATATTACATTAGATTAGCAATCCCATATTAGCATCAAAGAAGGAACAGAGCAGAATATTCCACTTCCTAAAAAGTAGGAAAATGCCATGATAAAAGAGCTCCTTCTTAATCTCCATTTGCTGAAATTATAGGAATGTAAAGGGGATAACTACCCATATAAATCCAAAGGAAATAAACACACACACACACACACACACAAAACCCTGTAAGAAAGTTACTTGGTCTCATTAGGTTGAGGAAAACAAATAGAAAAACATCTCCCCTTCTATTTCTTCCTGCAATATGATACCATCATCTTCTCAAGAACCTTGTACTTCTTGATGCTGAGCTGTCTAACTATGATTTAAATATCCCTGTTGTATGCCAATTCCCATGTTGCACAGTTACATAGGAACTAACAATATCCATCAACTTTTCTTTAGCCTTTTGTGGAATGGAGTCACTTAACTGCTGGGGGGGGGGGAAGTAAGCTATCCCTTGGGGCAGTAAGCAATTCAGCAGATTTTTCCATCAGCAATATAGAATTGCTTTTAGAGTTGGAGAGGTCATATCAGTTTATTCACTTTTAAGGAAGCATTTCAAATGTAGGCTTTGATTTTCCCTTTCCCTACTATTATTTCGATCACACTTTTGTAATCTGCACAGGATAATCAGACCAGATTCTAAGCGGTCACTTGGAGCAACATATCAGTAATCAAAGAGCAATGGCTGCCTAGTATATCAATTAAGACGTATATACCACCCAGATTAAGAAATACCATGAAGAAGTGTATACAACCCAGAGATGTCTACAAAAAAGAGAGAAATGATGAAAGCAGCATTGCATCATCATGATGCAAGCTCCGCCCCTTGGAATCTACATGATAACATTGGTCACACATACAAAAAAGGTGCAGCTTGCAATGGGATGGCTCATTTTGATGAAAGCCCTGGATTTTGTGGGTGTCTCTGAATTCCAACCATCGCTTTCGACTTCTAAAAAAATGTGAAGATATCACTTTTGTGGGCTAAAGCCCTGTTACTGAAGTACATGATCTGAAAGACAAACTGCTAGTAAATATGCGGTAGATATTTTTGTAAACAGCTAAATTTTTAATCAAGAAAGAATAAGCGATTTGCTGGATTCAACCAAAAGCCCACTTAACCTAGCTAACGTGATCCATAAAAAAACAAAGATGAACATAGACCTCTCCTCTACTATTGCTCCCCACAAAGGGTATTAAAGTTCAAAAATAATAAAATAAAAATAAAGTAAAGTAAAGTAAAGTAAAGTAAGAAAAGAAAAGAAAAGAAAAGAAAAGAAAAGAAAAGAAAAGAAAAGAAAAGAAAAGAAAAGAAAAAAGAAAGCTGCCCATGATTCTGGAGGCGATAAATGGCCACCAAGTCTCATAGCTGTTGAAAGTTTGATATTCAGCAAATTTGTCCATCAATAAAAATATCTCATGGTAGCAAATTTACTTCTTAATTTATTTAATGGGCAGAGATCAATTGTAAAACAATTAAAACAATTAAAAACAAGTACAAAAATAAATATGTACAGCAGCCAAAGCAATATAATAATTGTCACTATAGCCAAGAAATGGCACTTGACACATTCAGGGCCTAAGGCACATAGCCATGTTTTTAAGGCTGTGGTTCAGGGCCATACTGAAGGAAAGATGTTTCAAAGGGCAGGGGCTACAATAGAAAAGACACTTCACCTAGTGCCTACCAGCTTGCTTGGTGGGACCCAAGCATATCCAAACTGCTGGACAGAATTGGGTGGGTAGAAACTATTGGGAAAAAACTTAAGTAACCCGTAATCAAATTCCAGTTGATTTCATTTTCAATCCTTATTTATAAAGCTATCCACATTTAATGTTCCTTGTTCAGCAACAAAAACCACAAACATTTCTATGCATATTTTTCCTCCCAAAGTACAGAAGCCGTGAGTTGCTATAAAATTAATGGACCTCCAACTGGGATAACCTCATAGCGTTCTTACAAATATATGGCTTCTGTGACATGCCAATTTTCAACAAGAAAGACATCTGTTCACTTATCTTTAGCTTAGATCAGGGGTGTCAAACTCAAGGCCCGTGGACCAAATCCAGCCTGTGGGGTGCTTAGATCTGGGGGGCCACCCTGGAAACAGCGAAGGACCGGCCCACGGTGCCTCTGCCAGCGAAAACTGAGGCAATCGTGGCCGAAAACAGGAGCCCATTTTTGCTGGCAGAGTGCTCGGGCTGCCACAGGCACCCCCGACATGAGTGACGTCAAGCTGGCCATGCCCACCCTGGCCATGCCCACCCCGGCCCCCGAGGTCAAACACAACCCTGATGCAGCCCTTAATGAAATCGAGTTTGACACCCCTGGCTTAGATGATTCTTGTTCACAGGGAAACCATGATATGTCTTGGTTCAGAATGTTTACTCTCAGATATCCATGACTCTGAAAGTTATTTTACTTATTCAATAAACATGTACCTCTTAACAGGCATCAGAAACAACTGTCCTTCGGGAGTTGGGCGGCATATAAATTTTATAAAATAAATAAATAAATAAATAAATAAAATAAACTGAGTTCTCAGTAGTGTTCTGCAGCTAAAATGCTACCTCTACTTCTCTACAGAAATGTTATTTCTGCATTGGGACCCTTGTCTTATAAGACATAAGCTGGGTTTGTACACCACATTATGCCACAAATGTGTTTAACTATGGTTTACTGAGTAACCAAAACTGGCTTTGTTCACACCACACACTAAGCAAAAATAAACATCAACACAGCACTCTTTGAAAACTGCTGCTTTGTTAGTATATCTAGATGAATTCATGGTTGTTGGACATATGGTATGGAGAAAATGGATTTCCTTTTCTCTCTTTCAGTTAGAAAAATCAAGTGATAGGCAGAACTTCCAGTCTCTCTATTATTGTTATTATGCAAACAAACAGGAAATGAAATAAATAAATAAATCCAGAATGGACGGACACCACGGCATCCTCGGCACTCCACCAACTGTGGACCACCAAGTATTGAGACTCCACCATCAAAAACTGTGGTCAAAATGGTCCCATGTTTTTTTGGATAGTGGTGATGAAGATGGTTTAAATGGAGATAGGTGTGATTTGTCTCAGACAGGCTGCCTGCTTCCATCCCCACCTATAACTATTTCCCCAAAGAGGTGTGGTAGCTCAATGGCTTAAAGATGTTCGAGAAGGTCTATGCTCAGGCGGTTCAAGTCCTAGCAAAGTGTGACAGGGTGAGCCCCCCTCACTTGCCTTGGCTTCTGCCAACCTAGAAGTTGAAAGCATGCTACACGCAAGTAGATAAATAGGTACCATTTAGATGGGAACAATAACAGTGTTTCATGTGGGAAAGCAAACCCAACTGATGCCAGTCTTACCCAATGCAATGCCCGATTGTGAAGCGACACTGTTGGAGGGCAAAGTCATTCTGAGTGCAGCGCAGTTCACATCCTGGATAGTGTGCGAGCATGAACCAAACTGACTAGCAGTCTTAGGCAGCCGAACAACTACTGTGTATTAACATTGTACTCTCCTGGCTAATGTACCATTGCTAAATAAATAAATAATAACAATTTCCCCAGAACTGAAAGGGACCAATAAAATGAAAAGGATAGAATATCCCAGACTTGCATTCTGGAACAGCTCAGAAGACTGAATGGCTGAGTTGAAGCCATAGACCCCTCAAATTTTGTCTATCCCTGTCTAGTCCATGAGGTGGGCTGGAGCACTAACAAGAGAGATACTACAGCTGCCTAATGGCGACTAGACATACATACTTGAATTGATCCTTTGGATGGTAAATCCATAAAAAAAAAAAGTAGAAAGGACTAAATATGTAGAATTAAATCAGAATTGTGATATTTTGTCTCATCTGAAAGGTGCCTCTAAGAAAAGAAGTTTACTTTTCTATACTCAATGAAAAAGAGCCATTTATTTCTACGTGAGCACTGCTTTATCGTTGTTTGTTAAGAAGGTTAGAACACAACTGAAAGTGAAAAAAATAATTGGTCAGTGGGTTCTTTTGGCATTACATGGAAAAGAAAATGAATCAGAAACCAGATCATCAGCCCAAGCCTTTATATTCTTCCTGGAAGAACATTAAATATTTGAACAACTAAGCACTAAATTCCCTATACACAAATAGGAGTTTGGAGTTCTGATATTTGCTTTTATGGCAGGTTTCTAAGTGACACTTGGTATTTAGGTTGTTCTGCTACTAACAATTGGAGAGAACAAACATTTGTAGTAGGGTTGCATCCACATTCCAGCATTCAGCTCAAAGCCCAGATTTTTCCAAGCATTTCCTTAAGTAAAATGTCATTCAATCCCATTGCATTTAATCCCAGTGGACTCATCACATGTAACACCAATGTTTATTTTGAAAGGGCAACTTGGACGAAGATTTGGGGCTGGAATGCAAGAAGCCTTCAGAAGGACGGGCAGTGTCCACTTTGGTTTTCACCATCCCCAATCACTCAGACAAAGGTGGGTCCAAAGCACCTTCCAATCAATCATTCAGAAATAGATTCCTTAGAATGCATTTATCTAGAAAAAGCAGGTCTGAGACAAGCAGGTATCTTTTTGGGAATTTGGGAATTTCATTAAAATCTTTTGTTGTTGTTGTTAGTTGCGAAGCAGTGTCCGACCGATCGCGACCTCATGGACAACGTTCCTCCAGGCCTTCCTGTTCTCTACCATCCCCCGGAGTCCATTTAAGCTCACGCCGACTGCTTCAGTGACTCCATCCAGCCACCCCATTCTCTGTCGTCCCCTTCTTCTTTTGCCCTCAATCGTTCCCAGCATTAGGCTCTTCTCCAGTGAGTCCTTCCTTCTCATTAGGTGGCCAAAGTATTTGAGTTTCGTCTTCAGGATCTGGCCTTCTAAAGAGCAGCCAGGGTTGATCTCCTCTAGGACTGACCGGTTTGATCGCCTTGCGACTCGCAGGAGTCTTCTCCAGCACCATAGTTCAAAGGCCTCAATTCTTTGGCGCTCAGCCTTCCTTATGGTCCAACTTTCACAGCCATACATTGCAACTGGGAAAGCCATAGCCTTGACTATACGCACTTTTGTTGGCAGGGTGATGTCTCTGCTTTTCAGTATGCTGCATTAAAATCTAACCTTAATTTATTTTAACCACAGAAATTTCATTTTCACTTTCTTAGTCATCATGGCCAACATTTTAAAGGAACAACTTTTATATCTGGCTTCTGGAAGTCAAGCTTAAAATGCAAGATCCCACTTCCCGCTTTCTTTGGGTCTATTTGTAACAGATGCCTCAAGACGTATCCTGCATGATACGCACATGGACAACTCTGCAGTTTGTTCAGTACACTCTCCTGTTAAGATTCTACTCACCAAGATTAGATTAAACGATTAAAAATGAAGAGAAGCTGTTGTCACTTGTTAAGAAATGCATAACCCCCCTCCAACATTGTCAAAGTGACATCAGTCTCCTGTGGATGTTCACATGCTGAGCATCAATGTCTGAAGGAGAGAAGCTTCATGCATATATGTGCATATGCATGACAGCTTCCATGTGAGCCAGCATGAATATTTCCAAGAGGAAAAAAAATCCTTTCAGCAATGTTGATCAGGAGAAGGAGGATTATCAAGAAATTTGCATAATGAGCATTCCAGATTGGAAGTTAGAGGGAATGCTAAAATTAAGAACTGACTACTCCTTAGCAAATCTTTCCTGATGAACAACATATATCCATATCTATCTGTCTGTCCGTCTGTCTACCTACCTACCTACCAGTTCAATGTGGAAAGTGTGGAAAATGGATGCATGAAGTTACATCTGGGATAGAATTCTCCTTAGCTATAGTAACTTCAGCTTCTCTGTAAATAAGAAAGTTTCTTACTTACAAGTAGGTTAAGATACCCCTGCAAGTGCTAGAATGTGTGGAACAACAGGACTAAGCACTATCTGGTGCTATTGCAAATGAAATTCCTTCAAAGCTAAGCCCTAACTTCCTGGTTATAGCATGGGAATGGTTGAAACTGCCTAGATGCTTGTAGTAGTCGATGCAGTACCTTTCTCTGTATATCCTTGTATCTCAACTGTCTACATATGTTTGACCATATGCTCAAGTTTTTGTCCAAGGAAAAGTTGCCAGACTTATTCTTTGTGTGCTTTGACCAGACTCTTTTGTTGTGTGTACTTCTGAGTCAGTGTTGATTGCTGGCAACGGTTTGAATAAATACCTGTGGTTTTCTTGGCAAGATTTTCAAAAGTGGTTTGCCCTTGCCTGAATCTTACAGCTGAGAGGGACTGGCCTAAGGTAATCCAGCTGGCTTTGTGCCTACAGCAGGACTACAATTTACAGTGTCCCAGGTTCTAGCCAACCTGAGTTTTAATAAAGGTAGTGGAGACTTCACAAATTGTGAAAGATTGAATAGCAATAGCAATAGCACTTAAGAGTTATATACCGCTTCAAAGTGCTTTACAGCCCTCTCTAATCAGTTTACAGAGTCAGCAATCTGGGTCCTCATTTTACCGACCTCAGAAGGATGGAAGGCTGAGTCAACCTTGAGCCACTCAGAATTGAACTCCTGGAGTGAGCAGTGAGTTAGCCTGCAGTACTGCATTCTAACCATATAGAGGGATAGACCTGAATGTCACCACTTAGGTGACAAAGCAGGGAGAAGAATTATAAGTTTTTCTTCATCAAAAGAAAAGTGCAACACAAAGAGATCTGAACAAAGACAAAACACAAGTCAACATCACGTCCCACCATTATTTACCATTTACCATTCTGAATCCCCTACAGATCTCAAGTACAGCAGAGTCACACACCTAAGCAAAAACATCATTTATAAAAACATGCCAAATCCAGTTTAACTGGCTGTCATTATGCTTTAAGCTTAATGTAGGGTGCCCAATTCATACTGATCAGTGTGCAGAACCTGTGAAGTTCATTCTGAACAGCACAGAAGGTCAGAAATAATGGGCAAGCTAATTTCCAGGGAGACTTGTCTATTATTACTCACCTTCACCTTAATAAACCTCTGCCAAGGAATTCCAGGCTTCCTAAGAAACCCGTTTGAAAGCCCCTGCTAAAGGCAGAAGGACATATCCCTCCTCTCCAGCCTTTCTACCCACAAGCGGCAGTCAGAATTAATTCATTTTGAAGAGTCTTATAAAAAGGATCAGATGCTCAAGACTCTCCTTTCCCTTTCCAGCTCAGTAAAAATCCACAAAGCTTAGTTGCACATTCTTTATTTCAAGAACAGCGGAATTGAATTGAATAGATCAGGCGTTCCAGACTTTGGTTCATTTTGTTTCTGATTATAGCCATCACAACTGTAAACATTAGAACAACAACTACCCTGTTTCCCCCAAAATAAGACATCCCCTGATAATAAGCCCAATTGGGCTTTTGAGTGCATGGCAATAAGGCCAAGCGCTTATTTCAGGGTTCAAAAAAATATAAGACAGGGTCTTATTTTCGGGGAAACACGGTACAATAATAATAATAACAACAGACCAATGTGCCAAACTTCAGAAGTACTTAAGATCCCCTATATCTTCCTAGGCTTTGCTGGCAACATGAACAAAAGCCTTCCACATGGCAGTGAAAAGCAAAATAAAAGGTAAATTGGTGCCCTTAGGGAAAGTGGTTAAAATTATGTATTTGATTTACATTAGCTGGGTTCCCCAGCTTTACATTAAAGATGAATTACTTCATGAACTTCAATAGAATAGGAAAAGGACAGAGGGAAAGATGTTATATTACCCTTATTTCCCAGGAGATGGACAAGCCTTTCCGCCTGTGTCTTCCTTCTTCATAACTCATGCTGGTACAACCTTTTTTAAGGTTCTAAGATAGGGGTGTCCAAGCTTGGCAATTTTAAGACTTATGGACTTCAACTTCTAGAATTCCTGAGTCACCATGGCTGGATGGAGAATTCTGGGAGTTGAAGTCCACAAGTCTTAAAGTTGCCCGGGTTTATGGTGGATGGACAGTAGGGGTGTCAAACTAGCGGCCCGCAGGCCAGATGCGTCACGCAAGGCCACACCCACCACAACTCCGTGAAGGGAAAAAATGTCGTGATACATCACATGATGGCAACGTGATGCGGCGAGTTTGACACCCGTGCATTAGATGAACTGGTATTATTAACAGACCAGAAAATTAATACTCTATACTGGTATAATAATAGAAAATATGTGCATCCTGGATTGATAAGTATACAGGTAATCCTCAACGTATGATTGTTTGCTTAGTGACTGTTCAAAGTTACAACAGAACCCCCCCCCCAAAAAGAAAAAAAACTACTTACGAGCTGGTTCCAAAGTTCTGACAAGCAGGATTCTCCCCATGTTCATGTGATTGCATTGGGCACTCGGCAACTGACTTGCATTTATAGCCATTTGCTTACTTTCGTGATCATATATGAAAATATCTGATAAATAATTTGCAGTTATTAACAGCAAATTATGAATCAAATGAGTTAAAGAATAGAGAAATGCAAGAGAGGTATTAAAAGCTTTATGAACTCTAGCAAAAAAATCCAAAAATAAAAAAAAAAACTAGAAAATACCTGGGAATACATTTCTCAGCAGTACTTGGTGTAGCATAATGTTCCCATCTAAGATTTATTATGGTTTTAATTAAAATACTAGAGACCACTTCAAATGTCATATGGGCTGAGACCTGAAAACTTAAAATTTAACATCTCATTTATGTAAGTGAAAAATAGTTTGGATGAGGAATCACTAATACTTCTTTATAGCACATTCCTTGCTGAATTGTTATATTAAAGGTCAATGACACCAAAGACGTGAACACAGAATGAAATGCTGATACAGTTCAACCACTGAAGTGAAGTACCGCTATTATTCAATAAAAGGTCAGAAAAAAACTGCAAAGCAGCAATGAAAGCCACAAAGTTTGGGTTCAACATGAGAGGATATAGAAGGTAACACAACCCTTTATGATGGCCAGCTCAGGATATAGGACTCCTTCGCTGTTATGTGACAAAAAAAAACAACAACCTACTAATAACAGCCCAGAGTCTTCCCACAAACTTCCTTGAAAAATATAGTATCTATATACTATGCAATTAAATAGGGCATTTAAGCTATTGCTCCCCCAAAAAACTTGAATATAAAATGATAACCCTGAGATATGTCATCAAAAACTATTTTAAGTTGATAAGAGAAATTCCAATTGATAAAATCAAAGATTCATTTAGTCTAGGGTCTCCAAACCTGCCAACG
The DNA here is from genome assembly GCA_003457575.1 of Thermophis baileyi. NCBI lineage: Eukaryota > Metazoa > Chordata > Lepidosauria > Squamata > Dipsadidae > Thermophis > Thermophis baileyi. Next base: position 3,705,004 of record QLTV01001177.1, on the reverse strand, counting down.
TTAAGACTTGTGGGTTCAACTCCCAGAATTCCCCAGCCAGCATCCTGCTCTAGTCCTGGAATGGGACAATGTGCTGTGGCTGACTCATCATAGTCGACTCACCCTGGTGTTCCCACCACAGCTGACTCGCCACAGCGGGACAATTCAACATGGTATAACTCAAGAGAGGGACAACAGTCCACTATCCTATTTATCAGAGGGGCCAACAAGAGGCCCCTAGGAATCTCACAATCAGACATGACTACTCTTATGTTCTTTCTCATGAACTATTGATATTAAAACTTATAAGGAAAAACACGGTAGGAAAAGGAAAAACAAGTTGTATTGTATTGTGTTGGGGGGGCTGCACTGAGGGAGCTCAACCAATCTCATTGTACATATGTTGTGCAGTGACAATAAAGATTTGAATTGCTTTCACTAGATATTAAATGTATCTTTTTATAGGACCTACACAAGTACTACATATGAGGCATTTACAAGAGAAGGAACTAACTAGAAGCCTTTTATTAATGCTACTCTTGGAAATTTCTTTACTGACTTAGAAATATAAATAGAAATAACAGAGTTGGAAGGGACCTTGGAGGTCTTCTAGTCCAACCCCCTGCTTAGGCAGGAAACCCTACACCACTTCCGACAAATGGTTATCCAACATCTTCTTAAAAACGTCCAGTGTCGGAGTACCCACAACTTCTGGAGACAAGTTGTTCTACTGATTAATTGTTCTAACCGTCAGGAAATTTCTCCTTAGTTCTAAGTTGCTTCTCTCCTTGATTCGTTTCCACCCATTGCTTCTTGTCCTACCCTCAGGAGCTTTGGAGAATAGCTTGACTCCCTCTTCTTTGTGGCAGCCCCTGAGATATTGGAACACTGCTATCATGTCTCCCCTAGTCCTTTTCATTAAACTAGACATACCCAGTTCCTGCAACCGGTCTTCATATGTTTTAGCCTCCAGTCCCCTAATCATCTTTGTTGCTTTTCTCTGCACTCTTTCTAGAGTCTCAATATCTTTTTTACATCGTGGCGACCAAAACTGAATGTAGTATTCCAAGTGTGGCCTTACCAAGGCATTATAAAGTGGTATTAACACTTCACATGATCTTGATTCTATGCCCTCTGTTTATGCAGCCTAGAACTGTGTGGGCTTTTTTGGCAGCTGCTGCACACTGCTGGCTCATATTTAAATGGTTGTCCACTAGGACTCCAAGATCCCTCTCACAGTTACTACTATTGAGCAGGGTACCACATATACTGTACCTGTGCATTTTGTTTTTCTTGCCTTGTAAAACCTTACTTTTTTCACCACTGAATTTCATTTTGTTAGATAGCGCCCAATGTTCAAGTCTGTCATATTTTTTATTTATTCAATTTCTTTAGCTACCCATTTGAACCAATGACTCTGGGTGGCTTACCACTCCAAAACAATCAAACCAATTAAAAGAATAAAAGCTATTTAAAAGAATAAAAATACTGAAAATAAATAGCCTTCTATAATGTACGTTTATAAGTAATCAACATTTTAAATGCAGACTTTTCTAGAACTTGAGCACTGAAAAACTACATTACACAAACTAACACATTTTATAGATTTTTCATACTTTATGCTGCTTTTGTTCATGTATGGTAGCTGCAAGGAGCTATATGACGTAGCTGCAACAATACCTTCTTAATTATCCGGCATATTTTTAGTTTCTGAAATTAAACAGTCTATTTATAAAACGTCTAAAAATAATAACTCTTAAATAATGAAATGGCACAATGAGTTCTACAAAAATACCTGTCAAATTCACTCAAGCGGCAAGAAATGTTAAGAGTAGACTTCCAAAGGAACCAAAGCTCTAATAAGTTAATTTATTGTAGCAAAGATAATGAAACTATTCCAGCAACTGCTGTATATTACCTGCAAGTCCTATTTATACAGGTATTTTTGTGACTCTTTCTCCTGAATGCAAAATGTGACAGGCTAAAAGTCACTCTTCTGTATGAAAGGGATATTTTGTCCTTGTGTCTTGCTTTGGTAGAAGTCTGATCTATTATCAGTTTTTTGTTTACTATTATTACTCTACAAGAAGATATTCTCACAACATCTTTTGTACAACACAGGCATTTTTTAATAAGATATTAAAAGTTCTTTCTTCAGAGAGAGAAGATGTGACAGTGGAAACAGTATGTTTATCTGAGACAAAATGCCATTCTCTGAACTTTATAAAAGTAATAATAGCATGGAGAATTTCTTCTACAAAATTGTAAGAAAATTGGAGTATATGCTCACTTGCATGTAAATAATTTAGGAGTACTTACTCCCTTATCAAGTAATAATTTAGGAACAAAACCCCCTTATTAATTGAGTAAGTAAGGTAAGATAATGTAAATTCAGAGGGTTTATAATATATGCAAATACCAAAATATAACAGCTTTTTCCAGTAAAATATACAGGAATACATAAAATGTCCCTTTTCCCTGCCCCCCCCCCCCCAAATACGATGTAAATATATTAATGTTATTTTCAGAAGAAAAATGCTGTTATTATCTGTTATCAAACCTCAGAGTAATAGCAAAGATATTCTTTGGGCTTTACTATTTTAATAAAAAGAGCTGTTTCATCTTCATCATTTCAACTCCAAGACAGACCCAAATCTCAAAAAGAAATTAGCTTTTACAAAACACAAAAAGCAGATTGTATACAATCACAGGTCAGGACCTGTGCTCCAGAGAATCTGCTAAACTCCCAATTCTTACCAGATTTAATAAGCGTGAACCATAGCTAGTTGCTCGCTAGTAATTGCAACCTTGTGGTAGATAAATTAAACAGTTAAAAATAGGAGACAAGGAGTAACTTGCAATTATATGTTCTTAAATCCATCTGACAATATAAATAAATCTAGGCTACACTAGAAATAGGTAGATCTAGTCTAGAATCCCAGCACTTCATATGTTCAGATCTTTTTTTTTTTTTAGGATATTCACAAACAAGCCAGCAGCTGTTATTTAAAATATTTTTAACCCAAAAATTCAGTTTCAATATTACAGCTGAGAGATTTGTCTGTAACCCACAGTGTTGCTATTGTGTGTGTGTGTGTGGGAGCTCTATCTATAGAATTTTGAGCCCCTGAATAAAAAATATAATATAAATCAATCAATCAATCTAGGTTGGACTCATACTTGAAATAACTTGATATTTATAATTATTGTTTATTATCAAATCAAACCTTTATTAATGTTAAAGACATTAACAGAGAACATGAGGGTGGGGGTGCAAGAAATTAAAGAGAATAAAAAAGACAACAACATAGTTACATGGATATAAAAAGGTAAAAATATTAAAACAAAAGCCTAAAAAGAATATCTAAAAAGTTTAAAAGGAGGGTAGGAGCAGTAGCTAGACATAGGGGTGCATGGCAAACTAAATTATCATAAATCAGAACACTCTAGGTGCTCATTAAAACTGGCTTGTGGCACAGGTCATTTTCTGACAAATGTTAAGTACAGCTGCATAGAACCTGGCAATATTGTATATTGTGGCAGGGTCAGTATCTGAGAGCAGCCAGGAAGTGAAGAAGTGCCCTGTCCATTCTGCATATTTATGCCATAATGGTGAGATGAGGTGAGCATGAATGTCTCTGTAGTATAGGCATTGGAGAAGTACAAGTTCTGTAGTTGCTATGTGTCCAGAGTCATAGGGATATTGTCTTTCTGGATAGGGAATCTTCTTGTATCAGCCTTCAAGGACAGCTAAGAGGAGGGTATGACACAATGCTAGAGTAAAGGCCGTCCAGTGATTAAGTACATCAAGATTAGGGTCAAAGAGGACCTGATGGGTTCACTGGCAATAAAGGTTGGGGAACTGGCTAAGTCCAATAGATGTTCTCTGTGCCTGTTAAACATTGTTGAATGAGTGCTTTGGCCTGATCATATCCCATGCTGAGTAGAAGACCAGGAGAGAAACTCAAGGATGAGATTTTAGTTGGCACTGTCTTCTTTCACGTGGAAATCATCCCTCGTAGTTAATGAGAAAAGGCCATGGGGGAGAAAGGATAGACTGAGACAGTGGTTTTGAGTATGGTCATCCACACTCTGGCCTCTACCTTCCTGAGGCCTGTCTATAGTCTCAAGGTGGCATTAGAGATATATTTAGGGGCTTGAAGGGCCCATCTTTGGAATTTGGATTGATTATTATTATTATTATTATTATTATTATTATTATTATTATTATTATTATTATTATTATNTTATTATTATTATTATTTATTAAATTTGTATGCCGCCCAACTCCCAAGGGACTCTGGGCGGCTCACAACAATATAAAAAAACCATTAAAAGAAAACATAATAAAAACAGTTAAAAACGCAGACATACCGTTTCATGGCCGGACCTCGCCAATTACAGAGGCGAGATCAACCGCCCCAAGCCTGCCGGAAGAGCCAGGTCTTCACCGCTTTCCGGAAGGCCAGCAGGGTGGGGGTGGTCCGGATCTCAGGGGGTAGCTGGTTCCAGAGGGCCGGAGCAGCCACAGAGAAGGCCTTCCCCCGCGGGCCCGCCAGCCGGCACTGTTTAGCTGACGGGACCTGGAGGAGCCCAACCCTGTGGGATCTTACCAGTTGCTGGGAGCTATGTGGCAGAAGGCGGTCTCGAAGATAACCTGGCCCTGAGCCACATAGGGCTCAGGGCCAGGTTATGTTCTAATAGTGCAAAACTGGAGAAGGGGCACAGCTGGGCACCATAAAGAAGTTGTGTTAATCGCTTGGCTTCAAATAATGGAGTGCTGCAGGAATGCAGTGGCCACCTATTGTCTTGAGGAACTTAAGGATGGCAGAACATTCAGTTGATGTCAAGGCAGATGGGAGGCTCTGTAGATGTAAAAACTTTATAGCACCATGAATTGAATCTGGGAGCCCACTGGGAACCAATGAAGCTTGTGGAAAAAGGTGTCACCTGGGCATAATATGGTAGAACCATAACTGCTCATTCTCTTACATTCTAGATTTAAGCTATACCCAGGTCAGTGGGCTCCAGAACCCCAAAGAGCCAACACAACCATGCAGGTCTCTAGGCAATGGCCACAGAAGCACTCAAAGACTAGTACTTACTGCTCACTATTCCACTCTTACCCAATTGTACTCCAGCTCCTCCTCCTACTGCACTTTCACTATTACCCCTTGTGAGTCCTACTGCTAAAGAACAGTATCCCTATTTGCCTTAGTCTGCTTCAGGCTTAATTTTCATGAACAAACACAAACCACTTTCTCTCTTACACCAACACCACCTCTACCCACCCACCCCCAGCCCCTCTCTGCTCAGTTTTTATAGCCACCAGTTGCTGTGCTAGGGAGATGTCTTAAAGGGCCAGGGCACCAGTAACTCAGGTGCCGGCCATTTTGCAGGCTGCCTGCCTTCTCACATAGGTGAGCTGCAGCTTCCAAATGCTCAGAGGCCCCATATACATCATGATGCAATGCAGGTAGTCCTTGACTTACAACCATTCATTTGAAAGGTACAATGGCACTGAAAAAAGTGACTCACACTTATGTACTATCCCCATGGTCACATGATCAAAATTGGGTACTTGGCAACCCAACATGTATTTATAGAATTGCAGCATGCTAGGGCATTGTGACCTTCCCTGTGGGCTTCCGATAAGCAAAGTCAATGGGGGAAGCTAGATTCACTTAACGATAGCATGATTTGCTTAACAACTGCAGTGATTTGCTTAACAGCCATGGCAGAAAAAGTCATAAAATTGGGCACAACTCATTTAACAGCTGCCTTGCTTACCAATGGAAATTCGGCTCCCATTTGTAATTGTAAGTCAAGTACTACAGTGGCATCTTGGTATTCATCGTTAATTGGTTCCGGGAGATGTGACAAATATCAAAAATGAGTACCAAACAAAATTTTTTCATCAAAATGTGTCAAGTACTAAGTTTCAAAGCAGTCAAGTACCAAGATATATGACTGTACTTGTAATCCAACTGGGAGGTGATTAAGGCACAAGTAGGGCCTCATGGTCTAGGAACGGGTGGCATTGGGCACGTAAGATGGACCTGTGTAAAAGTCCAGCTAGTGTAGCAAGAATGACTCCAAAAGGACCCCCATGTTGTGCATCAGCTTTGTCTGAGGGGATACAATTGCATTTGCGCTTATATACCGCTCCATAGCGCCTTACAACACTCTTTGAGTGGTTTACAATGTAAGCATTATTTGCATATTGCCCCAAACAATCTGGGTCTTCATTTTACCGACTCTGGAAGGATGGAAGGCTAAGTCAACCTTTAGACCCGTCAAGATCGAACTCCAGATTGCAGACAGATTTTGCCTGCAATACTGCACTCTGACCACTGCACCACCACCAGAGCTCTTCATTCAGTGCTTCATTCAGTGCTCTGAATGGGATGCTACCCCATTCAGAAAAAAAGGTTGGAAAATCAATGAACCTTGGGCAGCCTCAAAACTCACAGCCGTCTTACTAGGGTTGAGATGAAAGCTATGCTTCTCCATCCAGACCCCGACTGTTGAGGCAGAACCTCAACAGTATCACTTGGTCAGCCCAGCTTTGAACCATTGTTCAAATGAAATGTACTAGAACAGCAATTATTTTATGCAATTTCTTACATAAATATTCATCAGGCTCTTCCCTTTTAGAGTAAACAATGTTATGCAAAGCACAGAAAAGGAGTAGGCCTGAAGCACAACCACAGCCTAGTTTTATCCCAAGCTTACACATAATATTCCATGCAAGGTTGGATTTTTAAACTATAGACTAGCTCAGGGGTGTCAAACTCAAGGCCCCGGGGTGCTTTGATCTGGCCCGTGGGGCTGCCCTGGAAACAGTGAGGGACCAGCCCGTGGTGCTTCTGCCAGAGAAAAGAGAGCTAGGGAGGGCCGCGTGTGGACCTCGCAAGCTCCGTTTTCGCTGTCAGAGGGTTGAAGGAGGCCGTCGCAGCCAAAAACGGAGCTCAGAGCCCGTTTTCACTGGCAGAGTGCTCGGGCCTCCACAGGTGCCCCTGACACGAGTGACGTCGAGCTGGCCATGCCCACCCCGGCCACGCCCCCGGCCCCCCGAGGTCAAACACAACCCTGATGCGGCCCTCAATGAAATTGAGCTTGACACTCCTGGACTAGCTTGAAAGCCAAAATACTGCTGCCTGAAGCCCACAACCAAAATGCACATACAGTGTAGCAAGACACTCTCAAGATCCATTTCTTAAAAGCAATGTTGCCATATAGGCATACTGAAAACACTTATATTACGTGTAAGTTGGTTATCCAGCAATACATTTAACATAGAAAAATGTTTCTGGCAGTATTGTGAATATAAGAAATAAAATAAAAAATAGAAGTAGAAGCAAGGTATATAAAAATAATGTCAAAAGGAAGGACTTTTAATATATATTTTTTTAAAAGAATAAACTACTTGCAAATCTGACTATGAGAGATGCAGAAGATTCAATTAATATCACGGATGACGTCAAAGCTGCCACCTTTTCTAATTTGGGGAATAAAAAATTGTGGAATATCTACAGCTTTCAAAATTGGTACTTCTAGTTCTAATTTTTTTTCCTATTCTTTAAGAAAAAGAAATGGAAAAGATAAAATACAGGCTGCTAATAAAGTATGATGACAATACTTATATGACCATGAAATTACTGCATCTTTGCAAAGAGTATCCGGAGTATGTGGAAATATCTGCCTGAAAGTATCTCACAAACTAATTACAGCATATAATTTGGGATATAGTATCCATAGCAACATTCCACTGCTCTACATTTTGAGGGGGGAAATACTACAAAAATATATTTTTTAGAATATTGACTAGCGTTCTCGATGCAGTAGATAGTATTAAACATGTTTCAGAATTCCAAATCTGATTTAATGCAATTTAGTTGAAATATAGCTTGTGTGTATATTTCTTAGTGGCTTCCTAATTATTCTCTTCTGTTGTGTTGTCATGTGGGTGTCAATTTATGCAGGAGTTCTGGGGTTCACACCCATCTTTAGGCAATGACACTTGATGAAGATAGAAATGGGGAATTCAAACAAAAGTCACATGAAATTTGCTAAACACTCATTTCCTGAATCTTATTATTTATGGAGATGTAGTATTAATAAGATATCACTTAGCCTCCAAAAGCCCTCCAAAACATCCTAAGTAAACCAGAAGCCCCAGAGGGGGGGGGGAAACTGCAGTCATCTATAATATACAATTATAAGGACTGCAACAGCCACTATGTAGGACAAACAGGCAGAAAATACAGTATTGCAGGCAAAGCCTAGAGTTTGATCCTGACCGGCTCAAGGTTGACTCAGCCTTCCATCCTTCCAAGGTCGGTAAAATGAGGACCCAGATTGTTGGGGGCAATATGCTGACTCTGTAAACCGCTTATAGAGGGCTATAAAGGACTGTAAAGCAGTATATAAGTCTAAGTGCTATTGCTACTGCTACATTTAACATTGTGAGGTTTATAATGTTAGATGTTTTTGGTATATTAGTTTTGGTCTCCTCATAAGGGGAGGTCAAAAGCTACAGGGCCGTGATGGCGAACCTATGGCACACGTGCCACAGGTGGCACGCAGAGCCCTCTCTGCGGGCACGCCAGCTGTCGCCCCAGCCCAGCTCCACCACGCATCCGCGCACCTCCCGCCAGCCAGCTGGTCTTCAGGTCTCTGCCGCGCATGCGTAAGGGGAGGAGCGCATGCGGGGGACGCACGTGCGCATGCACGGGGGTGGGGCGCATGCACGGGGGGCGCTCGCATTGCATTTTGGGGCCTTGCACGGTGCCCCCGGGCCTCGTTTTGGCTTCCAGGTTGGTGCAGGAGGCCTTCCAGGCACAAAACAGGGTGCGGGGGTGGGGCATGACGACAAAAAGGTTAGCCATCACTGCTATAGGGAAAGCCTTCACCATTGTTGCAGTCTTTTCACACTGCTTTTGAAGATAAGCTCAGGGATTACAAACTCTCTTTTCCTAGGTTGAAACCAAAGCTTGGACTTTTAGAATAAATTTCCCTTTGGGGAATGTTTGCTTGGCTATTTCTGTACAACCTCTGCAGAACAACACGTGAATTAAACTAAGATCTGCTTTTCATCCTTAGTTTAAAATCTTGCTTTGCATTTTGAATAGTGGAGTAAACATCTATAGAGAAGAATATTTGTAGTTCAAGACTGAAACGAAGGGTCCTTGGTGCTCTCTGAGCTCGGTTGTTTTCTTGCAGACATTTCATTACCCAAACTAGGTAACATCATCAGTGCTACTAAGGAGTGGGATTTTCTCTCCTTGCCCTGTCAGTATTGGTGAGAATGGTCTTGGTGGCTCTTTTGTTGGGTTGTTTTGGCAGGTCCTTGATTGGGGTATGGTTTATTCTTGATTGTTGGTCTGATGTTAATCTCGGTGTTAATCTCTGCTCATCTGGGAAATGATTGCTGGTGGGGAGATGTTTTGGTCTTTTTGTTCCCTTTTTGGCTTGTTGATTGTTTCTTTTGCACAGTATGTAGATGTTGTTTATGTTTATGTGCCTATTGATGGCCAATTTGTCAGAGTGCCAGGCTTCCAGGTATTCTCTAGCGTTTTTTTGGACTTGGCTTGGTCTAGGATGATTAACAGTTTCCCAATAACTATGGTAAAATCTGTCCATGTGTTGTGAAACTAAGGAGTTTCTATCATGTCTTCAGAATGCTAGTTGGATTCATGGATGTGTTCTGCTAGTTCTAACCACTGCACCACCACAGCTCTTAATGTAAATGCTTCAATGATCATGTAAAGCAATATACAGTATTAAGGTACTCTATTACAGCTATTCCTCGACTTTCAAAATTTCCATTGCTAAGCAAGGCAGTTATAAAGTGAGTCATACCTGATTTTACAACCTTTCTTGTAACAGTCGTTAGGTGAATCACTGCATTTGTTAAATGAATCATATAGTCATTAAGCAAAACTGGCTTTACTTTTCGGAAGCCGGCTAGGAAGGTTGCAAATGGCGATCACACGACCCGGAACACTGCAACCCTTGTAAATTCATGTCAGGCGCCAAGCACCTGAATTTTGATCACGTGACCATGGGGATGCTACAACAGTCATAAGTGCAAGGACTGGTCATAAGTCACTTTTTTCAGTGCTGTTGTAACTTCAAACAGTGGCTAAACAAATGGGTGTATGTCAAGAGCTACCTGTATTCTGGTAAAATCTTTAAGTCAAGCTTGACTCTTGGGGCTACATGCAAGCAACCATGGAAGAAATGATTTGTTATGCTATATTTCCCTAGGATTTCCTGATAGCCACTCTTCCAAGTACCAACCAGGCCTGACCTTGTTTAGCTTTCAAGCCCAAGCATGTTTCTTCATGGAAAAAAACCAACATTCCTGTTATTTTGCCAAAAATGCCCTCAACTACTGTCTCACTTCTAAACTGAACCAAGGGATACACTCACCATTGTTGATGAAGAACTAGTTAAAAGTTTCCCCAAACTCTATTCCATTCCTTTCAAATCAGTACTAAATCCCAGAAATTTTGAATACTTTTAAGAATGCCTAATTACAAGCATCTGAACGCTTGTAATACAATTAGTCCTCGTTTAGTGACCATTCCAAAATACAATGGCACTGAAAAAAAGTGACTTACGACCAGTTTTCACACTTACGACCTTTGCAGCATTCCCATAGTCACATGATCAAAATTGAGAAGCTTCCTATTTATGGCAGTTGCAGTGTCCCAGGGGTCATGTGTCCCAGGGGTCATGTGATCATCTTTTGCGATCTTCTGACAAGCAAAACCAGTGGGGAAGCCAGATTCACAATAACCATGTTAACTACTTAATAACTGCAGTGATTTTCCTATGGCAAGACGGTTTGTAAAATGGGGCAAAACTCAAGTTAACAACTGTCTCAGCAACAGAAATTTTTGGCTCAATTGTGGTCGTAAGTCTGTGTACCTGTATACATAGTTCTTGATTTATGGAACTAATTGAGCCCAGAATTATGGACATAAGTCATGCCAGTTGAAATGTGGGTCATGATGTGATTGATGCAATGTAAGATTTTTGTGGCAATTGTTAAACAAATTACCATGGTTGTTAAGTGAATTCACAGTAATTCACAGTGAATGTGAAGAGCCGAGGTGGCGCAGTGGTTAGAGTGTAGTACTGCAGGCTACTTCAGCTGACTGCTAGCTGCAGTTCGGCAGTTCAAGTCTCACCGGCTCAAGGTTGTCTCAGCCTTCCATCCTTCCGAGGTGGGTAAAATGTGGACCCAGCTTGTTGGGGGCAATATGCTGACTCTGTAAACCGCTTAGAGAGGGCTGTAAAGCACTATGAAGCGGTATATAAGTCTAAGTGCTATTGCTATTGCTAATGCCATGGCTGTTATGCAAACTGATTGTCTGCAATGGGCATATTTCGCTAGAAACTGGAAGTAAATGCTGGTTTCCAGCAAAAAAACAAAATGTTGTAAATCAGGATCATGTGATCGTGATTGCCAAGCCGACCAAATGCAATCACTTGACCATGCGGGATAAGGGTGGGGTGGCCATTGTACCTTCATATCCAGGTTATAAATAAACAACTTGTAAGTCGAGGACTATATATGCAGAGATATCATTTTGGTTCTTTTGCGCCAACATACTTTTTTTTTAACAAAAAATGCTCATTATATCATCAGAGTTCAATACTTTACCAATAATTCATCACTTGTGTTGACTGGGTAGCTTTATTACTTGTAACTTTCTTGCACATTTTTTTTTATTAATATGATTTAAGATATAACCTAGGATCTTTTCTATGTCCGTCATAATGGAAAAAGAAATGCTTCCTGTTTCTCTGCCTAATTAGTCTCAGGAGCACATTTCCAGCACCAGCTTCGATTCATAGTGGTAGCATTCTCTGTGCAATGTTGTAATTAGACTACTAAGCTGTCAGGAATTCCTTATCGGTATGCAAATTATTTTCATATGTTATATATTAGCAATCATGGATGCATTAAAAAAGAAATTAATCAAAACCTTGTAATGCAATAATTGTACACATGCCACCTAACCATCCCACCTCTTCTGCTACTAAGAGACTGAAACAGAAGACATTAGATGGGGGTGACAATTAAATAACAAAGAAATGCATGATCAGGAAACCTTATCAATTTTAGGAGAAATTGCAGAGGTAAACTTTCTCTGTAATATTGCACTTTCTATGAATGGATTACAATAGCAGTTTGTTAACAGAGTGTTTGAAACTTTAAATGTGTTTTGCTTTTAGTTCTATTCTATTCTATTCTATTCTATTCTATTCTATTCTATTCTATTCTATTCTATTCCATTCCATTCCATTCCATTCCATTCCATTCCATTCCATTCCATTCCATTCCATCTTATTCTTATTCTTCCTGTTAACTTACTTTGTCATTGATATAATTTATAGAAGACGGGTCAATAATTTGCAAATAGATTTAGTAGTTTAAAATTTTTGGTAGGGCCTGTTTCGCAAGGGCTGGGAACTAATGTGGTACTAATGTATTAATCAGTATTCAACTAGGAGTAGATAATATGTGTTGGCCTTTTTTATGCACCTTTTTCTTTTTTAATGTTTTGATTGTTTTGTGTTTTTTTCCCTTTTTTTTCTTTTTTGAGTTTTGAGTTTGAACTTTGTTTTGAATAAAATAAAAAAATATGATAAATAAAACAGTAATATTGCACACAATTCCATTAAAGATTGCAAGATGAGCAAATATATCCATATGTATGCAGGGAAGGTTAGGATTAACAATAAGATCAGCAGCTGTTCACTCCAAGCTCTGACATCAGTCATCAGCTGTTGTTAAGCACAACATGGACAAATGGAAGGAAACACGTTAATGTGGCAAAGAAGGGAGAGAGTTCATTAGATCTGCAGCCTCACTGCAAAAAAAGGGGGGGGGAGTTATGGGGCAAGAAAAATATGTGGGCATGTTCCATTCACCTAAGATAGTATAGGCAATTAAAAACAGATTATCTCCTAAGATTAAATGCTGATTGCTTTTACAAAATTGTTAGCCGGAAAAGGCACTCAACTGTATCTCTACAGCTTTCTTAGATATTGTATCTCAACCAGTCATCTGGAGACAGGGGTTGAGAAAGCAATATAATAAATCTTTGTGTGCATATCCTCTCTTTCTCTTTTCTTCTGGTGGCACTTTAATATCAAAGAATAAACACATTTTCCCCTTCCAAAACACACAGTAGTATTCCACAGCTTATCAGTATAAATTTTTAAAAAATCTTTGCAACTCAGAATATGAGAAACATAACTGACTTCAGAATAAATTATCTACCTTCCATAGGGTGTACATGCAGAGCTTATTCCATGCATAGATCTACTTTCTTCCTTGCTCTTTCTGCACATAATTCTGTTTTCTGAATCATTTTGGTTACATTTCTTTTTTTTTCCTTTGAAAATGTAACTTACATTCCTGGAATCTAAAATATCAATGCATTACAGAATAGACTTTGGATAAAATTCAGCCGATGGCCTTCTTATCCGTGATTTCCTTTTTTATTTGGGCATTTTAAAGTGACCGGCCAGTTTTACAAGGATGAAGGGTTTTGAATTGACCAATTCACAATTAAAAACAAAAATAAACCTCATCTATTTTTATGCCTGCTTGGGACAATGGGCTTTATAGCAATAGCACCAGTGGTGGGTTTCAATTTTTTTTACTACTGGCTCGGTGGACGTGGTGTGGCGGGCGTGGCAGGGGAAGGATACTGCAAAATCTCCATTCCCTCTCCACTCCAGGGGAAGGATACTGCAAAATCCCCATTTCCTCCCGATCAGCTGGGACTCAGGAGGCAGAGAATAGATGGGGGCGGGGCCAGTCATAGGTGGTATTTACCGGTTCTCCGAACTACTCAAAATTCCTGCTACCGGTTCTTCAGAACTGGTCAGAACCTGCTGAAACCCACCTCTGAATAGCACTTAGACTTATACAACGCTTTACGGGGCTTTACAGCCCTCTCTAAACGGTTTACAGAGTCAGCATATTGCCCCCAACAATTTGGGTCCTCATTTTACCCACCTTGGAAGGATGGAAGGCTGAGTCAATCTTGAGCCTGGTGAGATTTGAACTGCCAAATCGCAGGCAGCCAGCAGTCAGCAAAAGTAGCCTGCAGTACTGCACTCCAACCACTGCACCCTGTGGCTCTTGTTGCTCTTATAGAACAACACATCTCCAAGACCCCATACATGGAAGGCTCATCAAGATTATTCATCCTGCTATTGATCCACCACTAGTACCGTGTTTCCCCGAAAATAAGACCCTGTCTTATATTTTTTTGAACCCTGAAATAAGCGCTTGGCCTTATTGCCATGCACTCAAAAGCCCGATTGGGCTTATTATCAGGGGATGTCTTATTTTAGGGAAACAGGGTAGCTTTTAGTTGAAAAAATTGTTTTACCCACGCAGGCTGGAATTTCCATTCTTTATGTCCTACACTGTCATGTAAAACACACTTCTCTAAAATTATCAAGTCTTTTAGCCTCAGTTTATACAGTTCTTTGTTACTCTCTCCAGTCGAGGCATATATACCTGTACACTTAGGGTAAAATTATAGATTATAATAATTGTGTGGGTTGTTTCTTTTTCTCGGCATTTCCTTTTCCTCTCACATACAGTATGATAGCCCTACACAGTCTGAAACCCTGAACAATTACTTTGAAATAAGATACAAAGATTGTTGCTTTTGACCTGCGCACCTATATTTGTTAGGCTTTAGGCTTAATGCAGTGGAACGTGGACCAGGAAACCTGAGTTTAAAACCGTGTTTTAGTGGAGAAATATACCAAAGGCAACTAGCAAACATTATAACAAATGAAATCTCTCTGCAAGCAAATATGTGATAGTGCAAGGTGAGGGTATCCACTCTCAACATTTTTCCCAAAGGTGCTTTTTCAGGAGGCAACTTGACTTTCTTGTTTTTTCTTTGAAGACTTTTCGCTTCTCACCCAAGAAGCTTCTTCAGCTCTGACTGGGTGGTGGGGAATGGGAGTCAGAGCTGAAGAAACTTCTTGGGTGAGAAGCGAAACATATTCAAAGAAAAAACAAGGAAGTCCAGTTGCCTCCTGAAAAAGCACCTTTGGGACAACCATGACCTGAATGACTGAGAATCATAGAGAATCATAGACTGAGAATCATATAGACCAGGGGTCCCCAAACTTGGCAATTTTAAGACTTGTAGACTTCAACTCCCAGAATTCTCCAGCCAGCTATGCTGGCTGGAGAATTCTGGGAGTTGAAGTCCACAAGTCTTAAAGTTGCCAAAGTTTGAAGACCTCTGCTATAGACTCTCACTTTTACTATTTGGAAGTAAAGAATAAAGTGTAAAGAGCCTTGAAAGCCCTAGCAAAACAGATGAGAACAGATAAACAAATAATTAAGACTGAAATTCGAGGAGAGGAATGCAAGATGAAACGCTATGCAGACAATAAAAGTACTAGCAATAATACAACCACAAAGTTACATACAGTATGACATTTGATGCAAGTAATCAAAGATTTTGGCTGCCTTTCTAGATGTAAAATTAATGAAAAGAAAACTAAGATAATAATGAGACATTTAACCTCTGAAATAGTTGACTTTGTGGAAAAACAAACTGGCTGAGAGATAGCAAAAGATTCAGTGAAATACCTAGAATTCTATTTGAAAAGAATACACAGACAAAATAAAATTATGGCAATAAATAAAACAAGATCTTGAAAGGTGTAGAGAGAAACTTCCAAGTGAAACTTTATATTCCAAATGACATCAATTTTAATGTCAGAAAAATATCTGGAGGACTGGCAAGAACAAAAAAAAAATATTCAGAAAGAAGACAAAAATTGAAACTCTTACACAAAACTAATATGAATGATTAGGACGTATTTACAAATTGCTACTGAGTCTACACTGCTACTACAAAGATTCAACAAATCAAAAGTTGCATGATAAATTAAATGCAAAACTTCAAACAAGCAATCACAGTAAATCAATGGGGGGGGGGAAGTCCATTACATTCACTCAAAAATATAATTTAAAGGAAAATTGGTATACGATGTTACAGAAACATTCTTCCAGAAACATGAATGAAAATTATCACAATTTACTAAGATACATGTTGACAGCTGCAAGAACAAACTTGGCACAACGTTGGAAAAGAGAAACCTTGCTGACAATATCAGATTGTGAGACTAACATTGGAGAATATGCTGCAGTGGCAAAATTGAATACACACAGACACACATATAGTGTTGTTACCATTTTTTCTCAACTCCCGAGAGTGGTTTGTGTCAACAGGCCACAGCAGAGTGGTGATGTGAATGAGAGAGAAGGGATGCCATGTGTGAATTTTCCCCCTTTCCTCAACTAGTGCAGCCTTGAGTTTTTTCACTTGCCATTTGAGCTTTCTCATCAGTGGGGCCCACTTCAGAGGTGTGTATTGCTGTGCCCAGACAGCTTGACTTACACCTCCGCTTCACAACACAGCTGTCAGGGAAAAGTGAAACAAAGTGCTTGGAACGAAAGCATTCTAAAAATGTACACAATGTACATAAATAAAAAATTAAATATAATCCAGATTGCCTGAGACCATCGGAGGAAATTCATTTAAAGCTCCTCTTATAGCACGGGTGTCAAACTCGCAACGTCACATTGTCGTCACGTGACTTATCACAACTTTTTTTCCCTTCGCTACACCGGGGGTGGGTGTGACCAGCACGTGACGCATCCAGCCCGTGGGCCGCGAGTATGACACCCCTGTCCTATAGGGTCAAGGGTTTCTACTTTTGTTGTTCCAGGATTCTACAACCACAATTGGGACCGGAATTTTGATTGCTAAGGAATGTGGTCATTAAATGAGTCACCATATAACCAGACCCAATTTTATGACCATGTTTACTGCAGTCGTTAAGCAAATCATACCAATGAAATGAACTATGAGTAAAGGCTGTCCAATGATTATGAATTCATTAAGCAAATTCATCTTTCCCCATCGACTTAGCTGGGAAGGTCACAAAACATGATCATGTGACTGTAAGATGTTGCAACCATGGTAAATGTGAGTTGGTTGCCAAGTGGCCAAATTACAATCATATGGTTATGGGGATGGTGTGATGGTCATAACTTCAAGGATGGGCCCTAAGTCACTTTTTCTGGGACCATCGTAACTTTGAACCATCATTAAATGAATGTCTTAAATTGAGGACTACCTGTAGTGAATAATCCCTGGTGTGTTAAGGTTCCAAGACTGACAGGCTTTAAATTATTATTTTAGGCTATTCTATTTTGTCTTTTTTTAACTTTGGACTTTTAATAGCCCTGGTTTTGGATTACTCCAAACCACTGAGAGACTTTGGTAGTTGCCAATTTAATAAATGAAGTATTAAAATATATAGCAGATAAAAACTCAAAAGGAAATGTTGCAGAGACCTGACAAATCAATTGTCACAGAATTGTACATAACAAACCTGAGGAAAAGTAAACGAGTTTTATTTTGTTCCACAGGAATACACAGGTGCGCTTCCTTCATGCCATTGTTTAGACCCACCTTTTATAACTTATTCCAAACCTTCTATCAGTGTCAGATGAAAAAGGATTTTTTAAAATCTTGCCTGAAGTACTTTTAGAGATCCATGCCATCCCATTTGTTTTAGAAGAAGAAGCAGGTTCTCGCATCAAAAGGTTAAAACTACAGGTGCAATAAAGGGACTATGCTGGAGAAATTGCAGATAGGTAGAATATAAATATCTTACTTTATTCAGTTTGAAAGGGAGACAGATGTTCTAATCCAGTTAAGACACCTGATTTAGTTATAAAGGTACAACAATTTCATTTACAATGCATTTGGAGTCAAATGTTCAAAAGGTAGATGGCATATGGGCTTAAGGAAACATTCCTTGTAAACCATGAAGGTGAATCCAAACACAATTTGCTACTTTTAAGGAATACACAACAACTTTAAATCAATATTATTAGAAAAGCACTAATTTGGTTATACTGATGTTTCCAAATATAAATCCGATTCAATTCTCTGACATTTCTACAATTCTGTTTATTTGGTTATATATTTATAATCAATGAGAATAAAAAAAAACCTACCAAGAAAAGAGAGAAGGAACATATAATTGATTATTCTGTTGGATTTAATCAGATGCATATCCATTTGTGGCATTTTAGTTAAGAGTAGTATTGGTATTTCTCAACTGTGGGTTTCTGAATTCTTTTTTATATGACGGTGATCTGTTGCACTGATTTTAAAGACATCTTTTCTAACAGTCACAAGAATCTCAGAATTATTTGTTTTTATTTTATTTATTAAATTTATTTGCTGCCCATCTCACTGTAAGATGACTGCTATTTCAGAAACATTGTTTACAGGAGATATACAAAAAAAAAAGTCTGTTCAATTCAGCTGTTGAGGTAACTTTAGGTATCTCTATCATGGACATATTAAGTTCTGGATGTAAAAATGTCTCAGGAACATCTCTTTTGTGGCCCAAGGCCAAAGATTTAGATTTTCTTAGCATATTTAGCTAAGTTTGAAGAAATCAGGGTTTTCAGCCTTGTAAATGCTTGGGGTATCCAATTCACTCCTTAAAAATTTAACTTCTCCTCAGAAGGAGCCCTGTTCCACCTGTTTAGGGAGTGTGACCTTTCTGGAGTATGTCCTTCACCAGTGCAAATCCCCTTGAAAGGCTATACCCTGATGTAAAAGATGCATAAACCAGAGACATTAACATTCTCATTCTTATAAATCATTTTTGGCACAGTGTGGACTTTATTACCCTTCCAGGAAATGGTAAGAATTCCCAGTTTCCTAGAAGAAATTGTCAGCTCAGTACAATACCAAGACACTTATCCCATTCAAACTATTGTGAAATTGGCCTCATCGTGTTGGCTGACTGGCTTAAATATTCAGAGTTGAACATGGAACCAATCAGAATCCAGATTTCTTGGATTCCCATGACATGGGCCACTCAGAATTCAGCTTGCCAGGTTCAAATACATGAGCCCAATCAGTCCCTGTTCAATTGCCTGAGGTACACCACAAAGTACTCTACCTCTGAAGATGCCAATCACATCTGCTGGCAAGATGCCAGAAAACTGGACTATTTAGTCTCAAAAATCATCTCTACTTCATTGATGCCAGCCATGAAAGCCTATACCAGTATACCAAAATAAGTTTTATCTGCCAAAGAACGAGAAAGAACTGGGGGGGGGGGGTGAATGACTGAGCCCTTATTAAATCACCAGGATTAAAAACAAGATTTCTTTTGAGTTTTTGACTACCTGCAGATTTACTGGAGGAAATCAAGAGACTAGAAATGCAATTTTGTGGTCACTTTAAGAGAGAATTGATTATGCATAATCTTAAAATCTGGTTTCAATGTGCCAAGTTCCTTCCCCCCCCCCAGTATATTCAAGGTACAGAAATTGACCCAGACATGGCAGGCAGTTACTGATATTCAAAATTGTTTTCCCTCACCTTCAGAATATGTGGGGTATGTGTTCCTAATAAGAAACACTCAGCAAATGACTTTTTTTCTCAACTTTTTTCTGTCTTTCCTTTTAAAAAAAAACAATAATGCAATCAAACTGCCTTTGATTTCATTCTTTTGCATGGTTCAGCCATTTAGTTCATATGTTTAAAGGGGAAAATCTGGAAATCACTTCATTCTGTAATCTTTCCCATGTAGTTTTGCTGTAAAGCAACTTTTTAAACACTGTATTATAAGAGAAGAGAGCCCAAGTTCTCCAAGTTTTGGTTAACCATAATCATTTGATTGTACCACATTACATTTCTAACAAAGCACAAAACCTTTTGTTCACTTCTGTACAAAAATGCAATTTGTATCAAATTATATACATTTGTGGTCATTTCATTTTTTTTAAACAATTGAAAATTCAATCTAACAATTTCCACATAACTCAATTACAAGTGGTTTTAAATAAGGAAAAAATTGCAGTGATCTGCTTTAATAATATGCTCAGGACAAGGCCGGGCCAATTTGAGAAACTGAACTATATCAGAATTAAATAATAAGGAATGTTTTGGTTTCTTCACAATATCATCGGCTGCATATTATGCATCATACACGAATTCTCATGAAAAGTAGACAAGAGGCAACTTTGGTGGGCAAAATCATTTGCCTAAAAGCTTTCTGTCTTAATGCCTTTATGCCTGTGGGTGCAATATTGACCAATATGGATATTTTGCTTTTGTAATGCAAAGTTCTATTATACTGAGATGAACAACATAAGGACCTTTGTCCTTTTAGTGTTGCAATTGGTATTTGAGGAGGTTATTTATGTATTTTATATAACTATATTATATTGTCTTAAAAAGCACTGCATTAGTACTCCAAGTAAGTTGGCTTGGATATTGGCTCATCTTCTAATAAATTATCTTTTAATGGTCATAAGGGATGATTTTATTTAAAACGTGAAAAAAATTGCTTAAATCTAATTAAAATTTCAAAAAGACTGCTTGCAAAAACATTATTAATAAAGTTTGAATTCTTCAAAAAAAAAAGCAATATTTGCTCATTCTCTGGCCACACCTTTCCTAATTATGGTAGCAGTTCTAGACTGGTATAATTGAAAGTAAGTTTCACTAAATCTTTTTTATGCAGCACAATCTACTTGGTAAAACCAAATTTGATTTGGTCCTTTTTCATATATAATTATTAAGTGAAAAAACTGTATCCGAGAAAGCAAAAATAAATCAGTAAATTATCTCATACGTCTTTACTCTGAACCAGAATCACTGAGTTTATGTCCAGGTAAATGGGTATAGCACGGCTACAAACTGGAAGATTGTGAGTTCTAGTAGTCCTGTCTTAGGCACAAAGCCAGTTGTTTGATCTTGGGCCAATCCCCTTTCTCTCAGTCCTAGAAAGAAAGGAATGGCAATCTTGCAAAGAAAACTGTAGGACCAATCTTGGCAGTTGCCAGGACTTAATGGTGTCTTGGAAGCACATGCATACAAATACCATGTAGTTGTTGCCTTCTAATCTTTGTTGCTAAATTTGTTGGAATACATGTCGGAATGCATTTTGTATTGCAACAACTACAGAAGTATTCAGCCAGTAGATGGCAGTGTTTGTAAGTTTGCTGGGTATAATCTATGGTTATACTCTATGTTCTTTTTGTTCCTGTGACAGTTCAAACGGTTAAGCAGCAAGACCCATGGTGACTTTATTTGATCTGTAGGGCTATAGGGCTATGTATAAACAGAATTTCTAACAAAATTATGTTGAAAAACTAAATTGCTGTCCAATATGGATCTTTTTTATTCCATTTCTGACAGAGGAAAGCTCTAATAACACGTAGCAATTGCTATCTCCCCAGATTATTGTGCTTATTCTTTCAAAAAAACTCAGATTTAGTAAACTGATCTGTGGTATCTTATTTATCACTGTTATTATTAATGTTGTAAAAACCTAGTCCCCGCCCTCCAAAAAATATTTTGCCACAATTAGCAAATCATTTAGCTAAAACACAATGAAATTTCCCATTAACTCCAATCTCATAAATGTAGACCTTGTAAATTATGCTTAAAATTTCTATTCAAGACATTTATACAGTATATGAACCACTGATCTGCCAAAGGAATAAGCTGCTCTTTAAATGAATCATGTTTGAGCAAAATTATTCCAGGCATCCTAGGATAGCACATTTCAGAATGAAAAAGCAATTATCAATACATTTTATGTGTAATGACTACAGCTCTTCTCTTTCAAAATTCTCTCATAAATTCCATTTATTGCTCTGTTCAGATCTCCCATTGCCAAAAAATATGTGCTGTTAATGGAAACCACCAGTTGCCAGTAAGGTTGGCACTGTGGCTCCATTGTGAGTTCAGCTCATCACAATGTTTGTTTGACAGAGTTCTGTGGAGTTATTTATAGGCACTCATTATTTTGGCAGCAGTCAGTCTTGAATCCTATTCATATTCTTGGAAGCAAGATCTTCCCAAGTGTGAGTCACAGAATTACAGGGTAATCTCTCTGGCTGTTCTAGGGCAAGATTATTATTTTGTCTGAGAAAAATAAAATAGGAAGTTCTGATACCTCTGAAAATGCTAGAAGCCAAAAGCACAAATGTATATTGTCTTCTTTCCAATGGAAAAATATTAAAATTAATAAACATCAGTAATAACAAAGATGTGCTAAGCCCACTTAGCAGTTCAAAAGCATGCAAATGTGAGTAGATTAATAGGTACCATTTTGGTGGGAAGGTAACTGCATTCCATGTGTTTTTGACGTATAGTCATGCTGGCCACATGACCACAGAAATTGTCTTCGGACAACACTTGCTCCCTCAGCCAAGAAATGGAGACGAGCACTGAGCCCCAGAGTCAGACATGACCGGCAGGGAAGCCTTTACCTCTTTGCTAAGTCCACAGCTCTCAAACCTGTTAAAGAGCTCTGTGTCATTCCTTCCAGCAATGCTGGTTAACTAGTGACTAATAGTTACCAAACCCTGTTTGCTATTCTGTAAGGAAACATATATGCAATCTGATTTTACAGAATTTACCTCAAACCAAATGGCCATTCTCTCATTTCTTATATTGCTTTTGAGGAATCAAAAGTGTCAGAAGTAAGATCTATGAAGCTTTAACCATGGGAGAAATGTACTTGTGCATGTTGGCCAAAAACAAAAATAAATAAAAATAACCCAACCCTGATGCTGAAATTAAAGGAATAAAACATTGGATCTGAAAACTAACTGAGTAACTCATTTTTTCCCATCAACCTCAGGGATAATGAGAAATAATGGTGAGAATAATTCTATAGTGCCAGGTGTTAATAGTTACTGTTGTTGCTATTACTAATCATTATTAGCTTCCAATGACTGATAAAAGCGATAACATACAGTTTTGATCAAGCATTGTCATCTTCTCTTCCTCTCTTGGTGCTCTTTTAATTTTTTGGCTCAGATTATTTTGTGTTCCAGTTTGGTCTGACTGAAGTGGCTTGTTGTTATCAGGTTGACTATTTGGAGTGTACAGATCGGCCTCCAACACTGGGTTCTCCCTGACACAAAACCCAGACTTCTGGTTAGATTTTTGGGTTATGTCAGTATAATATACTTGGAGTGGCTTGGTTAGAAGCTGCTGCTAATTTAGTCTAGTCACATTGTTGTGTATTTTCCTCTCTTAATACTATTTTTTTCATTCAGATTGAGCACTTGATTTTATGTCTTAACGTAATTAATTTTAGGTCTTTATGCAATTAATTTTATATTAATTGTTGAATAGATTAAATAATGTAGTTGTGATGCTTATATTAGTAGTCTTTTATAATACTAATAATTTTATTTCAGTTAAATTTTGCTATCATTTAAATTCATCATCATCCTCCAATTTCTCTAGAAACTTAAATTGGCTTATGTGGGGCTCTCTCTTCACTTGAACGTCACACCAACAATCCTCTGAGACATATAGGTTTGACTTGAGTACATATCCAAGGCTCAGGGTGAACTTAACTTTGACTCTTCCTAAAGCCTAAGGCTAGCTTCTTAAGCACTCTCTCTTTCCTTAACCACAAACCTCCACCTTAATTGCTTCACGAAATCTGCTAACACAGTATTTAATTATCATTTTATTTTCTGTGAATCACTCAAAGTAGTTTGCAATCTACTTATCTCATGCCCAAGCAAAAGTATTGGGTCCCTGCTGAATTTCTCTCCCTCGTTATCACTCACAATGATTTCATGCAATATTAATCTATGTTTTATGAAAGATGCAACGTATAAATAAATCAACTATAATAAAATTACTTGGTGAATATCTTATTTGACATTCCTGAATCTTATCGGCTCTATTGACTCTAATTATATTAGAATTGGTAAAACTCAGTGTTGTTTATCCCTCATAATTATATATGTGCTGCTCCAGTTCTACAACTAGGTGCAACGTTATTTTCAAAAATCCCCGGAAAAAAAATCACAGGTAGAATGATGCAGTGTTGATGTTGGACTAGCAACAACGAAACCCAGATTCTAGTCTACCTGGTGAATAGGATTCACACCTCACATGGCATCTGCCAAGACACTCTGTATAAATGGGGCATAGTATCCTCCTCTCAGTGTGACAGCAGGGTCCTCATCAAACTGTAGATCATATCGTAAGCAGCTGTAAGCTGAGGGCATATATCGGTCCAGCATCTGATTTTTTTTTAATATAAACAATGCTGCGCTTCAATTGTTAGATGGCCTAGACATTGGTACTTGAACTAGATCATTTAACATTTATATTTTATTGGCTTCTACTAATCTAGATGAACTATAGATGATTATATATATATATATATATATAACGGAAGGCTGAGCCAACCTTGAGCGGGTGAGATTTGAACCGCCGAACTGCAGCGAGCAGTCAGCTGAAGTAGCCTGCAGTACTGCACTCTAACTACTGCGCCACCTCGGTCAACAGGATTGTTCATTTACTACCAGCCTATCAAGTACTTAAAAGGTGAGGACTGGGAAGTATAAGCATATATATATATATATAAACCATCAACACCTCAATCAACATCTAAAAAGCCACATACAACCGGCACCATATAAATACCACACACAGAATAGCCCAAAGAGAAGTTCCCTGAAGATGGGCTCCAGCACGAGTCCAAATGGTCGGAAGGCTAAACCCTGGTCCCGGTGACTGACCCAGATTGGATCCTGTAAATAAATCTAATCTACTCTCAAGCACAAATGGTGACTCTGGCCAGAGATTCTCTCTCAGACCAAGCTATGAAACAGGGTTGTTGTTGTGCGGAAAAAAATAGAAGAACGAACACTATATACATTATATTATTTCTAGGTACCAATGACAACCTCTTTAAGCTAAAAAATGAGATTATATGAGAAGATTCCAGAAAAAGAGCATCTTGTTCTGTTTCCCTTCTACACGTGCAACATAATAAAAAATAATTAAAAGCCATGAACAAAAAAAATGAACGTAAATGAAGTGTGTGGCTGAATCAGACTGTGCACAGCCTAGTCCTATTTACAGCACCAATCCTTTTGAACGCTTTCAATATACCCAAATAATTTGGAGTCATGCGAATTGAATCACACCACATTTGGAAAGCAACAGGCAGAGAAGGCTGTTTTAGAAGTTATTCAAACAGAAAAGGGAGATGATGGCCCTCTTACTTATTCTTAGCATTTTGTAATGAATGTTTCTGTGTATCAAGATTTAATTAATCTTCCAGTGCGTGAGAGGAATGCCCTCAATAAGTTTTTCTAATCTTCTCTGAAAAGCCTTCTAACATAATCCCTGCATTTTATGGCAGCGTATGCAAACTTATGCTCCACAAGAAAACTATAAATAAGAGACAGGTTGACAGTGCAAACCCCAAGGGGTATTGCTTAAATCACAAAATACATTTCCTAGTACTACTGCATCCTAGTATAACTTTCTGCATCCTGACAAGTCATTTGTCATAGCTGCCAAACTTGGAAGGAAAATAGCTATGTTTATAACAAGCTGGCTTGCAACTATGGATGTCAATGGTCTTGCATTTCGAAGCTGTCATGCAGGTTGCCTTTCTTCTTAAAATATTGCCATGTGTAGGTAGGTGTCCATCTGTGCAAGTATAACTGTAATCAACCAGCTATTTCTTCCTTATTAATACTTTGGTTGCACGATATATTCATTTACAGCAAAGAGTGAGGAAGTTAGGAAAGTATATCAGGTACCTAATGGCAACACCCCAAGATGGTTGATCTCATTAACTGAGAAAACTGCAAACAAAGGAGCAATATAGAGACATCAGGATGAAAATGCTAAAAGTCACTTGAAATTATAACATTCTTTCACTTTTACCACTCTGGGTTTCATTTTCCAGTACAGTACAGATAATTCTAGGCTTATGACCACAATATGAAAATCAGAATTGCCACTGCTAAGCAAGGTGGTTGTAAGTAAATCACACCTGAGTTTATCACCTTTTTTTCCCATGGTTGTTAAGCAAATCACTGTAGTTGTTAAGTGAATCATGCAGTCATTGGGCAAATCCAGCCTCCTCCCTTGAGTATGCTTGTTAAAAGCTGACTGGGAAGGTTGCAACTGGAGATCACATGACCCTGGGACTCTGTAACTGTTGTAAATACATGCCAGTTACCAAGTGCCCACATTCTGATCATGTGACCATGGGGATGCTACAACAGTTGTAAGTGTGAGGCCCAGTGTAGGTCACTTCTTTCAATGCTGTTGTAACTTTAATCAGTTGCTAAACAAATGGTTGTAAGTCGAGGACTCCTTGCAGCCATATCTAAAATTGTGAGAAGATAGTGGTACTTACAAGAGGGTATAAAAGTCTAAGCAGTTGTGTGTTTTAATCAGAAATGTACAGTTATTTTACTTCCAAAATTCAAAAGCTGTCTTGGAATTCTTGATATTTATGTATCTTTGGTATGAGGAATGATGATATTCTGAACAGAAAGGTGTGAATCGCAGCATTTGGTTGAATATATTATTTGTGCGATGCAATATTATTTTGAATTGTTACATTGATTTCTCTTGCTGGGATCACCACTATTCTTTGCAGTTACTTCCCTGGGGAACAAACATGAAAAATATTCTTGCCTGATCAAAGCTAGTATCCATTACAAATGGAAGGATGGCAAGCATAATGATTTTTTGCTCATTGGGGAAGAAGGTCTCAAAACATTAAGAAGTGATTGAAATGGATAGATAATATTTCAAATAAGTAGGAGTAATTCTCTTTGATTTAAATGTTAGTATTGGTTTGAGATTTGGTTTACATATATGCAATGGAATAGGGTCCATGTTAAACTTTTAACTCCAACGTCTTCATCAGGAGTCCATTCAAAGTATTTTTTTAAAATGTTAACAGCTCAATCTAATGTCACTTTTCTAATTCAAAAACATATTGTTTGTCAGAGTGGAAATATATTATATGCCTTTCACAAGCTTAGAAGAGGACACTGGACTTTGGTGAACTGCAGATTGTCATGCCACTCAAACTGGATTTGAGCACTTCTACACATAAATGTGTACACACACTAGCATCCAAGATTACAAACAAGGATCAAATCACGATTTGTAACATTGGAACAGCAAACTGTAAATCAAGACATGAAATGAAGTTGGACAAGGTGCCCGAAAGGGACAGTAGGCGGAGATTGGAGAAATTTCCAATCTGACAACCTATTGTTGGTTGGAGCATGAAGTAAGCCAGTGCGTCTATCCATCATATCCTGCATCAAAAATGTACAATTATTGGTTTTCACTTCAAAATGCTATTCTGTATGCAAATCATCAAACACTACAATGAAAAAGACCAAACTAAGTTAAAATAAAAAAGATGCAGACACTAGGTCCAATATGTATACCCACAATGATTGCTCTGAATATAAAGAGAGCAATAAAAAAGAATTTCAGTGCAAATGGTAACATAGCCCTATTATTAAAGTTCAGGAGAAGAATTTGCAATTCTACAGTGATGTTTGATTTTCTTTATCTATCTTCCATCACGCTGTGAAGCTTAGAAAATATTATATATATTTTCACACACACACACACACACACACACACACACACACACACACACACACACACACACACACACACACACACACACACACACACACACACATATATATATATCTGCATATAATACCAATTAAATTTAACTAAAAGTAGAGGAAGGAGCAAAGGATGAGGAAGGTGGATTTTATTAAAACCCACACACACACACACACACACATATATATATATCTGCATCATTAACCACTCCAAACCCCTCTAATCCATACAGGAAGCAAACTGACCCCCAACCAATTAGAACACAGCCAAGCCCCCAACCAATCCCAACAAACCTCCACCCAATCAGAACACAGCCAAGCAACCACCCTATCAGTTCAAACCCCACTAGCAGA
>QLTV01001177.1:3626681-3674550 GCA_003457575.1 Thermophis baileyi | reverse complement strand
TATATATATACCGGTAGGAAAAAAGAAATGAAAAAGGGAAAACACATAGGTTTATGGGAATCCATAAGAGAACATTATTTAGTTTTATAACCCTCAAGAAATTTGATTTGTAAAAGAAAAGCAATATAGCACATTGTATCATAAACTACTTTTATATTTTGGGACATAACCAGTGCACTATGGTAGACCATCACTGAATATAATTCCAGCTCTAGGAAAAAAGAAATGAAAAAGGGAAAACACATAGGTTTATGGGAATCCATAAGAGAACATTATTTAGTTTTATAACCCTCAAGAAATTTGATTTGTAAAAGAAAAGCAATATAGCACATTGTATCATAAACTACTTTTATATTTTGGGACATAACCAGTGCACTATGGTAGACCATCACTGAATATAATTCCAGCTCCATTGGCAGAGTGTTTTTCAGAAAGAAGTAATGCAGTGCAATCCTAAGCAAAGAGAACAGTTTTGAATGCTCCCTCAGCTAATTTTGAGTCAGAATATCTCATGTGAGAACATCACAATGGACCCATGGTGTCTTGAAGAAAAATAAATGAAGGAAGGAATAAAGAAGGGTAAAAGCAAGGAAAATGAATCCATAAAATAAATCAAATAATGCTTCAGAAATTCTTCTCTGTACAAATCTGATTTCAGGAAGTTATAACTATTATTAGAGGAAATCTATTTCAGGGTTGCTTATAATGATAAGACAGCACAACATATTATAAATAGGGCAAAAGTTATTCATCACACCTTGTCCTAAGAGGGACATTGATCAAGACCTCTTGGTATATGGGAGTAAATTTTGCCTGTTTTGTCTCAACAGGGAAAACTTTAAACCAGAAAACTATTGGTTTAACTGCTGCAGTAGTCTTGTTTATTTTCTAAGGTTTCAATAACTGAAACTTAAATCATCATTACTCTCCACTGTACCCTCCTCAGATTGCATCTAAACTATTATATCCAGTTCTGATTATAACATTTTAAAAATGGCAAACAAGTATGTCCAGAGGTCATCAACCATGGATAAAAGGCCTTTGGAGAGAAAAAAAAAAAAAAGAGGAACAGTTAGATAGATCGCAAAATTCTAACCAAAAGGGCGTTATCGCAAGCCAACATATTCTGCAGTAATGTATTCTTATGTTGGGGCATCTGAATCAAGATTGCATCACTGGAGGTCTTCAAAAAGAGACTGGATAACCATATGTCCAGAATGATATATAAGGTCTCCTGCTTGAGTAAAGAGACCTTATATCATTAGCAGATCTCCAAGGTCTCTTCCAATCCTATTATTCTATGTTCTATATTTTACCTCATCTTACATCTAAATGGTTTTGGCTCTAATATATGTATGTTTAAATGTGGACCCAATCCAATCATGTATGGAGCAAAACAAGATGGGATTCAATGTAAGAAGAAAAAAGACATGCTTATAAAAAGTAGCCAACTCTTTGCTCACTTCTAATCCTTCAACCTTCTGCCTCAATCATTTGTCTTCCAGATGGGAACATGTCCAATTTCAAAATCAGACAAAAGAGAAAATGCACTTTTAAATATAGAAAATGTTCAATAGAAATGGGGGAGATCCTAAGTTAAATCTGATTTGGATACTGTTGGAGCAGATTCCAGTTAAATATAGAAATCTTCCACTATGATTCCACATAAAGAATCTTTTCCACTAGGGTTTCATATAAAGAAACAAACAAAATGTACTGCATTTACATGATGAGCCCCAGAGGAATTATTTTGCCACTAATAACATAGTTATACCTAAGTGAAACTGAATAGCTCTCTGGAATAATTTATTTCAAGCACATGACAATAGTACACATAATCCACTTAACAATTCATCACAAGTCTTCTGAGACTAACCGAACAGTATCCCTAACTATCCAAAAAAAAAAAGCTGTCAATAAGACATCTCAGTAAAATAAAAGAATAATGGCTTTCACAAATATTACCTCTAAAAAAATATGAATCCCAAACACAATTTTCAACAGAAGGTGGTAAAAAGAACAGCACGTTGGATTATGTATAATATGTTAAAGAGCCCCAAAGACTTAATATGAAAATCTGGAAACCTGATTGTCTACAGTAGCATTATAGGATTCACAAAACACTTCTGATATCTTGGTTTAAGGAACAACCAACTAGGCTACTGTTATGCCCAAGTAATACAAAACAATACAAACAGCAGGAGAAATAACATGGAAGTGATCAGGGGTGGGTTCCACTTACCTTCCCCACCGGTTCGCATCGCGACGTTTTGCGCACATGTGATTACTCCCCTCGTGCGAACACACGCGTTCCCTCGCGCAATTTTGCTTCCGCACATGCTCAGTAGCTGCAATCAGCCCGAAACACAGCCGAGGAGCTGATCAGCTGTGCTTCGGGTGAAGGAATAAAGGTCAGTATAAACCCGGGGGCGGGCGGCAGGGCCATTTTTCAAGCAGCAGAAGAGGAAAAACCTTCCAAACAGTAACCAATTCTCAAAAAAATTCACAAAAAAAGATGGCAGCGCCCACGGACCAGCACTGGCCGATCCGCTTCAGTGACGTCACCAGCGGGTCGCTACCGGTTCGGGCGATCCGGTCCGAACCGGGAGGAACCCACCCCTGGAAGTGATTTCTCCAATCTCTCTCTCTCTTCTTCTCTTATATCACAATTTAAAGTGATACAAAGTCAGGAAAGAGTTCAAACTTTTTCTAAGTGTGAGAAGCACAAGGGCAGCTGGTTTAAAAGAGAACTTTCATATCTGTTCTCAGTACAGACAGAAATCAGAAACAAAATAACAGTTCCAAGCATCTGTATCATGACTTAATAACCCTGGGACATTAGCTGCTGAGTAGCAGTAAATTACAACTACCACTCTATCTTTTACTGATAGTAAGCACGAGAGAAGACGGTCTCCTATTAATGTTTAATCAAGTACGTGCGTGCAAGAGACGCAGCTGGGCAGATTCGTAAGATGCTTTTTTTGCTACACCATTCAGCAGAATCATGGTCATTTGTCACCCAAAGCTCAACAGTAACTACAGGCATTTTCTAATTTTAATATAGGGCTCCCATCTGTTTGAAGACAACACATATCACCATGTTTAACTCTCTCCCTTTGCAAAGGGCAAAACAAAAGACTTAGCTTCCAATTCTGAGACCCAAGCAATCAACATTAAGGTTTTCCAAAGGAAACTTAAAGCTTCATTCCTTTAAAAGGCTTTTCACAATTATGTCAAATCTTGTGATACAAAAGGAGGTTCCCTTACATTTATACATATCAACTGCAATTCATCTAAATCATCATGCGTTTAGACTTTTTTTTTTAATCTCACCCAGTTGCTTTTTTTTGCTGTATTTATTATAGGTTGCCTAAACAAACAGATTATTTAGCATTCCAGGATAACAGCCAAAACTAGGGAAGCCCAATAATTCAATGATAAGCAGAATCATTCCAAACAAGAAGGTGATGTGAACAGATTGTTATAGTTTTGGAACAGTTCACCAATTAAATATGGGATTCTTTCAGTCAATGTGAATCTGAGTACATCACACATATCTTAAGCATATGTGAATGTGTGTGTAAGCGTGTGTATGTGTTAGGACGTCATCCTCAGCATTTCCGAATAAAGGAGAAAGCATGCCTCTTCTACCATCTACACATTATTTCCACCAGGTTTTATTAAATTCAGTCTATAAAACATGACAGCCTGCAGTTGAGAGCAATTTGAAAGGCATATCAACCACTTAAGGAGTCAAAAGTGATAGTGGGAGAATAGCTTGTCCACAAATAGGTGGAGGAAAACACAGGTTTTGCAAAACGCACAGCCTTCTCCAGCAGGGAGATTCTAAAACACGTTTAGGATGCAAGATTTTTTTTTTGGGGGGGGGGAGGGGGGCAAACCTATTTCTGCAGGCAAGAGACAGTTAACTAAGAAGGGCTGCTGGACTACTGGATTGCAGAAGGGTGGGGGGTTGTGAAGAGACACAGAGAAAAGCACAATGGCTCTTAATACAAAAGGCCAGCCTTTTCTTCCTCCCAGCCTCTCCATTTTACCTTAGCTGCCATACAGCCTTATTCCAACGTTTTAAAAACAGAGCATAATGGAAGAAAATGATTTAACTAACCAGAAACAAAAAAACAGAACGAAGAAAGCTGGGGGAGGGGAGGGGAGGGGAGGAGGGGAGGAAGGGAGGGATTTTCACTGCTGCCTACAAGTATATAATTTAAATATTCCTACCTCTTCACTATTCCATTTGGATGGGGGTAAAAAACCAGTAATATCAGCCATCCAGCACCAAATTATTCTGTTTCTTCACCTTTGCATGAAGCTGTAGTAGCATTGCCTCTGAAAGGACTGTGAGCATCTCAGCAAGAGCCAACATAGTAGAATAATCACATGAAAAACATGGCTGGCTGGTGCATCGACAGATGCAAACAAGAACTTACTGACTGAGGCTTATTTCTAGCCTTGCACAGTCCCCCCCCCCCTTTTCTTCTTTAATGAGAGCCAGGTCTCCCTTTATTAACCTGGCAAAGCAACTGGAGTCGGCTGGAAAGGCTTGGCCAATATAATTGGAATCTTTTTTTTTCTCTCTCTCTCTCCCTCCTCAGCATCACTTCATTCATTCATTCATTCATTCATTTGCTCGCTCAATTCATTCCATCATTCCTCTCTCCGTCAATCAAATAAACCCAACAAAAATATTATCCGAAAGAGAACGGAAGATCCTTTTACCTTATTCAGCACAACTTCGTGTGTGAGACTCAGAGAGAGGGAGGGAGAGAAGCAGAGATTCTGGAGCTAATGTAGAGGAAAAAAGTCTGTTGAGATTCCACCCACCCCCCTTTTATTTTATTGCAGTCCACAGTCTCATCTACATGCATCAGAGCAAGCAGTTACTACTAGCAGCTGCTTCTTTTTATTAAGCCCACAGGCACAGAAAATTAGTCCCCTACCCAGTTATCCAATTCAGTTCAGTGCGAGCTACCCCCCCCTTTTCTTCTTCACAGCCAGCCAGGTCTCCCTTTATTAACCTGGCAAAGCAACTGGAGTCGGCTGGAAAGGCTTGGCCAATATAATTGGAATCTTTTTTTTTCTCTCTCTCTCTCCCTCCTCAGCATCACTTCATTCATTCATTCATTCATTCATTTGCTCGCTCAATTCATTCCATCATTCCTCTCTCCGTCAATCAAATAAACCCAACAAAAATATTATCCGAAAGAGAACGGAAGATCCTTTTACCTTATTCAGCACAACTTCGTGTGTGAGACTCAGAGAGAGGGAGGGAGAGAAGCAGAGATTCTGGAGCTAATGTAGAGGAAAAAAGTCTGTTGAGATTCCACCCACCCCCCTTTTATTTTATTGCAGTCCACAGTCTCATCTACATGCATCAGAGCAAGCAGTTACTACTAGCAGCTGCTTCTTTTTATTAAGCCCACAGGCACAGAAAATTAGTCCCCTACCCAGTTATCCAATTCAGTTCAGTGCGAGCTATTCAGCCACCAAAATCTTGCAGGAGGCCAGTCCCTTCTGTCCCCCTGGCCAGCCCCCTCCCCATCTCCACATGGCCTTTGGATAAACAAGAGTTTCGCATCGCCCACCGAGCAAATCACATGACCCTGGCACTCAGCAGCAAGAGAGAAAGAGAAAGGCTAGCTGGATGTTGGGTTGAGAGCTGAAGGCCCTGCCTAAAATGATCTCCTGCCTCTTCCCTCGGATGCCTTGCAACTTATTTCATCTTCCTAAAATACCTAACTCTTGGACGTAAGAATCAGCAAGTTCAACAGAGATCAGCACTTTAAAAGAAAGGAAGGCAGAACAAGGGGCACATGCTGTACTCTGAGAAGGTCTCAATAAACCCAATGGGTGTTTAATACTTTGCAATTTTTAATTGATAGGGTACTTATACCCAGTCTCAAATGTAGCCTGCAATTGCATCATCATCCTGTCTCCCCCTCCCCTCCTCCCAATTAAAATCCTACATCTGTTCAGTCACGCCATGCATTTGATGAAGTGAGCTGTGGCACACCAAAGCCTATGCCTTTAATGAAATTTGTTAGTCTGATATATTCTGAATTTATTTTCTAAAAATGCTAGGTAGATATATCTGAATCGGTTGGACCCAATCTCTGATCAGCCCTTCAAGGGGATGCATGCCCGTTTTAAAGTACTGAGTATAAAACATCAGCCGGTTCTCTTTCTGTCAACCCCTCTACATGTAAGCAAATAGCAAAAAATTCTATCTGAATTAGAAGAACTATTAAATTAAGTGGAAACAAGATTCATTGTGAGATTTTAAAACCCATTAACCATTAAGTGTTTTCTGGTTGTTGTTTTTTTAGTTACAATCAACTTACTATTTAACTTGCCTTAGAAGTCAATCCTAGACAAGCTCATGCAGAATAAATAATACAAAGTAAGCATCTGTTTGGAAACAAAGATATGTAGTGGGGAGAGGAAGAGACAAACCCAAGATAGGGTTACTTGATGGAGAGTTGAAATATAGGAAGTTGCTTTATGCCAGCTAACTCTATTGATCTATACGGGCCAATGATGTCTACTCTGACAAATAGCTACTGTTCAGAGTCTCAGGAAGTAATCACTCAGGGCTGTTTACCTGATTTATTGACTGAATTTATATCCCATTTGCCACCAAAAATAGCATTCAAGACAATCCTTTTAACCTAATTATTTTCACTGGGATATCGCACAATGAAAACATACTGGAGATGCTCCCTAAATAAAAATACACAAGAGTCCCTAACTAGAAAGGCAAAACTTAATTAAAAAAATATGGCGAGGTTATCTTGAATCAGCAAGGAAAAGTGATGGCCAATAAGACAGCTTCAGGAGTATACTGTATATACTGTTTGCAGAGTAAAAGTATACCAAATTTGTTGTGATAAGATCCACTTACAGTCCTCATAATTTCAGTAAAAGTAAGTGAAATTTGGGGGGGGGGGAATAGTCTGAGGAACTTGCAACATAATGCTAAATTTCCAGAAGTGGTAAAAAGTAGTTTCAGGGAGAAATGATGAAAATAAAACCAAAGGAGTCTGTAACAGGCTTCCACAATTCCTATAGATATACTAAACCATAATTCCCCACTACGTTGCAAATTCACCAAAGCAGAGATGCATTGTTGAATAAATGGATAGGACAATGGTGGGTTACCACAAGGAATTTCTGAAACAAGAATATATGGATATGGATATTACAAGATGTCACAAGCATAATAATAAATATTTTCTGCCACCAATAAGGAGTGAAGAAAATGCACTATACCGGGAAGTGACCAGAAGTAACAATACCAAACTCCAAAAATCTACAATATTTTAAAAATAGCTTTAGAAAATGACATCCTCTGCACATGGTTTCAAGAATCATTAATATCCATCATGAACTATGAGATTAGTTCCTCTTAGAAATAAACTGCTTTCCCGAAAGACCTAAAGACAATTGAATCAATAATATGCCTTTGGTAATGTGGCCCAACATTCATATTAAGAGTTTGGTCCAAGGATCAGCTTGTTCCGTGAAAAATACTTTTAGTCTGACTTCTGAGTTGAATATGTAAATGGATAATGCATGTAAGAAACTACAAAACATATTCATTAATTCACTTATACGTTAATTTAACTAAGACTTCTATGTTACTCTAACATAGTCTAACCAATCAGCAGGTTACCATCCTACCATACATTAACAAGATAAATAGCCAAAACAGGCAAACAATAAATGACAATACATAATATATTCCAATGATAAGGAATCATAACATTTATAATCATATTCTCCTGTACTGTACCAAAGAAATAACTTTCAAATTATTTTCCCTTCAAATGCCGATTGAAATAACCAAGTTTTTATTGTCCTCCTAAATTCCATTAATATTGGAGCAAGCTGAATCTCTATATGGGTGTTCTTCCAGAGAAGTGGGACAGTGATAAAAAGGTTCCATCTTCGAGAACTTTGTAGAAGACATTTCTGAAGACAAGGGATCTAAAGGAAGCCCACTCTTCTCAATCTAATTGGGTGGGCAGAAACTATTTAGATCATTTCAGCTTTCAGGAAATCTGAGTTTACTTCATTCTGGTGAAATTCTCAAATTTTTATCTTCTCAACTATGTAGTTTATTTAGATAAAAGACAGGAGAGTCAGTGTGGTGTTACAGTAAAGAAACTTTGGGCATGCATGATTTTGAGTCACTCTCCCACAGCCCAGCTTACCTCACTAGTTTTTTGTGGTGGTGATAAAAAGAAGGGAAATCCCTGCCTTGAAATGAACTTAAACTTTTAAGAATGTAAAAAAAAAAAAGCTTCCATAATATTAAACAGTACACAGAGAATAGCTTTTGATGTCTAATTTAGTGGAAATAGATCATTTTTCATTGGGAAAAATCCAAATAAATGACTAATCAGTACTGAATGATCACTCTTTAATGAACTATTATTATTATTATTATTATTATTATTAAAACATGCAATTTTCCATTCTGGTGCTTAGACAACAATCTTGATATTTGATGACCAGTGTCTGTTCTTCACATATTGTTATCCCTAACCAGCTGACACCAAGAAAAGAAATATGTTGCTCTCATTTAACTTTAAAACAATTAAATATCCCTTGCTTAAAAACTATACTAAAAGTATAGCAGCATTTATTAACACTGCTCAGTATTTAATTAACAAATATATTGACCCCATTCAGATGCATTCATACTTGAAGTATCATAACACTTTATGAGCATATCTAAATGACTTCCGTAAAGGCCCTTACTTAGAATCTGGAAACTTAATATGTGACTTTTCTCTCATTTCCAATGTATTTTACAGTCTGGTGTTGGTACGAATAAACATTCCTGTGAGAAGAGCGTATTTCAAGTCTCCAAGGAATTGGTTCCATTATCCCAAAGATGCTTTTTCAAAAGGCAACTGGATTTTGTTTAGGAAACACAAAGTCCAGTTGCCTTTTGAAAAAGCATCTTTGGGACAACCACGACATGGATGACTAAGGATCTCCATAGATATTGATGGGATCCTGTTAGGATTTTTTCTGTAATATTCTACTAGAATTTACTTTCTGTTAATTTCAGGTGCTATATTCTGCAAGGCTAAAGAATAGATCATAACCCTCTTCTACCGTTGATAGCAATTTTGATTATTTCAAAACAAGGGTGAAATCCAGCAGGTTCTAATAGGTTCTGGAGAACCGGTAGCGGAAATTTTGAGTAGTTCGGAGAACCGGCAAATACCACCTCTGGCTGGCCCCAGAGTGGGGTAGGAATGGAGATTTTGCAATATCCTTCTTCCAGGAGTGGGGAAGGAATGGGGATTTTGCAGTATCCTTCCCCTGGAGTGGGGTGGGAATGGAGATTTTGCAGTATCCTTCCCCTGCCACGCCCACCAAGCCACGCCCACAGAACCGGTAGTAAAAAAAATTGGATTTCACCACTGTTTCAAAACTGTTATATCTTCCCCCAGTCCATCTTCTCTTTCTTAGGCTAAACATAGCCAATTCCTATGTATTTCTTCTTGCCACACTTCATTTCTGGTCCTGTGATCATCCTGGTTTCTGTTTTCTGAATACATTTCAATTTGTCTGTATTCTTCTTATAATGTAAGAAGCACCACTTGAACATCATCGGCATTAACAAAATCACCATCAGTCAATTGCAAAAGGCAGCTTTACTTGGAACAGCTTACGTCTGCCTATCCCAAGTCCTTGGGAAAGACTAGATAGGTGGACAAAAATGCCAAATCCAGTCTAAACATCTGCCTGTGCAACCAAAAACGGAAATGAACCGAAATGAATAAGTAATAAATAAATTTTAAATACCTTAGATGGGTTTATGGATCTCCTACATTTAGAATCTGGATGCTACTAAACACAAGTCATTTGTTTCCTAAATGCACCCATTAGTGACTTTGACAAACAGCATGCTTTACTTCTACAAATTGTAGAATAGCTAAAATTCCTATCCAAATATAATGCATTAAGACAAACCAGTCTTCTCATTATAACTAGCCTTCATGAAGGTTGTTAAATTGCCTCCATCTTTGTACTTCTGGACCCTTGTTCCTCTTCCCGTGTGTAGCAGATAGACATACAGCTTGCTATCCTTTTGGTTTTTTAAATTCTGGACTCTTTTTGAATTTCAGTCTTGGAGACAGGTCCCAGAAACTAGGTGAAGTCTATGGTTAAAATTTTATTGCTTGTACAATTCATCTATTGTTCAATACAATTCTAAGATGAATTCTTCACCACCCTGTTGTTCTCACTGTGAGAATTAATTCAGTGAATATGAAGACCAGCATTTCAAAACTATCCACTATTGATAGTTGTAAACATGAATGCTTCCCTAATTTGGTTAATATGACATCAAATTAATTTGGCTAATCATATGTAACCCTCATTTCCTCATTTCCTCAATTATTAATTATTATTTTGACTTAATGTAACATTAATTTCCTGTAGAGGGACATATGCAGAGTTTTGTTTTCGGTGTTTAGAAAGATCTCTGGTATCATCTTTCTGATCATTATTTCTGGAAGAGACCAAAAAAAAATGTGGTCCAGACTGCTCTTCATGCCCAAATGTAAACTGATCCAGCTCCTTTTGAAATAGGCCAGTGGGTCAATACTCTTTTATGACTCACGTGGGCCTGATTATACTCAAACAATAGCTGTTATATTTGTTATAAAGCTTCCTATGACATGTCACCACAATTATATAATGTATCTCAGTGTAGATAATAGTCCTCAAAAGATTCCAGTCATCCTTTTCTTTTTCTTTCTTTTTTTTTAGGCAGAGTACTTGCTGAAAACTTAGCTCTTGCCAATTTGAAATACAATAGTATTTCAATCCAAAACATCCTTCCTTTCAAACTCCTTTAGACAGAATAAATACTATGGTTGGCAGCGGGTTAAACCACAAAGTGTTCATTTGGCTGGATAAACACACAGAAGACCAGTGTGGATGTGAGGGCTGTCAATGAGGAAGATGGAGCAAGATGGACTCTAAAAGTTTGGAATGGGAAGTGAAGGATAAATTGTGTATCATGTCCTTCTCCTTAGAAATATTTACTCTAGCTTTTCCATCTTCATTTAGAAAAAGAAAATAATAAACATAAAAATATTGAAATATAACTCCACATTACCTAGAATATTTTTTTAAATCTATACTGAATCTTACCTTTAAAAAATTATCAATATAAATCACAGAATAAAATAAAAGGCTAGTTTCCATTGAGTAAATTTTGACTCTTGATGGCTAATCAGATGTTTCTATGCAACCTTCTAGGGAACAATGCAAATATCCCTTCTCTTTGTTTCTTCCTGTGATTTTATTTTAAATTTCTCAATAGCCTAAAACTGTAATATTTTCTAGTTGTTTTTATCCAAGTAGTAACTGTCTGATCCTACTTTGTTTTTGTGGCTAGAAAAGGGCTGACTAGGTACTTCCATCTATCTGGGTCACAGAGTAATCCTGTGGTATTATTTGAGATTATAGGTTAATTTCTTGTTTCTTATCATGGATGTTGTGATGATGATGATGATGATGATGATGATGATGATGATGATGATGATTATTATTATTATTTATTATTATTATTATTATTATTATTATTATTATTATTATTATTATTATTATTATTATTATTATGGGTAGTTGCACAGTCAGCCAGATGCTTACATTAATTTGACATTTTTGTCCACCTATCAAGTCCTTCCCAAAAACCTGGGATTGTTGTTTAATAAAATTAAAGCTATCATCACAGAATATAAGTTGTTCCAAGCAAAGCTGCCTTTTGCAATTGGCTGATGGTGATTTTGTAAATGCCGATGCTGTTCAAGAGGTGCTCCAGATGTTTTGGGACTGCACCCAAGGTGGCTATTACTATTGGTACTATCTTTGTTTTTCTTTTGCCACAATCTTACTATTTGCAGGTCTTGATATTTTATGATTTTCTCTAGTTTAACTTCTATTCAGCTACCCCCAGGTATTGCAATGTCCACTATCCAGACTTTTGGTCTGTCTTACCAACAGTTGTTAAGTCTGGGGTATTATGTGGTAGATGTTTGCCTGCTTGGATTCTAAAATTTCAGAAGACTTTAGTTTATTCATTTTCTATAATTTTCTATTACTTTGTATATTATGTTGTTGTTGTTGTTAGTTGCAAAGTCGTGTCCGACCCATCGCGACCCCATGGACAACGTTCCTCCAGGCCTTCCTGTCCTCTACCATCCCCCGGAGTCCATTTAAGCTCACACCGACTCCTTCAGTGACCCCATTTGTATATTATGTGGGTCCTTCTAATTCTTTATTTATTTTATTTTATTTATAAAATTTATATGCCGCCCAACTCCCGAAGGACTCTTACTTACAGGCATGTTTTCTTTATTGCAGATATTCCAATGTACCATTATTGCCACTTTATTTATTTATTTAGATTTGACAATATATTGGTGGCTTACAGTGATTAGAACATGTGATTAGAAATTAGAATTAGAACTAGAACTCATGATTAGAAACAAGAACAAAAACCCAAAATACAATATAAAAACCATTATGCTGTTGGAGAGCCAGGCTAGTCTAACGGTTAAGGTGCTAATCTTGCTTTAGGTGTGAAAGCCTGGCTCCTGGGTGACTTTGCCCAGGTATTCTCTCTCAGCCCTATAAAAATGGCCCTACCAAGCCACTTTTGATAACTTTGCCAGGAACTTGTCTGGGTAATCACCAGGAAACTGACGGACTAAACTGACGGACTAAAAGAACATTATTGTAAGCTATTCAGTGGCATATAAAACAAATCAGCAAGAAAGCGTCCTCCAAAATCATTATATTCTACTTTATTTCAGCTCCATCATATCCAGAAATGCCAATGCATTTGCAGTGACCTATCACATACCCCATCCCTGTGTCCCCTCCTGTTCTCTTCACTCAGCCTTGACTGTGAGCAGATTATGTTCTGGTTCATTTGATTTGGGCCCAATTTCCTCCTGTGCGCACTTGCTGAATTGCTTTATGAAATCCATTTTTAACTACATATTCAAGCTGCAGGGTTTAGCGTTCTGGCTCATGCTAAAGGTTTAAACCCAATCTTAGCATTATGAAACAACTAAAAGACATAGAGGTACATGCTTGATTCCACTCTATTGTTGCAAATGTCTCTTCCCAGTTTTGTCTCAAAGATGGTTTCTCCTTGGGCTATGGCTCAGGAGTTATTTTATTCATGATTTCGGGAATATAGTGGGGACCAGGTGGGCAATAACAAATTATATTTCCACCCACTCCCTTTAACTGCATTATTTTGGTGACTGTAAACAGTTTTGAGATTTCGTTTAATGAAAATCATATAGCAATTTTGTAAATTTATAATATCCTCCCCTTCATCATATCAATCCCCTCTCTCATCCATCTCCTCTATTATCATAGAGAGCAGGTGGCAGGGGGCAAGAAAGGGTCCTCAATAGTGCAGTGGCAAAGTATCTGCTAATAGCACTGCAAATGACCATTTCCTGTTCAATTTCCTGGTCTGGATAGCTAGGAGAGATGATTGCTCTACAAGGCCAAGGATTTGCAGAGGAGGGGAGGAGTGGGAGACCAAGTTATGTGTGTGATCCTAATAAACAGAAGTGTATGTATGTAAATAACATGCCTGTAAACAAAATAGAAAGGGGAAATGACGAGGACTAATTTTAAAGGTGGGTTGGTGGAATATGTGAGCGCCTGCTTAATGTATTTACATTAGAACAATTATGTTTCTATTAACAACTTTACATTACTTTTAATCGAAAAAAATTATATCAACTTAGATCAGTCAATTAACTTAATGTTCATTAGTGCAAGAGGTTTCTTTCTCCCCCTTTCCATTCCACCTTTGCTTTATGGAATATGGATATTTAGCAAGAGCCCTTTTTCAGGTTTTTCTCACATGATCGAAATCGGATTGCTACTGTGAGGCTGATTTAATATTATAAGTTATTTCAGTAATAAATATAGGATATTCTGCTTGGATTTTGATTGCCTAGTTATATAATTGGTACTGGATAGAGAGGTTTAAAAATAATAATGTATATAAATTTAAGGACTGGGAGGAAAAAGGAAAGGAGATTTAAAATTGATTGTTCTACTTTCTGTGTACAATTTAGTGGCTATATTCCCAGTTGTGTGAAAACGTTAAGAAAAATATCAATTTGCCCACCTAAGAGCTACTATAAAATGTGTGGGATTACTGCATATTTGCAAGGCTTTCTTCTCTGCTAGTGCCTGTTTATGCATACGCAGATAGAGGAGAACATCATTCAAAGAACTTTGGGGTTCCCAAATATTGCTCGGAATAAGAGCTCAGATCCTCTACTTCACAATTATGGAATAAATAACAAAAGATGACC
Organism: Thermophis baileyi; assembly: GCA_003457575.1. Lineage (NCBI taxonomy): Eukaryota > Metazoa > Chordata > Lepidosauria > Squamata > Dipsadidae > Thermophis > Thermophis baileyi. The sequence goes on along the minus strand of QLTV01001177.1, from coordinate 3,660,151 downwards.
TTGATTAAAAAATAAAATAATTAGTCTTAAAGCACAAAAACCCCAGAGATTGATTAAAAACCAGACCTGCTTCATCTATATCAAGCCACATGCAGATGTTAACAGTATTCTTTCCTTTTTGGTTTCACTTTGTTTTACTTAGCTGTGGACCATTTGAGAACTCTTACCAGTATAGAATACTGATCAGCAATCATGGATGTGGCAATTTTATTAGCTGCTGATGCCTTGCTTTAGGTCTGAGATATGAAGACTGGTTTCAATAGGCACCTTGTTTATGGGAAGAATTCAAAGTGATGAATGACATAGCTTAGCTAAAACATTTGCTTTGCTTTACAAGCAAATATTCTCCTTGTATCATGTGTGATGCTGAAAAAAAAAACCACAGGTTCAAATCTAGCCCAAGTACAGAGTAGTCCACACTGCTTTAGGCAAGTTATTCAATCTTACCCTTATTAAATGATCGTGAAGTCAAAATGCTATTCTGAGTTCTACAAAGGAAGCAACCAACCAATCCATCTCTTATTCTTTAAGCAGTTTAGATACTGACAGTAATACAATATCCTCTATTCGGGAGTAAAATGCCCCACATTTTTATTGTGTGCATGAGAGATTGATATATTCCAAGTTGTATTTACTGTTAAAGTTATTTATATAGAGTATAGAATGTACATAACTCTTTCAGAAATAATTTAGGCCATAAACATTTCTTTGGTTCAAGAAATGTTTTACCCGATGTGTTCCTGTCAGGAGGAATCATCATAGATTTGGACTGTGAACAAATTTTGGACTTCATTCTAATGTGGAGATTCCTGACATGTTGGAGCAATTGAGAAGGAAGTAAAAAAAATTCTACAGACTGAACATATGACTCTTCACATTGAAATATTTAGGGACAGATCTATATTTCAAGCATCATGATCCCAGAATTAACCTGATTCTGTTAAGAAAGACAAATTTAACTATTTATTATAAACACTGTAGAAAGAGGGCTGGGTTCGTCTACAATGGCCAAAAGCTAAGAGGAAACTAGTAGCACCTTTTCCAGCTGACAAATTTAAATGTGCTTCTCTTCAACAAGAAGAGCTAATTGGTTGTAAAATAATTTGTTGTTGCTGTTGTGTCCGACTCCTCGAGACCCCATGGACCACAGCACACCAGGCCCTCCTGTCCTCCACTGTTTAGAAAAAATATCCCAGGTTAATTGTCTATATTGCATGCTAGTTACCTATAAACCAGGCATACCAACTTGGCAACTTTAAGTCTCGTGGACTTCAACTCCCAGAATTTCTCAGCCAGTCATGCTGTTAAAGTTGCCAAGGTTACAAACCATGTAATAGAAGGTTATAGTACAGTTCCTAGAGGATTTGCTATGTGAGATTTCTAAGCATTTGACTCAGTTCTGAAATGATCATCTTTATTCAAAGATAAGCACAGAGTCTCCATCCTCTCTGGGCTCAATTAACAAGAAGAGTGTAACATCTGACTCTCCTCATGCTAGACTACCATAAATTCTTGTCAGATCCTTCAGAAATATAGGTTTCCCAGATGAGCAAGTTCTCTCACATAAGGAGGGTAATTAGAGCAGACTCTTAGTGAAACCACTGTACTTTCTATACCCATCCAGGTCTTCCTTGAGGTGAAAGTCAGAGCCATTTTTTCCCAATTATGCAGGAGATCCCATTTACCAAGAGATGTTTTCTTCATTTAGCAAAATGGGCATGGAAGCTTTATTGCACACAGACCTGGCTACAAATCCTTATGGATATTCAAACTGCAAATGTGTTTTGTCATTCATAACTGAGCAATCTGAAGATTAGCTGTTGGCCTATTTATCATAATTCAATATATATATTTGCCTATTTATTATAATTCAATTTTGTATTTTGGGTTTCTGTTTCTTGTAGCTCTTTGGCAGTTTTCTAACTTTGATTATTATGGTGTTTTCACAAAATTAATTGAATGAGCAGGTTTTGAGGCAAATCACACCTATTATCTCCCAGGTCTTGTACGTTTACACACCAAAACATTTACAATACTGAATAAGAAAATACCAAGGCCTGTTCTGCCAGCGGCTCCCTAATTTTACAGTATTGTATCATATAAAAATACATAACAGAGATACAGAAGGAAAACTCTGCTACAATACACTTTACAAACAGACAAGATGTTCAAAACTATATAAAAGAAATTATTCTATACTATCAGAATAAAAAGGCATTTTTCAGCTTATTTGGGCACTCTTTTGATGCAAAAATTACCAGCATTTTCTCATAAACCTCAGCAAGACATGCTGCCCTATCGTGACTCACTGTGAATGAAATCCATGAGTGTACCCACATCAATTATTCCTATTTTGTTCCTTCTAAGAAATGATTTGCTAGCAGAAATGTTAACTTTCTATTACATTCAAAGCTATGATTCCAATGTGTTATTCCTCCCCCCAAAAAAAGCTAGCATCCCAAGCCCACAACAAGCTATGCTTATGAATTTTGTTTCATTTGTGAAAAACAAACCCACAAAGTGAATGCAGAGCTAACATAAACCAAATGTTTTTGATTTGCTTATCCAAAGTACAAAAATAAATAGGTGGCATACAACGGTGTTTAGATGATTCACAAGAAAGGAACAATCCTGGTTCATTGTTGTTTCCAAACTTGGTTTGGTTGGCCTTGGCTATTGGTACTCTTATTGCTTATCTTTTTCTTTTGAATGCTATCATTTAAATCCTATGTTTAAAATGCATTTTTCATAGCATTTTGGGGTGAATAAAGACAAAAATACAGATTTAATCCATATGCATATAATGAAAATGTGCCATCTACTTTATGCCTTTTAGATGGGGTTGAACCATACTTAGGATGGTTACATGGAGGTACAGAGGAAGTCCAAATTTGTAGTATTGCAACTTTTACACAAATCATTTTGTGAAATCATCTATCCATAATTCTCACACTAGTTACTTTCAGAGTAAGCTAAGTTATGCAAAATATAAAGAAAAGATAACAAAAATAATAATAATTAAACGTGTGACAGAAACAAGAGGCCAGTTAAATAAAATTATCTTACATCAAAACATATCTCACCATGCTTTCTGTACTTACTATTTATTCCTTGTTTTCATCTTTTCTATAAATTGCTTCATATATTGCCTTTGTTCTTTTAACTTCTCACCACTTTTTTTAGGATCTCATCAACTCCATGTGGCTCTGACTTTCCCATTTTTTCTTTCCTCTGGATCAATATTTTCTTCCTTCATACATTTATTTTGCAATTCGATACTCATTCATTCTCTCTACATGACTTACCATCACAATTTATTTCACAGTAGTCAGTCACTTTTGTATTCTATACAACAGACTACAATCATGACCTTCTACTTTACCAGCATTTGCACATCTTAAAATCTCCCATTTTCCCAGCTTATTTAAGATACACAAATAGCAATAGCAATAGCACTTAGACTTATATACCGCTTTACAGTACTTTACAGTCCTCTCTAAGCGGTTCACAGAGTCAGCATATTGCCCCCAACAATCTGGGTCCTCATTTTACCCACCTCGGAAGGATGGAAGGCTGAGTCAACCTTGAGCCGGTGAGATTTGAACCGCCGAACTGCAGCCTGCAGTACTGCACTCTAACCACTGCGCCACCTCGGCTCATAACTTGCAATCATTTCATTTTCTCAGACACTTCCTTGATCTTTGTTGCTTTAGTGATTAGATTCATGACCTTTGCTGCATCATACAATCTATCTACCATTCAGTGCAAATCATTCAGATTCTAAGCTAGCAAGGCAGTATCTGTATGCAAAAACACACACATACATTAATATCCCCAATCAACACACTTTCAATGTCACCATAGACATACCTTATATGCAGTAGTGGGGTCTAAAACCCTTTACTACTGGTTCGTGGGCACACTCACGGGCGGGTGGGCAGAGCCTCCCGCCGCTGGCGCTACCGGTTCTTAGAACCGGGCCAAACCGGGAGCAACCCACCGCTGCTTATATGTTTACCCACACCTATATTAAATATATCACACAATCTGGTCTTATTTCTTGCTCAGTGTTGAACCATACAAAAGCACTCTATTTGTTCTTATACATACTGTACTTTGATTATACCCCACTTGTATTCAGTAACCTATCTTCAATTCCATATCAACATTGCCATAGTTCAAGCCTACTTTATAATAAACTTTCTCTAAACCAACAAGCATACAATAACATTTCCTTCTCACATTTCTCAGTGATTTTCTGAAGAGCAAAAATCTGGTCTGACACCAGAATGTGCCAGATTTCGCTCGATGTCATCTCTTGTACTATTTCAGTTGGAATTCTGCAAATGGTTTCTCAGGCACACGTAACAGAATAGAATAGAATAGAATTCTTTATTGGCCAAGTGTGATTGGACACACAAGGAATTTGTCTTGGTGCATATGCTCTCAGTGTACATAAAAGAAAAGATACGTTTGTCAAGAATGTATAACTTTGGCATTTACTCTTATTATATCCTTCTTTCTATTAGAGCGTGATAATAATTCCTCAAATCATTTGACATAGATGCAGTCTTCACAGAGACAAGTTATACAGCTGCCTCATTCATAAGTCATACCTACGTTCTGACCCCACTCAAGTTCCACCACAGATACACAGGCCCTTACCATTTTCTGACATTCTCAAAAAAAAAAACCAATGTTGACTTCCTTTTCATTATTTTACACTAATTTTATAGCATGGATTTAACTTCAATCTTCAACATCACACAATCATTTCCATACAAATATCTGAAAATCCCTCTTCAGTATTTCCCTCTTTTCAGCTTTACCTGAAATCATCCCATCACTTCTATTTTTTAATTTTGTTCCATGTGCTGAGGACTCCTTGCTTAGTTCTCTTCATCAACTTCCAAAACTATTTTTATTTCCACCAAAATCACTCCATAGGGGTTTTTTGGGGGGCGGGGGGGGCTCTTTTAATCTTAACTATACTTTCTTCTCTTTGACTAGATTTCTCTTTCCCTCATTCTCATTCTTCTTAGCAAGGATATGCATTATTTCATTTCCTCTGTAGCTGATTGTTGTATCCTGTTCAATGACTATAATAAATATATGTATGTATGTTTTTTTTTCTCATTCAAAGGTTATTTTACTTCCTCATTTTACCAAACATCCTTTTTATACATTTGGACAACCCAACACTCTTTGGTGGTGCTACTTCTCAATCTAAGCTGCAATCACATCTTTTCTTTTCATCCATTTTTCATTCATTCTGTTGGGAGATTCATCTAATCTTTTAGCAGTTGGTTGTTCTGGTCCTGTACTTTCATGTAGTCATTTTTCTAATTTCTTCCACATCTTTTCTTTTATGTCCATTGCTCCCCGCCCCCTCAATTCATTCCTGCCAAACAAATGATTTGTCCCATATTTAGAACCTCTCATCACTTTGATGCCCTAAATTCTCTCAGTCTTTCATAACAATTAGATCAACCGTGGTTGTCAGATTTATATTCGTTCATTTTCCTTGTGTATATGATAGATGTATGCTTAAACGTGTATTCAAAACAGATATTTTTAAAGTATATACTCAATAGTCATTATTTATTCTTCAATCTCCAAAGAGCCCAATCATATTTTTTCTATACTGTCTTACTTCATTTCTACCAATCCATTCACATCAACTAGTAAAAAAAAAAAATCTACTCTCTAACTCCAGGTCACATTTATTCTGGATATTGCATTACTTTTTCTAGTATTCATATCTGGTTCTTTTATTATCACCATTCATTTTCCTTCCTGTCATTAATTTTTTGCTATGTTCATCATCAGATGGACTCACATATATTGACCTCTGTTACCCTTCATGGCTGTGATCAACTGAGGCCTTCAAATAAGACTAAAGCTTATTTGCTTTAAACAGAACAGGGTTGGGCAATTATGGCCCCTTTACCACCTGTGGAGTTCAAATTGATGTCCACAGGTTGTAAAGGCACCATAGTTGCCCATCCCTGGTACAGAAAGTATAGATTATGTTACCAAACCTAGTCACAGCTAAATTAAGAATAAAAGATGTTATCTGTAATTCTGGCACATTCATACACAATCCAAATTTGAATTTATCGCAGACATGCTCACACAATTCAGTGCTATCTAGAATTTCTAATGTAGGTAGGATAATATCGCCAACATCCCTCCAAGAGTAAGTGTATGCAGCTCACTGACTTAGAATCAATCAATCAATTAAAATTATCAGGTAACACTGGAGAAAAAAAGTGTTACTATCATGTTTACTTCATTTGCAGCAACTATAATTGAAGGACACAATTTCAAAAAAGGCATTCCCCATGTACACTCACAGAGAAAGGAATATTCGTTTTTCCTATCTTATCTTTTGATTATTACTATTATTATTGCTATGCTTTTACTGATACACTTCTTTTACATATATGTACAATTGTGAGAGGATAGATAACATACAATTACTTAAGTATAATGCGGGTGAAGTAAAATTTAAAGTGACTATTGCTTTCTCAAAGTGCTCTTTTAAAGCTTTACAAATGAAACATAATAGCCCTTTCTTCAGAAGTTCCTGCTGTTATCTATTGCAACTGTGAAGTGTGATAGACCCTTACGTATCCAAAAGAATTCTTTCAAACATGAAATAATGTTCACAGACATACACAGAGGTTCAACACTATAAAACAATCCATTTTCCTATCACAATATTGAATCAGAGAAAAAGATAGAATGAATTATCAATTCATTTTTCATGTTGCAGAAATGCATACATGGAAGAGAGTAATTCTTTTCAAAATTTGTTTCAGCTCTCATTAGAATCAAAACTAGTGATGTCATTATAGAAACTGGAAGTGATCAAACCATTTATTACGCTAAAGAGAAATCAAATAAAGTTTATCACGCAACTGCCTTGACCCTGCCTTTAATGGGGAAGCGAGTTATAAATGAATGTAGAATTTTATTGCAAAATATTGTGTTGAAAACTGCGGATTAATAACCTTGCTGTTAATGCTTGGGAAACAGTGCAGAAAAATGTTTTTCGAAAGCTATTCACATTCCTTCATAAGCACCCCTGCTCTTTTTCTGAGGTAGAGTATCAGTTAAGAGCCAAGGTGGTGCAGTGGTTAGAGTGCAGCACTGCAGGCTACTTCAGCTGACTGCTAGCTGCAGTTCAGCGGTTCAAATCTCACCGGCTCAAGGTTGACTCAGCCTTCCATCCTTCTGAGGTGGGTAAAATGAGGACCCAGATTGTTGGGGGCAATATGCTGACTCTGTGAACCGCTTAGAGAGGGCTGTAAAGCACTATGAAGCGGTATATAAGTCTAAGTCTAACTGCTATGGTGAAAATGCCACGACGATGCACAGCTAAAATATATTAAGTGTACTGGACGCTTGCGGAAATGTTTTTGGGGCAAAGATATAAGAGAAAGAAAAAAGGAGCTGAATTATGAAAATTATGTTTTACTGAAACACCATGAGATATTAATCAGCTATCAGATACTCAGAAACTGAGGAACAGGATATTGTCTATCTTTTAAGTGGATGACATTTGGGATAAATAATTCTCCATTTGAATTCACAGACAAAGCCAATAACTGATAGGATCGATTATACCCTTTGTGATAATCCAAGTATCCATGACAAACAAGAAAATAAGGTCCTTCATGTTTCTATGGAACAAAGAAAATATACTTACTTTGAGTTTTTATCCTACTTTCTCTTGATTTAGTGATTCCACTTCTTACTTAGCCTCACCATTTCTACAGTGCTCGTGCTACTTATTTAACAGAAGCTAGTTCTGTACTTCAGCCTTTCTCTAAGCCACAATGTTTCTCGACCTCAGCAACTTTAAGATGTGTGAACTTCAACTTCTAGGATTTCCCAAGGTAAGTAATTCTGGAAATTAAAACCTACACTTCTGAAAGTTGCTGAGGTTGAGAAACACTACCCTAAGCCTACTGTCCTCAAAAATAATGAGCAAATCCAAGCACTAGAAAGTCGGTATAGCTCCTACACTTCAGTAAAACACTTTGGAGTTGAGTTTGGAATAGTCGATATCAAGATAATTTTCCCTATTTCAAGATCCCTAATTAATTAAGAGTACAGTATATGGTCTGTTGTATGTACCAAACCTTTGGGGATGTGTTTTTCACAATATGCATTAATTTTTTTACTTGTATGAATGAGGATATACCATACCATCCTGGCTCAATTTAAAGCCGTAAATATGACTCGAAAAAGTTGAAAGGACTTTTTAACACATTTATCTCACCTTCCGATACATTACTCCATTTAACACAATGGCTAATTACTTCTTTATCACATATCTGTTCTTCACCTTCACACTCATGAAATATTAAATACTTTCTGGACAATTATGCTAGCCTATTGAGCAATGTCTACTACATAAGGGAAGATGCTCTGTTGCTATCTTTAAAAGATAAAAAAATCTCCAAATAAGGCAGGACAGTAGGGCTAGAGCTGTACAACAAAAAGAACATGAATCTAAATTAAGCAAAGCCTATTCCCACTGTGTCTCCAAGTATTATATATAGGTAACCTAAAATTAGACCAGCTAGTCACCTGATTTCAAGCAGTTAATTCTGTCTCTAAAATACAAGCTATGTCAGAAAAAGAGGCATCTCCTCACAGTATAGATCAGATTTTACTCATTTTCCAATGGGACATCAGATCGCTCTTAAATTCCTGATCCAGAGAGACAAGTATATTTAGAGGTGACCCTAATTATGTCTTCATCTGTCCCAGCATTGGATTCTACCCAAGGTTGGTTATTACTGTCCTTCTGGATTCCTCTGTCTGTCTTTGCTTTGTTTTTGGAAACAACCCAATATAAAAATTTGACAGCTATGTTTTGTCATAATTAAGGGAATCAGTGGAACTAAAAATAACTTCTTCTACTCAAAGATTCCACAAGCACAGAATTTTTCACACACATGAAACACTCACTCATGAATTAGGTATGTTTAGCCTAATGAAGAGAAGGTTTAGGGGAGACAGTCTTTTGTTACTGAAGGGCTGTCACAGGGAAGAAGATGTCCATTTATTCCTCTTAACACCTGAGGGCAGGATAAGAAGCAATGGGTGGAAGTTCGTCAGATGGAGATACAACTTGGAAATAAGGAGGAATTTCCTGAGAACAATTAATCAATGGAACAGCTTGCCTCCCAGGGTTGTGGGTGCTCCGTTGCTGGAAATTTCAAGAAAATATTGGACAATCATTTGTCCGGGATGGTAAAAGAACCCCTTGCTTGGTTGCACAGTGGTTGGACTTGAAGATTTCCAAGATGCCTTCAAGCCCTATAATTCTATGTATGCCATACCTCAGCCACCCAAACTTTGCTGCAGACACTTAGGTGATCACTAGATGGCAATTATTTTTCTCTACTGCCCCCCTTTTGTAACTACCTAGAGGCTGTCCAGAATTTTGCAGTCCAAATCTGATAGTCTTATGACAGTAGTCCAGATTACTAGAACTGTTCATTCTATTCAAATCATTGTTCTTCTGTGCCTTAGCTTCCATGTACTGTGCCTGCTCTCCAATAAAGACGCTATGTATTAAAACCTGGTGTCAGGATAATCAGCTATATATTTTGCTTCAGGAAATCTATTAAGTAATTAGGTTGTTAATTACTTGTTACCAGGCAAGAGAATACCCATGAGTTTGATCCAGGTATCAAAATCTAAAAATATTCAGAGCACGGAGAAGGCCTCCTTCAGAGTTCATTGCTATCAAACTGTGGACAAACTATTCTGCTGTGTAGCTTTTATTACAAGTTTAAGACATTCAGGGCTGAGCATTCAACCCAATAACCTACAAATTAGCTGCTTCAGTCTCTCTCACTGTTTCTACTTGCCGTACATATTTCTCCTCCTCCTACGAGGTTTTTATATAGATGTCAGCAAAGAAAGCAGTCATGCAGAGAAAAAGGAGAAAGTTCCTTACAACTCTCAACTTGTTTCTAGCCCGTTTAATTAGACAAGAGTGTATAAATAAATGAATAAACAAACAAACAAATGCCTAGGACTAAAAATATTTTGCTCAGGTGCCTTTCTACAAAAGATGTAGAAAGAGGCAGTTGTGGTGGAGGGGGGGGGAGGACAGGACGTGATCTTGTCATCTTGTATGGATCATTGATATTTGCTTTACATGAAGATTATTTGGGAATTCAGCTGATGCAAATTGTATGTAGGCCTACTGACCAATCTCACTATTGCCACATTGTATCATTGTTATGGAAGCTGTGTTGGCTGATATGTTTCAAAATACAATACAAGATGCTGGTTATCACCCATAAAGTCATATGTGGGTCAGCGTCTCAGTATGAGGTTGACTCAGCCTTCCATCCTTCCGAGGTGGGTAAAATGAGGACCCAGATTCTTGGGGGCCATATGCTGACTCTGTAAACCGCTTAGAAAGGGCTGTAAAAAGCACTGTGAAGCGGTATATAAGTCTAAGTGCTATTGCTATTGCAATCAGTAAGGATGCCTTTCCCAGGTGGATTCTGCCATCCAGTCCAGATGGTAGGTTGCTTCCTATCTTGAGGTACAACAGGAGGGGACTTAATAGCAGGCATTCTTTGAGGAGTCCCTCCTTTTCAGTAACAGTTACAAGAGGTATCTCCTACTCTCAGTGTGAAGTTATCTCCTGAGGTGAAAGTATCTTCTACTCTCAGAGACTTCCAGAGCTTATAAAGATCTAGCTTTTGCAAAAAGGCCTGGGATGGGTCACTGGTAGTCCTTGACTTACGACTGGTCACTTAGTGACTGTTCAAAGTTATGAAGATTGCCAGGCGCGAAAGACCACACGTAAAGTTCCAATTAATTTGATTTATTACTAATCACGCCATTAAAAAACGGGCAGAGTGAAGAAAGGAGACGTGAGGCCTAGAATGGATTAGCAAGGCGATCATTGGGAGGGGGGAGCGAACTTGGTGGAGAAATAGTAATAGCACTTAGACTTATATACCGCTTCACAGTGCTTTACAGCCCTCTCTAAGCGGTTTACAGAGTCAGCATATTGCCCCCAACAATTTGGGTCCTCATTTTACCCACCTCGGAAGGATAGAAGGCTGAGTCAACCTTGAGCCTGGTGAGATTTGAACTGCCAAATTGCAGGCAGCCGGCAGTCAGCAGAAGTAGGCTGCAGTACTGCACTCTAGCCACTCTAATCACTGCGCCACCACGAATCAAAAATCATTCAGATGTGTTTCATCCGGCGGAGTCCCTGCATTGTAGGGATCCAACAGGGGACTGGGGGGCCAGACAGGCGCTAGGAGGAACTGAACTGAAACCAGACCCTCCCCAAAAGGGGAGGGCATCTGGGAGGGGTGAACTGAGAACCACGCTAGTATGCTGGTACCCTTTTGGAGTGATGGAAGAGCCTGCAAATTGCAGAGCCCCGAATCCGCCCCTATTGTGGAGTCTCCATATTCCATTGACACTTACACATGCAGGTAACGCTATGAAAACATTACACTTAAGCACGGATCCCCCCTCCCCACACAATTTCCATTCTTCTCCCTCTTCAGAATGTGCTTTCTTCTCCCAGATACGCCTGGCCCCGAGCAGTGGGATGCTTTTGCACTGCAGCTTTGCTCTTTCTGACATCTTCTTTTTATAACTTGGGGCCCGTCCCCCTCTGCAAGACCTGTCAGAACCACGACTCTTGAGCCACCCAATCCCACAGCCCCTGTGAGCATTCTGCTCACTGCCAATCGCACGCTGCCCCCGCAGCACCATTGCTTCTGCCTGCCACCCGATTGGATGGGGGCTATTTGTCCCATGCAGCAAAACATCCGGATCAAACGGTGCTTGGGTAAATGGGCAGGGATGAAGGGTGGGGGAGGAGAGCCAGGGGACCATTCACAGTGGACAATGGCCAGCAGAGGAGGAAAGCTGGCTTTGAATTGGCTGAGGCGGGTGGCTGGGGGCAAAGTGTGCGTGGCCAAGGCTCGGTGCCTAAACGCCCTAGACCCAAATTTGATTATCATGAGCCTGGAGAGGAAAAAAATCGCTGCCCTGTTCAGAGGAACAAAGTAACATTATTTGAATTTACATTTCATTAAAATTCAGCTCATTAAATATCGTTCATACAATGACTCTATATATTTATTTGATACTAAGTCAAATATTACACTGCCAAAATAAAATTAGGTGTAACATTTAAAATGCTGGGAAGCAATGAGACAAAGCATGTTTTCACTCATCTATTTTACACTCCGTAAAAATGTTAAAAACTGCAGTAGAAGGAAGCCGGCCTCCCTTGCACTGACCTGGCCCAAATGAGGAAAAAAACAAAATCCAAAATCCTGTAATTGGAGGCAACCATTTGGGCCATCAAACCCAACATATGGCTCAATTCAGGAATCTCAATTAAAGCACAATTTCTAGCCTTAACCTGAGCACATCTTTTGAAAGAGAGTCTTCTGCTTCTCTGCCTAATTGGTTTTGCTGTCAAAGTGCTTTATTCTTCAGAAAATCAGAATCTGCCTTTCTGCAACGTAAAGCCATTATAGCATATCTTGCCCTTGGAAGCAACAAAGAGAACGTCTTGGCCATCTTCTCCTTTACATCCCTTCAGCTATCTAAAGAGCACTATTAGATCTCTCTTCAGTTTTCTCTTCATAAGGCTAAACATACTATGTTCCTTCAATCCTAGGACTTAACCAGTCTCTTAATCTTCTCATCATCTCTCTGAATCTATTCCAGTGTTTCTGAACCATTTCCTACAGTGTAATATTCAAAACTAGACCTAGAGTTCAAATTATAGTATGATCAAAGTTTTACTATTCGGAAACTATACTTATATTGGTGCAAACATTAAGAATTGCATTTTCCTTTTTTTTTTTTTTTTGCAGATACATCACACTAATTCACTATTTGCAATCAACTACCAATTCAATACCTTAAAAAAAAAAGATTGCTAAACCAGATATTCCCCAAAATTATGCCTATCCGTTCCCCCCTCCCCCTTCCCCCGTTTCCTAAAGGAGGAACTTTGCATTTGTGGCTACTGAAAACTATTGATACTTTCAGCTCACTTATCTACCATATTAAAATTATTTTGAATTGTATTTCTGTTGTACAGTCTGTTCTCCCTCCCACCCTCTCCCCCCCCTCTCTCTCTCTCTCACACACACACACAGAGTTCATAGTCCAAGACTGAACTTTGTGACAACCATATGATATCTCATCCCAGTTTAATGAGGACCCATGGATGAACCCTTTTTCAGTATCATTGTCAAGCTACAAATTCACTTTTCATGCTAACTAGCACACAGTAATTAATTTCCAAATAATGTAAGAAAAGTAATTATCATTATCAAGAAGCATGCCTACAGTATCCAAAATCTCCTCAGACAATATCAGCCTAACAGACACTGTTATATCTACTAATTCATATTTACCTTCCTAAAACGAGAGTTCAAGCTCACTTTGTTTATTTCATGTTCTTCAGGCATTAGTACGTACAGTAGCCAATGAAGACAATGAATTTCATAAGGCAATTTCTCTCTCATTTTTCATTGAATGGTTTCTATTTATGGTTTCAATAATGTGAAAGATTCTCCCAGGGTGATCCTCCCAGGAAAGGCATTGTTGGAGGATAGGAGATGGGGAGGTAGAGTGGGGGTGGGTAGATAGCTTGCAGGCAGAGTTTGAGGGGGAAAACATCAGTCCTGCAGTTATTAAACAGATAACAAAATGGGGACACCACAGATGAGAAAAGGAAGCTGGATTCACATGCTTCAGGAAAAAGATGGACAGATAAAACCACTTAAAGACATACAGTAAATGCAAGAATGAAACTTTTCCTGTACATGAACTTAAAACATTCCCTCATAACCTTGGGCTGTTCTTAAATGTACAGAGAGGGAAGGGATTTAGGGATTTGTCTGTAACACTCACAGGATTCAGTTTAAAGCTCTCCTGACCAAGGTTGCCATGCTTCACTCAATTACATCATTACCAATGCTTGTAAATGTCATTTACCCCTGCCAGCAGTCTATCCTCCAGGTAATTCAAAACCATGATTCCAGAAACAAGGTATGCTTTGTATAATCAGTCATTCACTTTTAGTATTATTATTATTTTTCCTCAGTTCTTTTCCATGCACTTGGAAGGATGGATGAAAACAGTACTTCGGTCTTTGGATTCTAGAACTTTCTTCCTAGATCTTCAAAACCCTTGGTGCTGCAGGTCTTCCCAGTATTATTTGCTCATACAGATTAGCAAGAGGATACAACTGCCAGTCCACTTTTGAGACTTAGAAACTATTCTCTTTCAATCTATATTTCAAATAATCAGCCCATTTTCTCAGGCAATGGATCCAGTTAACACACTTCTGTACTGGTTCCTCATAGTAGTAAGTCATCAAAGACCATGACTCTTTTCTTTGTCTTCACATAAGGAATTGCTGCATCTCTTTTCCTCATTCAGATTCTGCTCTCATATTTTTTATCCCTGTACTTCCTTTTTTCCCCATGAAATTCAGAGCCTGCTTCTTCTACAGAGATATCAAAACTGTCCTAAGGTTCAGCAATGGACATCTCTTTTACATCTCTTGCTTTTGGTATTATTCTCATTCAAAGGCATGTTCTTTTTGTTTGATCCTTACAGAGTTTTTTCTCTATATTTCTCTGAATGAGCATCAGACAGCCACAACATACACAGAAGAGCTTCTCCAGCAGATTGTGATACCCAAACAGTTTTGTAATGTGTGTTACTCTATCAGTGAATCTTATCTTAAGCTATTAAGTGTTTTTTAAAAGTTAATACCTGTACTAGTATCTTAAACTGTGCCCAGTAAACAGGTAGCAGACCTTTTCACACAGCCATCATGTGATTCTTCTATCTGAATTGTGTATATTAATCACAATGATTAGCAGCCTTCTGCATTTGAAGAGTACAACCTCTCAAACTTTACTAAAAATAGCTCCACAGATACGGTAGTATCAAATAAGTTACAACTAGTTGCTCTTACATATATGCAAAGCTATAAATCATATATTAGATTCACATTATAATCAAACCTATGCAAACAGAACCATGTTGTTTTAGTTTTGAATGTGAAACAGTATGTATATTTGACTTCACTGTAACAGGGATGGAACTTAATATATTCTAATTTAGTTGTGTTTACCATTTCCTGAATTTCTTCTTCTTCTTCAAAACATGTATACAATCTTAAAATGTTTCAGGACAGTTATATAATGTGCATTGACCTTATCTATACATGTTTAATCTCTTGTGGTTAAAAGCATTGTTAAAAAACAAAACAAATTCCAAAACAGGGGACAACAAATTAAAAATAATAGTTCAAAAAAAGACATTTATAACATACTAGTAGCTGGATACCCATGCTTCGCTACGAAACTATGTGATCAAGCTTGATACATTGACACCTAAAGCTTGAAAATTTATGTAGAATGTGTAACTCCTTAGCATCAGAGTGTGTTAATATAAGGCAACTGCCAGTTGGAACAGAGTTCTTTTCAGGTGGGGAGGGGGAGTAGAATGTCTAACTCCTTAGCATCAGAGCGTGTTAATAATAATATAAGAAATAATATAAGAAAAAATGATCTGATGGCATTTCGAAAAATCCTTTCTTAGCGAGTACCTAGAAGCCAAGAGGAACATATGTGCCACGTTTCAAGTTTGTAGGCTTTACAGTTCTGGAGATTTTGTCATGAGTGAGTGGTATTTGGCTTTTATATATATAGACTAGCTGGATACCCGTGCTTCGCTACGAAACTATGTGATTGGGCAGACAACCATCTTGCCAAGCTGTGATAACTGCCTGTCAGTTCTTGTCATGGCATCCTTCAGGTGCACATACTCCTCACTTCTCAGCTTTTTTTGGTTGTTACGAATCCAATTGAGTCTTTCACTCTCGCCGGCCATGCCCACTGGCAGTTGGAACAGAGTTCTTTTCAGGTGGGGAGGGGGAGTAGAATGTCTAACTCCTTAGCATAAGAGTGTGTTAATAATAATATAAGAAATAACTAATGATCTGATGGTCATTTCGAAAAATCCCTTCTTAGCGAGCACCTAGAAGCCAAGAGGAACATACGTGCCGAATTTCAGGTTTGTAGGCTTTATGGTTCTGGAGATTTCATGATGAGTGAGTGGATTTCGCTTTTCTATATATATAAAAGCGAAATCCACTCACTCATCACGAAATCTCCAGAACGGTAAAGCCTACAAACTTGAAATTTGGCACGTACGTTCCTCTTGGCTTCTAGGTGCTCGCTAAGAAAGGATTTTTCGAAATGACCATCAGATCATTAGTATTTCATATACAGTATATTCATATACAGTATATTAACACACTCTGATGCTAAAGAGTTAGACGTTCTACTCCCCCTCCCCACCTGAAAAGTTCCAACTGCCACTTGCCTCACATTCCGTTACCTCGGGTCAAACTGGCAGACATTCCACTCCTTCACTCAGGAGCGGTCTGGGGCTCCTTACAATACTAAACGTCGCTACCTCACCAAAATGTCTACGCCTTCCACCTATGGAACTGCTTCCAAACTCAAGGCAGCAGGAGAGATATTCTCTTATGTGTTTCAATCACCGACCACCACCGAGCCAACGGATTGTGAACCGAATTTCTCCTGCATAGTGTCCCAACCCCAACTCACTTCTTACACTGACCTCCTCAGTTCAGACGAATCTGTTCCTTCTACTGTAACACCAGTTAAAGGGAAAAGACTGTCTTTCTGCTACCCAGAAGTACAACGGATGCTTCGATGTCTTTTGGAGCCAGAGAGGTGAAGGAGGGAAATTTTATGCCAACATTCAAAGTGCAGGGGCAGGTCTATCACAGGATAGGGAGTATCATGGCGGGGCCTCAGCAGCAGCCTTCATTTCTCCAGATATACTTTGTTGGTGATGATGACAATGAGAGTCTGTCAAGACCATGGGGATGCTACAATGGTCGTAAGTGTGAAAAATGGTCATAAGTAGCAAAGCATGGGTATCCAGCTAGTATATATATAGAGAGATTTGAAACCAAGATCAGGTGAAAAATTATGAAACAAGTTAACATCTTAATAATATAGGATAACAGAACACAATAAACAGATGCATCTTAAGTTGACACCAAATGTTACAAGGTTCAGCACAAATTCAATCTTAATGATATAAACATATAGCAGAATATACAGTAGTTGTTTTAACCATGAAAATTAGTTCATCTCAGGCAACCTTCTGTGAACTGTGGACCATGATCAACCTCCAAAATCTTTTGCATTTCCTCAGTCCAAGCAACTTGCCATTGATGAAATGGTTTGCCCTCCACACTGGCAGAATCTTTGTTTTCCTCTTTTATCTAGGGTATATAGTACTTTCTCAAATGTGGCAGGTAGGATTTCAATGTGGGCAAATTGAAATACAATAATGCTAAAAGCTAATTATTTTAAGTGGGGTGTTTGAACACTTGTTATATCTCTGCCAGACCGTGCAAACCACTCTTTTTTCTTGGCAACAGTATAAATGTGGTTTTATTACCTTTACTTACTTACTTACTTATTTACTTACTTAACTTACGAGCCATGGTGGCACAGTGGTTAGCGTGCAGTACTGCAAACTACTTCTGCTGCCTGCCAGCTGCCTGCAATTTGGCAGTTCAAATCTCACCATGCTCAAGGTTGACTCAGCCTTCCATCCTTTTGAGGTGGGTAAAATGAGGACCCAGATTGTTGGGGGCAATATGCTGACTCTGTAAACTGCTTAGAGAGGGCTGTAAAGCACCGTAAAGCGGTATATAAGTCCAATAAGTGCTATTGCTATTGCTTATATCCGTAGAATTTCCTCACTGCCTCCCACACAAATGCTAACTAGATACCGCCCTAAATTGGTTTTCTGAGATCAGCCAAGTCATCTAAATGGCAGTACCTGAAGATATCCTTGACTCAAGTTCAACTGCTGACTAGTTCCATGCTAGACAGTGGAAGTTGCTTGTTTGATTGTATAAATTTATATATATATAAATTTTTAAAAAGTAGCTATCAAAACTTTACAGATCTTTTATAAATGTTACAGTTTTTATGCTGTCTGTATGAATAGCTTATTCCCTTGTCCAAGTGCTTGGCAAAATAACTAGGGCATTAAGTTCTTTCATAGAACATATAAAGAGAAATAAAAGCTTTGGAATCCACCATATGTTTAGGCTACAAATATTGTAAGCAGGGTTCTATTGTTAATGCTATGGAAAGGAGTTGTAATCCAAAAAGATCTGAAGAATACAAGGTTGTTTACCCCAACTTATATTGTGTCAAGAGGAGGCATTAATAGAAAGAAGAATCCTCTGCTATTAAATCTAGAACAGATAAAGTGATATACAGATATTCTTTTAAAAGAAAACCTGTTGAATGGCTACTTTGGTCATTTATTTACTGATGCATAACACCTTTAAGGGGCTGCTATTCTGTCAAAAAGAAAAAAGAATAACAGCATAATTTTTGTATTAAGAAAATAAACTCAAGAGGACTGTACATTGTCATTACTTTTCCCAAATGACAGAAAAGTTTATTTCATGCCGGATTCACAAACATATATAATTTAGAAGTAAGACAAAAATATATGAATGAATCCACCTATATAATTATTCGTATATGCTGGGAACAAGAATTTCTGAAAAGCATCTGAAGCAATTGCCAATTCACTCTCATAACTATGTGTTTGAAGAAGCAAATTGCATGTACTGGACTTTCTTTGAAAGCTGTGGGTCTCTCTCTCTTGCCCCCCCCATGCCCCCCAAAAATCCCCAACAAAAAGTGCCTTCATCTTTTCAGAGGTAGGGGAGGAGAAAAGCATTCAAACTTAATGGCCATGAAAATGATGATGCCAGAAATGGAGCTGCCAAGGGCTTGCAGTTACATTACCTAAACAGCTGCAAAATCCCAAGGTAGACAAGTGAATCTGACAAGCATCACTAGTTTTACTGCTTTTTTCCCCCTTGAAGTTCCTTTTTTATTATTACTATTACCACAATAATCCTACTAAATGAGTTCATTCTTCCCAATCAAAATATGTTGACGAAATGAAAGAATTAACTTTGCAGCCTTTTTCAAATATAGGAAGGGTTGACATATCTCAACAAAACAGAAGACTTAGTATGTTATATAATGTAGTTCAGAAATAATAAACTATTTTATAGATAAACCTAAACTCCAACCAACTGTTGCTTGGCATGATGTGTGAAACCCCAAGTTATATAGATTATTATTGTTGTTGTTGTTGTTCTTGTTGTTATCTCTTTTATTCATTAAACATGAAACTCAGTCAACTGAACATTTAAAAATGTATCAAAAATACCACTGACTGGCGCTAATGGTTGATACGGGTTGCTGCCAGCATCCTAGGTATCAACCAAGTATCTTCTTAAAATGTACGATGTTCCGAGTAGCACAGTTTTTTGCAGTTCCGCTGGTGCTATTGCAGGAAGCTGCAATTTTTTGATGTATTTTATAAAATTCTTGGACATGGTACTAAGTGCCCCGATGACAATGGATATCACTGTTACATGTTTCATCCATAATCGCGTAGTTTCGATGGCCAGGTTGCGATATTTCGTGATTTTTTCCAGTTCTTTTTCTTCGACTCTGGCGTCTCCCGGTATAGCGATATCAATAAATTATACACTTCGGTTTTCGACAACTGTGATATCTGACGTGTTGTGTTCCAAATGACGATCCGTCTGTATTCGAAAGTCCCACAAGATCTTCACCGTCTCATTTTCAATAACTTTTTCCACTTTATGTTCCCATGACTTTTCGTATACAGGTAAGGCGTATTTTTTTACATAATCACCAGTGGATTAATTTAGCAACTCGGTCGTTGTTGTTATTGTTGTTGTTGTTGTTATTAATATTTTCAGTAAAATTAAGATTCTTGCAATTCATATCACTGATGTTCCTAAAATTTCTATAGGTAGTTCTCGACTTATAACCATTTGTTTAGTGTGTTCAAAGTTACAATGGCACTGAAAAAAGTGACTTATGACTGTTTTCCACTCATATGAAACATTTCACACATTTTCACACAGCATCCCCATGGTCACATGATCAAAATTCTGATGCTTGGCAACTGGCTCGTATTTATGACATCTGTAGTGTCCCAGGGTCATATGATCCATCTTTTGTGACCTTCTGACAAGCAAATTCAATGGGCAAGCCAGATTGCCTTCCAACCGTGTTATTAACAACTGCAGTGATTCACCTAACAACTGTGGAAAGGTCATTAAATGTGGCAAAACTCACTTAATAACAGAAATTTTGGGATCAGTTGTAGTTGTAAGTCAAGGACTGCCTGTATTTTCTCTTTTTTGTTTTAAGCATATATGGTTTCTGTATGCTTAGAGTTGAATTTCTGTGAGAAATCCAACTCTACATTCAGAAATAGCAGAAAGTTCAAAGATTCAACACAACCTTTGTCTTGTAGGGAAGAAGTAAAATTAGAAACAGATATAGACACAGTAGGTTTCTCCACCTTCCCTTTCAAATGATTTTGATCCTTTTTTTTTCTTTTGGTCTTCCAAGTTTACATAACAGTTCAGTCAGGATTCAGAATGGTTGTTTCCTGCTGTGCCAATTTTAATCCTTGCCTAACTTTGTTGCTACATTTGCTTTCTACCCACAAGCCATACTCTTGAAAGACAGAGTATAAAATAATTAAATAAACAAAATGTTCCATCTTTATTAACTGTTTCCATCAGAGACCACAGTATATGATCTTTGCTATCTAAAGAACTGTTACAGTGCATTGGGTTTTTGTTTTTTTTTGACAACTTAAATTTTAGAGTATAGTAAGATAATAAAATAAGATTATACAGGAAAGCAGATCAGAAAAAGGGAATAAAGAAACAAATTAAAAGTGACAAAAATTACACATCAAATGAAATTATAACAAAAATGACTGCAGACTTCCTTTTAGTAGAGAAATATAACAAAAACTACCTCTCTAAATTTAAACAAATAACACCAATCTGAAAAATGTCTTAATAAAAACCAATATTCATAAAAATTCTTCTCTTAATTTTATCTAAGACATAGCAAATTATCAAATATAAATAACCTTGTATTTCAAAAACTACAATATTTCTCTAGTACAACCCACTTTAATCTTCAGATCCAAAGGTTGATTTTTCTTCTTCTCTTGTAAGTACTCTATGTTAGTTTGTATTTCAATGTTTGTTGCTGAAATTTAATAAAGATATTATAAAAAATAACAATTCTCAGTCTATGTCTTTAATTCTCAAAAAATTCACAGGAATTTTCAAAGTATTCCGAGAAAAAGAGCATAACTGCATTAAGCTAATCAGACATTTTAAAATGTCAAAAAAGTCAACAACAGACCTCTATTTAATAAGAGGGAATCATATACCACCTAAAACAGGTAATTCAACAGCAATGCATTATTTCTAAATAGTTTATATTAAAAGAATCCCTTTAAGATAAAACATTCTCATTTTCAAACATGTCTTTCAAGATCATATAACCAATAATATATATTGTTTTAATTTCAAAGGAATTTTATTTAAATAACTATAAAAAAAAAAAAAATAATATTAAAAAAAAAAAAAAAAAAAAAAAAAAAGCAAGAGTATCTATAAAAGATCTTCATATTCTATAGAAGAAAAATCTGTTTTGAGTTGGCTGTTTAATTAAATTAAAATATAAAAGATAATAGAAGAACCCTTTTATGGTAACTAAAATCCCTATTAGCATATTCATTGCAAATTTATTTTTTTGAATAAATGCATAAGATTCTGAACTCCTATATTCATTGAACGATTCTGAAGCTATTCCAACTCTGTTCAGGTATCCTGGCCCTCTGGTGCTTCTTAGTATGGTAGGAAAGAAATCAGGTCCTGTCAATCTGATCACAGACGTGTGATCCCGATTCCCGATTTCCTGCCAGCCTCCCACAAGCAAAGTCAATGGGGAACCTGGCAGGAAGTTAGTAATCATGCTGGCTTCCACTACTTTTTTGCCCGGCCATGGTCTCTGATTAGCTGGGGAAACTTCTCTGAGAAGATGACCCAGTGGTCATAGGTCATGTAGCAATCCATAATTTCTGGATGAGCCCAATTACTTTGTAGCCTATTCCTGTATTAAAAAAAAAAACAGGTGTAAACCAATTAAATAAAATTTAACAAATTAACCTAAGAATCTGATAAAATTAAATTCACTTGGACAAAAAAAAGTATAAATTTAGAAAATAGCACACATACATTGTTTTAGATGTTGTTTCCCCAGAATCAGTAGGGGAGGGAATATTTATGTTAGAATGATGGTTGACACCTGTAGTTCCCCTCAGTCCTGGAAAAACATCTACCTATCAACCTACTTTGAACCAGCATGGAAGATTACAGTCCATAACCTTCCGTGAAGAGGGCTGTATCTGGCGGTGGATTGATTTAGCTAGTAATAAGACACACACCCCTGCACATACATGGGGAACAGACCCTGTAATGGCACAACAGAAGAAGAGAGAATTATATCTTTGAGAAAAACCTGGGGCTTTTAAAAGGAGAGGACGGGAAGAAGCTATATTCCTCCCTCTACTCAAAAATCCAGAAGCAAAGCTGCATGTTCCTGGGAAGGTAGGGAAAAAAGAAAGTAGAAAGTGCTAAGCAGCTCACTCAAGTAATGTAGGAAGAGCATAAGCTGGATTCATACTGTACAGGTAGTCCTCGACTTACGACCACAATTGAGCCCAAAATTTCTGTTGCTAAGTGAGACATTTGTTGAGTGAGTTGTGTCCTATTTTACGACTTTTCTTGCCACAGTGGTTAAGTGAATCGCTGCAGTTGTTAAGTTAGCCACATGGTTGTTAACTGAATTTGGTTTCCCCATTGATTTTGCTTGTCAGAAAGTCGCAAAAGGATGAGCCCCGGACAATGCAACCGTCATAAATATGAACCAGCTGCTAAGAATCTGAATTTTGATCACATGACCATCAGGATGCTGCAATGGTGGTAAGTGTGAAAACTTTTTTCAGTGCTGTTGTAACTTTGAATGGTAACTAAACAAACTGTTGTAAGTTGAGGATTACCTATATTGTAAAGATGGAACAGATGATGGAGATAAAAGTTGGAAAGGAGGTGGTAAAGGAAGAAGGGAGACATAGATGTGGGAAGATAAATGAGATCAGAGAATATGGATATATAAACAATGTGTTGCACCAAATTCCTTTTTTTAAACAAGAACAACATAGAATAGAATAGAATAGAATAGAATAGAATAGAATAGAATAGAATAGAATAGAATAGAATAGAATAGAATAGAATAGAATAGAATAGAATAGAATTTTTTATTGGCCAAGTGTGATTGGACACACAAGGAATTTGTCTTGGTGCATCCTAATCCATCAATTACTTCTACCCAAAAAGTAGCTGAAGGATAATTTTTCATCCTAAATTGCTAGAAAAAATGTAGGAGATGAAAGATGGGGTGGGAAGGAAGGAATGCATCATTAAAATTTCAGAACTAACATTGTATTACAGTTTCCAGTTCCTAAAAATGTTAATAGTAAAGATTTAAGAATTTGCTCCTTGATTTCTTAGGGAAAGTCATTAAGTAAATTCAATAACACTATTTAATCCAATAATTTGAGTTCTTCTATCCTGCTAAGCTATTACTTACTTAAGTTTGGTTTCTTACATTAACAACAGGTGGCTGGGTTTACCCAATATCTCAGGCATAAACCATGATTTACAAGCAACAATGGCTATCTTTATATAACATGCTAGGCCAAGGGCAACAAGCCATTTAGCATTCTGTGTGAACCCAGCCAAATACTATAGATTAAAGGATAAACAATGACCAGACCTCACATTTCTGGAGTGAAACTCCTGAAGAATCAACCATTCCAATACTTTTTGTGCAGCTGCCTTTGAAAAGCAAGATTTTACAGACAACCATGAATGTCAGATGCTCAAAGGAAGAATTTTGTCTGACTTGTTTTTCTCTTTATCATCAAAATATCTTGGAAACACCAGAAGGACGCATCTGAAAAGTGTGCAAACAAGAAATCAAGACCATCCCAAATGGCAGTATGTCAAAAGAGTTGTGTGAATTTGATGTTGAATATTCACAAGCTGTTCTCTAAGTATTCCCGGTTTTTACTAGACATATTATCTGACTTTGGCAACTGATGTTTAAATATTTGACTGATATTTGATAATATGACAATATTTGAAGCTTACATAATAATATCTACTGTTTTATAATTGACAGCTTATAACATTTCATATTCAACATTACCAAAATCAAAACGACCCGCAGATGCCAACAAGTGTAAAACAACTTCATTTTAAGACAAAATGTCATCTGAAATTTAAATTTCAAATTCTGCATTAGGGCTCTGAATGGCAGAGTTGGAAATCTAGGTGAATGTTCTGTTCTAATTAGACATTAAAAGCTTAAATTGAAGACTTGAATCTTGGGTGAAAACAGTAATTATTCCATTATGATGTGTCGATGAAAGAATATTGGTCAGTTTAATAGCTCATCCATCTGTTAGCACCCACCTTTCATGCTGAAATTAAGTTAACAGTTTAGTCAAAGATATATCTAGCATAGGTGGATTAAGGTTTTCTATATAATGAATATTAGGCAGATTTCCAGTCCCACTCACCCTTTGTACAACTGCTGCTATCCACTGGAACAGATCTTAGTTGCAAGATCTAATCTGGGTTGGTCACCAGGACCAGAGGTTTACTCTCCCGAGCTTTCAGACTCATGCTCGAGCCCTCTTCAGGGAACTTCTCTCTACTGGAATATGTGCTTTGTGCTATTCTGTGAGTCATATTTATGTGGTGCCACATAAGGCTGACCCAGATTCGATCTTGCAACATTATCCTGGGACACGTACATTTGCCTTTATTCGTGAGATCTTACTTATCTTCATTTGGCCTGCCACATCTTATTCTTATGCATTCTGGAGTTCGGCAGCACCAACACTGAATTAAATTAATGAATAAAATAAATGAAAATCTTGGCACCTATAAAGGGTTACATAGCCAGGATACTATCTGGACTGCCCTACTGCCTTGTCCCATCAGAATTGGCAGGACTGGTGTGCACCACATCCCTTCTATTACACAATGTCATCTTCTGGGACTTAGGAGCCATGCCCTTTTTATCCCAGCACCTGCCCTATGGAGCAGTGTTCACCTGGAGATTTAGATGCCCCAATCCCTTGGTCATTTCTAAGGTAATGAAAATGTCAATATTACCGCAGGCATTTGTGCCACGAGAGTAAACCAGCTCTGTTGGTGGATTTGTCTAATCTGGGTTTTATCAACTGAAATGCAATGATTTTTAAACAGGGGTGTCAAACTCGCTTCGTCACGTGACGTATCAGGACTTTTTTCCCCTTCGCTAAACCGGGTGGGGGCAAGGCCAGGACATGATGCATCCAGCCCGCGGGCCGTGAGTTTGACACCCCTGTTCTAGTGTATGTTACATTATTATTACTATTTTGGATTGGTGGTGTAGATGCATATGTTTATACATAATGTGGTTGTTTCTCTGTCGCCTTAATCCTCTATGTAACACCCAGAGTCACTGTAGCTGTGTAATTTTTTTACCAAACCAAACAAACAAACAAATTCTCCAAATTCAGAGATGGTATGCTTCTGAGAATGACATTCGGGCATAAACAAATAACCGACAACCATCTGGTCTGTCAGCTTCTTCGAGAAATCTGGGGGTTACTTGTCTGCAACAGGAATACAACACAGAGATATCTGACAAACACTAAGAAACAAATGACTTCCTCCTATCAAAAATCAATGCTTCTTTGAATAAGCAATAGTACAATGTAATAGTATATAATGCTTTAAATTGTTAAGCCCTGTTTTATTACCTGATGCTTCCCATTGTGCAGAAGTAAATAGGAACAGAAGCTCAGTTCAGAGCCCAGCAGGTTTAGTGCTATGAAGTGTGGTGAGAAACAGCTGTCATACAGGTAGTCCTTGGTTAATGACCATTTGCTCAATGACTTATGACCACAATTGAGCCCCAAAGTTTTGTTGCTAAGCAATGCAGTTGTTCTGTGAGTTGTGCCTTGTTTTACGACCTTTTTGCCACAGTTGTTAAATGAATCACTTCAGTTGTTAAGTCAACCATGTGGTCTTTAAGCGAATCTTGCTTTCCCTAATGACTTTGCTTGTGAGAAGCCAGCTGGGAAGGTATTGGAAATATACTCCTTTGATAAGTTTAGTGAGGAATTTATAGAAATTCAGCGTTCCTTTTCACCATACCCAGTGATGACATTTTCCAATATCTTAAAAAAAGAATAGTGGCGATGGAGGAGGTGCTAATCTCCAGGAATCTGCAGCACTTTTGATCTGTCCACCATTTTTGGAAATAGTTAATTGGAGCCTTTGACATTTGCAGTGTGGATTTGCAGGCAGAAAAAAAAAATAGCAAACCCAACAGGGAGTGGAAAATGTGGGATGCAAAATCTATTTTTCATCCCTGGCTCTTCCAACCGCAAACTCAATGCAATGGTCCACAATTCTTTTTTTAAAAAAAAAATCTGCAGGTGATTAGACAATGGCTTGCAAATGTGCCTCCCTTGCTTCAAATACTGAAGCCACGAACTGAGTCAAAACAGTAGGGGGGGGGGCAAAATAATTTTGAAAAGAAGCCTCACTTGACTGGTAATACAGAAGGCTAACAGACACCACTGCACAACTCAAGTGAATGAACCCAAAAAGAGTTTTGGAAATTATTATCTGAAAGAACGATGTCCCAATTGATTTAAAGGTATGAATCAGGAGCGGTAGAGAAACAGCGAAAGAAAAGTCACGTCAAGGATTTCTGTCACTAACATTTTCTCAAAAACCTTAATATAATTAGGCTTTGAGAGATCAAAGATGCAGAAAGGATAAAACTGGAATAGCACCAGGTATTATTAGAGAGATCTATGGTTGAAAATTCTGATAAAGAATAGCTACTACCGGTATGGCGCTTAAAGATAATGGAATTAAAAGTTATTTCCCAATAAAAATAATGCTTAAAATCTTTAAAGGATCAACATAATTAGAGCGGCAATAAACACTTTTTATGTTCACTTACCCTGTAAGGTTTCACCAAGAACTCTTTTTTTTCTAATTGGGTAACCAAATAACATGGGAATCTCACAAGGCTCATTAAATCCTTGCATAGGCATTGCTGGGGTTCAGTGCTTTATTCCAATTTCTCATTCAATTCACTGGTCTGTTTCAATACTAATATTAAACTTCCATCCCCTTCTACAAAATAGTTGAAACAGAACTCCTATACTTGACTTACAACTTAAAATCTATTGTGCTGTTTCATAGTATTTCAGCAGTTGCCTTAAGTCTGTAGAGATTCTCAGTCATCCAGGTCATGGTTGTCCCAAAGGTGCTTTTTCAGGAGGCTGAATGATGGTGGGGAATGGAAGGAATATAAATCCTTCCATTCCCCACCATCCAGTCAGAGCTGAAGAAGCTTCTTAGATGAGAAGTGAAACTTCTTCAAAGAAAAAACAAGGAAGTCCAGTTGCCTCCTGAAAAAGCACCTTTGGGACAGCAGTTGCCTTCTTTGACCAAGTATGGAATTCCACTAGAATTTCCCCAATTGTGTTTTGAGTCCCCAAGGTAAGTTTATTTAAAACCTTAGGACAACTTCAGAACAATAAAATTACCCGAAGAAAACTTTACAAGGAGGAGGAGAAGGAAGCAGTGGCAGGATTAAAATTCACTTGTTGTCTCTGTAAATGTAACAATGTACAACTGTTCTCTTCACTTCCTGATGCTGTGGTTTTGGCTGGAAAGGAGCTTGAGAAAGGGCCGAACATTACATTAACTTCAAAGAGCATTGTTAAAACACATCCATCAGTTGTCATCTTGAATGCAAGCAGAATGCAAGCACAACTTAAGAATAATTATACAAACTAAGGAATTAAACAAAACTTATGTAAAAAGTCTAGCTTCATCTTCTTTAGCACGGAATTTATGCGGAGTGCTTTCCCACAAAAATCCAATCAAGAAATAGCCCCATATTTTTTTCTCCTCTTTCTCAGCAGTTATTTGCATCTACAAAAAATAAACATGAGGGGGGGGGGAACTATCCAAGAGACGGATTTGAGAGTAACTGCAAATATTGGTTGGCTGGTAAACTAAGCTAGAATGTAGGGGCCTTAATTCAAGCTGTTCAAGTGCAAATCTTTGATAATCCTCGGAGGTTTTTTCCCCATCCTTTCATTGCCCTTTCTGCCCGAAATTCGTCTAATAACTATTTAAGAATAAAGTGCTGAAAATACAAGTGATTGTGCTTCCCAGCAGAAGGGATCAATGAATGCTAGGCACAATCTATACTTCTGGAAAAGGCAATTCTCTATGTTTATTGGTGAGTGGAAACCCGTATGGACATTTTGCATAAAAAAGAAAAATAATTTCTTTTATTTATTTATTAATTTTTTCAACCAGGAGAATTCAAATAATTAACTTATGATTTATGGTTTTGATGATTAAGTCAGAGAGATTTTAGAAAGAAGAGGGTCGTGATATAATTTTAGAGAGAAAGATCTAATTATAATTGTATTTATGACTGTTGTAAAACAGATCAGAAGCCAAAGTCATTTGTTTGTGTCTTTTTTCTTTTGTTTCTATTTTCTGCAGTTGTTTCATTCATTTTTTTTTCTTTTTGCTTTATTTTGGTTTGTATTAGTTTTATTCTTCTGTTTAAAATTTTCAAGAAGTTTATATTAAATATATAGTTCTGAAACTAGGGCCAGGACCATCTGTTTCTAAAAGGGTTTTCAATTCACAAAGTACAGACACAGTTGATTTGAGTTTGCTTCCTTGTAACCACATCCATGCAGGTTTTTTGGAAACAGGATTTCTTTATTTCTTTATTTTATCCTAACTCTGGAATTTCCGGGTGGCCCTCGGACAAGTTACCAACCAGAAACAACTCTTCTTAGCTTCCAGGATTAGCTATGGCTGACTAGGTATTCCCACCCACTGAGGCAAATATACTTAATTTATTGTGGCCAGAAAGTAGAATAAGCCTTCTGTGTGGCTTATTTTCCATCAATTACAATAATCTGACATTCCAACTGCTTTCAATCAACTCAGCTAACCATTGGATAGAAAGAGGACAATATTCTGCTCTTGAGCAAATATTGAATTATTTTATCAAAATGTGAAGAAGAAACTAAACTCATCCTACAGGAACAACGTTTATCTCCTCCTTTTGAAAGGGAAAATCATGACATAGTTAAGAACAAAAGAAAGCTAATTATGACAGCAATCCAATCACTTGTCTCTTTAGGATGTAATGGAAAAGGGAGATGGTCTTATTCCAATTATGAAGTCATTCTACAGGCAAAGAACAAATGAAAGACTGTATGATAAAATGGGCTAAAAACTTTGGTGATAATATACAACTGGAACAGTGGGAGAACATGTGATTGAAAGGACTGAAATTTACACTGTGTCTTAACGATAATTTTTATAAAATGATATATTGTTGGTACATGTAACAAAAAAAAACCCTGTCTAGAATGTACAAAGATTCTTCAGACTTATGATAGAAATATTACCAAAGAGAAGGAACATTTTATTATGTTTAGTTTCGGTAGATCTCTTACAAAGGCAAAATTTTGGAATCCATTACATATAAACAATACAGACGATTTTAAAAATTCATATACAATTGAAACCAGAGACTTGTTTTTTGAAATTGGTGGATAGGCATCTGGAAAAAAAATCATGGAACTTTGTTTCTTCACTTCAGAGATAGGACATTGTCTAAATTTAACAATGACTGGAAATCCCTCATTGACTCTTTGTGTGAAACAATGAAAAATGAAGCTGATAATTAGAATAATAGCAATAGCACTTATATACTTATATACCGCTTCATAGTGCTTTTTACAGCCCTCTCTAAGCGGTTCACAGAGTCAGCCTATTGCCCCCAACAATCTGGGCCCTCATTTGACCCACCTCGGAAGGATGGAAGGCTGAGTCAACCTTGAGCAGGTCAGAATCGAACTCCTGGCAGTGAGCAGGGAATTAGCTTGCAATACTGCATTCTAACCATTGTGCCACCACATAGAAAATGTAAACAATTCTGTAACCATAGACTAAGAGGTTAATTTACTTATTCTTATAAGTATAATTGATACTTATAACTGCTATAAAAGAAAACCTGGTCATTTCTTCCTTTTTTCCAGAGCCAGAGCCCTGGTGGCGCAGTGATTACAATGCAGTATCACAGGCAAACTCTGCCCACTACCAGGAGTTCTATCCTGACCGGCTCAAGATTGACTCAGCTTTCCATCCTTCCAAAGTGGGTAAAATAAGTATCCAGATTGTTGGAGGCAGTATGCTGACATTGTAAACTGCCCAGAGAGTGCTGTAAGGCACTATGGAGCGGTATACAACTGCTATTGCTATTCTTTTATCTCTTTGCTCTTTTCTTCTTTCTTTCCTCTTTTTCAGTCTCAATATTAATTCTTGTTAATTTTTATTCTGGTTTCAAAATTCTAATAGGGTTTATTAAAAAATAAATAAAGTCACTCTATGTGCATTCCACTGAAACTGCTGCAATCTGATTTAATCCATTTCTCTTGCCCTATTGCATAAGTTGTCAGTTGTGTAATATTCCAGAGCCTAATTTTCCCTTTACCATTAAAGAGTGTTTCAGATCTACACACAGGTACAACTTTAAAATCTCTACAATGAATAGTAGAGCAGAATACCCTAAAAGCATTGAAGATGGGTGTAAATGAATTTGGCATCTGTTTTTTTTGGGGGGGGGGGTTTGGGGGGGGGGGTTTGCCTTAAAAATATTCCTGAACGCAAACTTTTGGCAAAGTATCAAATTATTAAAATGATACATTTCAACATACTTTTTCAAAAGGTTAATAGCTACTTAAATGGATAAAACTATTACACATTTAATCATATTTAACTCTCTTCAAATGTTCAAGAAAGAGAAAAAAATATGATTGAAATGAGATTGTTGCTGAAGATCAAGGAGAAAGGTGGTTGTTTTATTTCCAATTTAAAGTTACAAACCATATTAGATAATGGAAATCCACATTTGCAACCAGCTATGATTTACAAGGCTTTAATATAATTGTCCACTGATTATGTAGCATTATAAAGTTATAATAACGTTGCTCGTCACTTTCAGAGTTAAGTGTGAAAAAAAATCATCACTTATTTTAATTTCTATGGCTCACAGGGTAAATACAACTTTAGAGATCTCAAAAGATTAGCAGAGCATATGGTACAATCCATTACCTAAAAGCAGAATTCAGATGCAGACTATATATAGAACCGGGAGGGCAAAGAAAACAATTTAGTCTGGGTTAAAATTTTGCCCGCTTTTAAATACTTGAAAGAAAGGTAAAACATAACAAAAAACACAGTATTTTCATTGAAGATAGTAAGGGAAAACCATTTTAAGTTAAATGAGAGATTTAAAAAATCCAGTGAAAAACTATTATTTAGAACTGCAGCTGCTGCTTTTTTCTCATTTCCAAAGGTCATTCCAAATACCATTACATTAACTGAGTTCTTGGCTCTAATCTATGAACAATTTTCAAGTTGTGGTCATTAGAAACTTAAAAGCTTTTGGGAACTTTTTTACAATTTGAGATGAATGTACAGTTCCCAATTAGTGGTCCCAATTAGTAGTTACAGATAATAGTCCACAGACATTATTTAGGCATTAAATTATGGATGCATCAGGAACCAACCATTTTGGCAGAATACAACATTCCTACTATGATTCAATTGCAGCTAATAGGAAGCTTCATATATTTTGATCATCTAGAACAGTGGTTCTCAACCTTCCTAATGCCGCGACCCCCCGCGACCCCCACCCCGCTGCCGTGACCCCCGCCCCGCCCTGTCCCCGCGCGCGATGAGGTGACAAAGGGGGCGTGGTACCAGGGGTGAAATACTCCCAGTTCGGGCGTGCCTGCGGGTCGCCGGACAGCTGGTAGCGACAGAAATGGGAAACTTTGCCTACCCACCCGGACGCCGCCATTTGGGTTCTTTTACCCTCTGCATATGTGCAAAGCGTTCTGCGCATGCGCAGAGGGTAAAAGAATCCAAATGGCAGCGTCCGGGCGAAGTCTCCCGCTTCCGTCGCTACCGGCTGTCCGGCGACCCGCAGGCACGCCCGAACTGGGAGCATTTCACCCCTGCTGACGGTGGCACCAAGATGGTGGGCTAGCGCGCGCAGCGACCCCTGTAAAAAGGTTGTTCGACCCCCAAAGGGGTCGCGACCCACAGGTTGAGAACCGCTGATCTAGAACAAGAATCCATATGTGATCATAAGTCACCCAGTTCAAAGCTAGATAATACTGAACTCTGCTTTGTGGCAGTTCACCAACCCTGAGAACTTTCATTTCCATAAAAGCTCAACTGATATATTGTCCTCACAAAGACAAAGAAAACACCATTATTTTCCAAGTAGAAAAACTGCTCCACATCCAGTGTTATATTCCTGGGCATATAAAATAGATTAACAATTGCTAGGCCTTGTATCAAATATTATCAAGAATATTTGCTTCTCACAAAGATTCATGATTTCTGTATCTTTATTTCTGGATTATTCTTTTGAAATCATTCATGTTCTCTTGCAACATTTACTTTTCAATTCAATATTATGTTCGGTGATGAATGTATGAATGTATATATATATGTTGGGTGATGAATGTATGAATGTGTATGTGTGTGTGTGTGTGTGTGTGTGTGTGTGTGTGTGTGTGTGTGTGTGTATAACAAACTATTCTAAAAATACGAGTTCCAGGTACATTTGTAAAGAAAGAAGCAGACATTCTGCGAACTCCGGAACTAAAATAATTAAAATTTTACTAAGCTTTCGTCAGCCAGCTGCTGACATCGTCAGAGTATTAAACTACCATTACAGAGACCTCTGCCTTTATATGCCATTAATCCATTTGGCCATTGCACGTGTGATAGGTCCTTCCAGCCGCCTCCCACCTGTAATTAGCTGGGCTGTTTTTGCTGTCGTCATGCTGGTTGATGGAGGCTTGGCTCCTACTGCTTCCCCCCTCCCAGTCTGCTTATCTGTGGGGGATGATGTCAGTCTGTCAGCCATTGCAATTTGCTGTCTTGTTCGTGACCTTGTAATCGGCCCGGTATGTTCCTCATTAATCCTATCTGTTATAGTTTGAGATAACACTGCCGGGTTGCTCTGTGTTTGGTCAGGACTGGCCATGCCTTCACAGACTGAGTCTGCATGTTCAGGGATGGGGGGAGGGTGCCATTGGTCCCTGCTCCCTGATGGGAAGCCGTTCTTACTCATCCTGCAGGGTCTTTCCTGGTGTCTCAATGCCTGGTAGGCCGGTGGTAGTTCAATATGCCTGTTGATGGAATTATTATTGGAAAACCAGGCTTCTTT
>QLTV01001177.1:3615919-3626046 GCA_003457575.1 Thermophis baileyi | reverse complement strand
AGAGAGAGAGAGAGAGAGAGAGAGAGAGAGGAGAGAGAGAGAGAGAGAGAGAGAGAAAGAGAAAGAGAGACAGAAAGAGAGACAGAGAGAGAGACAGAGAGAGAGACAGAGAGAGAGACAGAGAGAGAGACAGAGAGAGACAGAGAGAGATTTTATTGATTTTAATATACTAATATGTTTTATATTATATAAAACTCCCTTTTTACGATCCTGTAGTCCCTTAATTTGAGGTAGAGTCTGGAGCTGAGTGTTTATTGGCCGGATGCCCTTCCTGACAACTACATGGAGTTCACAACAAATATGTTTTATTTGTGCCCTAAGAGCCTAGGATTGAACTCTCAACCTTCCGAGTTGAAGACGAGTTGGTTACCACTAGGCCACCACACTGCTCATATTCTATATTATATAATATATACTAATTATATATGTAAGACTTCAACAGGAAATCCAGAAAAACTGACAGCCTATAAAATGCAAATTGTTATAATAATGAAAATATTGAAGGAGATTTTAAAGAATGGAGTCAACAATGTCTTCTGCTTCTAGGGATAGACGACTATATGGCTGAAATATATCATCATCGAAATGACAGATATAGAACAAATTTTATCTGAAAGTATATTTACAACTAATAGTCCAAGAGAATGGCTTACAAAAAGCTATTTCACTGGATCTACAAAAGAAATTGGCTCATGTTTTGAAGTTCAAAATGGAAATACAAATGACAAACCAAAAGAGTGAATTGAATTTTTCCGCCCCTAAAGAAACTGGTTATAGTATTGAAGAATTCTGTGTGATGGGACAGAGAATAGACAAAAAGAAATCAAATAATACAATAATACTAGGATGGAATAAAAGGATGGAATATAAAGTGGGCTTGTTTAATCAAAGTTAAAATTAGCTATGTTGTTATTCCTGGCAACCCTTTAAGGACTTTCTGCTGATACAGGGGCTGACAGGATGATGCTTTATGACTAAGGGGATATATGGGATGAAGAGATAATTATTTGCAACCTTAAAGAAGGTGAAGAGTCACCAAATACGTTTCTCCTTGTGATGAAAGATATATTTCTTTTGTCTTTATTATATCCTCACTTTTTTCTTTTTCCTTTCACTTGTTCTCTTCTCTTTAAGTTTAGTTTGTATTAGATATTATATTATAATCAAAATACAAGTATATATAAAAACAATTTTCTCTGTCATTATATATTAAGCTGCAAAATATCAACTTTTCTTCATTCCACCAAACTTGTACAGGTATTAAAAGTCTGCTAAACCTATTCAAATACAAATATTTGAACAAGAATTAGTAACAAAATATTGCCAGAAAGGAAATTGCAGTTAAGGACAGAGGCATCAACAATTAGCATACCTCCGAGGAATAAAAAAAAAATGCCTTCAAAAATTCTGGATAATGGCACAAATCCACAGCAACTTTCCCCTTCTGGGAAGCATTCCCACTTCTTAAGTTAGCACTGTAACCTAGATCAGGTTCCCTGAACTTGATTGAAGTTTTTAAAAAGTGTACTTTAGAGAGGTAATGATGATGTAAACCACTCAGATTTACTTAGTAGAGATGGATAATGTAGAAATGATAGATAGATGATAGAAGAGAGAGGGGGGGATGGAGGGGGTGGAGCGTTGGCTTACCTGAACGGTCTTCTCTGTGCGCTGCGGTAGAGTCCAAGCATGGGTTAAACTTCGGTCGTAGCCAGAGTTGGGAAGGGACTCCGGCTGCCTCAGCTGTTTGGTGGTGGTGGTTCTTGCACACACACCGGCAGCAATAATGGCCCCAGGGCAACGAGGAAACTCCTCGAAATCGCCCTCTGCAATCTTTATATACAGGCAAGAGATGATTGAAAGTGAAAAGAGAGTCCAAGCTGGTAAAATAGCTGTCGTTTTCCAAGGATTGAGCGAAGAGAAAATTTAGAACGTCCCTCTAGGCTGGACTGAGTTTGAAAACTGACTCGGTGGAGCAGAGAGGGTGAGTTTCAATCTATTTTTAACTCAGTCCCTTGGCAACCAACCGAAGTTTAACCCATGCTTGGACTCTCCTAGCAGCGCACAGGAGAAACATAGAGAGACAGACAGACATGGAAGGAAAGAAAGGGTACCCTTTGACATAAAATAACTCATAGGAACTATATTCTAGCAAATAGGCAGGGCCGGGAAAAAGTATCTGCTTTAATGTATTCTTAAATTTAACAAACACCATGCAAACATGTTGCCAGTCAGACCAGACAACTATTCTCTAGATCAGGGGTGTCAAACTCAAGGCCTGCGGGCCGGATCTGGCCCATGGGGTGCTTAGATCTGGCCCGTGGGGCAGCCCTGGAAACAGCGGACCGGCCCGTGGTGCCTGTGCCAGTGAAAATGGAGCTTGGGAGGGCCGCGTGCGCCCCCCCGAGCTCCGTTTTTGGTGGCAGAGGGCGGCAGGAGACCGTTGCAG
This sequence comes from Thermophis baileyi, assembly GCA_003457575.1. NCBI lineage: Eukaryota > Metazoa > Chordata > Lepidosauria > Squamata > Dipsadidae > Thermophis > Thermophis baileyi. The sequence continues at coordinate 3,623,597 of QLTV01001177.1, read as the reverse complement.
CTGAAAACAGAGCTCGTGAGCCCATTTTCGCTGGCAGAACGCTCAGGCCACCACAAACGCTCCTGACACGAGTGATGTCAAGCTGGCCACGCCCATCACAGCCCCTCGAGGTCAAACACAACCCTTATGCGGCCCTCAATGAAATCGAGTTTGACACCCCTGCTCTAGATAGATCAAGTATCTGAATTCTTTAAAAAAAAAACATGTTTATAAGACTGTAAAAGTCTTCCTGCAAGCACTGATACTGTCTTCTTCCTGAATCTTATTATGTTAGCCTTCTTTAATTCAGTTGCACTTGCTGTAAAGCTTAACTGCCTATAGATTATGCCACTAATTTTATAGCTGCTGCATGATGTATGCCTAACCCACTGTTAGCATGTCTAATCCACAGTTAATCCTTGATCCTTATTTTAAAAGAAAATAAGAATAACTTTGAGGAAAACTAGGACACTCTAAAAAGTGTCAAGAGGCAAGATCAGAATATCTATTTCCAACAATAATTTCCATATAGTCCTGAACTTGGTAATCCAACTTTTGGACAACCTGATCTTCAACTTGAATGAAAATCTGAATCATTATCTTCATTAAACTTGCTAGATAAAAATCTTCATGTAGTCATTAAGTCATGTAATATATTAAGAATATTTTCTGTGGCAGACCTGCTCTGTGGAATGATCTTCTTCCCACAGGGTTTAGATAACCATGTCCTTGTTAGTTTTCTGGAAAGTTTAAAAATTCTGATTTGTCCTCCAGATGTTGTGTCAGGACAATAAAAGGGCCTGCCTTCTTAGAGGCTGAGTTTGCATTGGATTGAACCCAGTCATATGATATGTTTGATATGTTGACTATAGATTTTATTTTATTTTTTATATGTTTAACCTGCAACCATTGTTTTTCCTTTAATTTTATTTGATCTACACCACCCATTATGTGAGCTGGGTGGCAATGCAAATCTTCTAAATAAATATAAATGCTGCTGAAATTCTAATGGATATTAAAAATGGACAGCAGCTCAGGATTAACAACTAAGGAGTCTATGCAGGATTATCACGATACCTACCAGAATATTTAAGAGCAGCATACAAGTGAGGTTTAAAAAAAAAAAAGAGAGAGATCTGAATGACAAAGAAATGAATGCACCATTTTTCTCCAACACAATTACATCCAATTCTCTTACTCAACAGCTCAGATTTTTCATACATTAGTTTTGCAAGCATTCATATCGTAAATTATGTTGAAGTTTCCCTGGTAATGTGAATGGAAGGATAAAGAAGAATATCAACGTGAGAGCTCTGAAGTATCAGCACAAACCTTAGTTAAGGTACTTGGTTTCTTTGTGGGAATATTTTAGGGAACAAATATATGACTGAAATTCAAAGACAATTTTCTTATTGTAAATAAAATAAAAATCCTGAGCAATCTAATTGGTCCGTGCTTCTAAATTAATGCCTTGAACAGTTGCATTTTTTTCTTTCCACCATATCAAGCCATTTGTAATCAACAAAGTAAGATTGACTATGTGAATGTAGATGTTTGTTTAAGAATGGTTACACTTTTAGATCAATGTGTTTGATTGCTGATTGTTGATATAACAGAGAGCCTGGAGATGCATATTGTTATGGTACAGAGAAGGACTGGGAACAGCACAGTTCTCACACTAAATGTTCCACATACAGTCCTTTCAGAATTTTAGAAACATCAACATTCTGCAGTTGTGTTAGAAGTTCTGAATGAAATTGCCTACTAAACAGTTGTAGTAGATGTTGTAACACTCAAGCATTATTAAAGGTTAATTCAGCTCCAGCATAATTATCATTTCTGTTGTTTTTCTTCCAGCTGGACTCAACTAATAGAACCTAGACTCCCTTGTAATATTTTGCTTTTAATAGTTAGCTCCCTTCCATTGAAGTCAACAAAAGCTCTTTAGAAATCATTGAAATTTGCAATAGACCAAGCTGCAGGAAGCCAACTGTTATGCATTTTCATCCATGAAGCTTTTTGACTCCAACAGTTCCCCAAAAGGACAATTACTTAGAGTAAATGAACAATCAGGAGTCTGATAGCACCTTTTCTAACACATTTTATTAAAAAGGAAAAACGGTCTTTCTAATTTTTTTATCCCCATTCAGCTCTTCTTGTACAATATCTAAAACAAGAAGCTTAAAGTAACTAATGCTACCCCAAACTGAAATCTTCTCACATATTTGATACACAACTCCATAATATGTAAACCCTGTCCCATCTTTTCTAACACTGCAAATCCATAATTATTATTATTATTATTATTATTATTATTATTATTATTATTATTATTATTATTATTATTATTATTATTATTATTATTATTTGTATTTCTATGCCGCCCAACTCCCAAGGGACTCTGGGCGGCTTACAACAAATACAAAACTTATTAAAATATAAAAAAGCATTATTAAACAATACATAATAAGAAACATTTAAAAATAAAAAACTTGATAAAATATAAAAAACTATTTAAAAAAGACATAATAAAAACATTTAAAAACAATTAAAAACTCACATACACCGTTTCATGGCCAGATCTCGCCAAATTGCAGAAGCGAGATCAACGGCCCCAAGCCTGCCGGAACAGCCAGGTCTTTACCGCTTTCCGGAAGGCCAACAGGGTGGGGGTGGTCCGGATCTCAGGAGGTAACTGGTTCCAGAGGGCCGGGGCAGCCACAGAGAAGGCCCTCCCCCACGGGCCCGCCAGCCGGCACTGTTTCGCTGACGAGACCTGGAGGAGCCCAACCCTGTAGGATCTTACCGGTCGCTGGGAGCTATGTGGCAGAAGGCGGTCTCGAAGATAACCTGGCCCTGAGCCATGTAGGGCTTTAAAGGTAATAACCATCACCTTGAATTGTGCCCGGAGACCAATAGGGAGCCAGTGCAGTTCGCGGAGTATAGGTGTAATATGAGTGTACCTAGGTACACCCATAACATCTCGCGCGGCTGCATTCTGGACCAACTGTAGTCTCCGAACACTCTTCAAGGGTAGCCCCATGTAGAGCGCATTGCAATAATCTAACCGTGAGGTGACAAGGGCATGAGTGACTGTGAGGAGAGCCTCTTGATCCAAGTAGGGTCGCAATTGGTGCACCAGGAAAACCTGTGCAAAGGTCCCCCTAGATACAGCTGCCAAATGTTGCTCTAATTTTAGCTGTGAGTCTAGGAGGACACCCAAATTGCGAGCCCGTTCTGAGCGGGACAATTCCCTCCCCCCCAGAACCAAGGATGGACAGTCGACATAGTCTTTAGGAGGCAATACCCACAGCCACTCGGTCTTGTCTGGGTTAAGTCTGAGCCTGTTAACTCCCATCCAGACCCTCACAGCCTCCAGGCACCGGCACATCACATCCACCACTTCACGGAACTGACGCGGGGTGGAGTGTTACATTTTCTAAACCATCATTACTTTTTGGAATGTTATTTTGCAAAGCCCCTTTCATGGTGAAGACTAATCTAAAAATGTAAAGATGAATTACTTTAGCAAAAAAAGCTATTGTAGATATGGAAAGAAATATAAAACGGGACAATCAAAATAAAGAAGGTACTGGAGCAATTCCCATATATGAAAGGAATTATACGTTTAATGTTTTTTAAGAAGATAAAAATGAGCATGAAGGTTTGTTTATATAGCAAACATTCTGAAAAATAAACCCAATGGTTGAAAATTCCAAATTTACTCACTCGTCCATAGGGTTGAGGATGTCTGCCATTCATATCTAGTTGATGGCCACTGTCAGAAAAATCAGTGCTACATTGCACAGGGATTGGTTTGATTATTTATGTTATAAATCTTTCAGGAAATATTTTTCTAGCAGGTTCAAATAAAGAGAAATACCACCTGATGAAAGAATAAAAACAAGCTTATCTGTTTCAAATGCAAGAAAATAGTTAATACTTGATTGATCTGATACTGTGTGGAATTGAAAAGCTGTTCCCAAGGAAAGCCCTGAAAGAATTACCAATTGGCTAGAAGATTTCCAAGAAGCCATCATATCCTTCTCTACCTTGCCCAAGAAAAGTTGTAGAATTGTATCCTTCAAGCTGCAAAATAGAGGGAATCAATGTCTGAATGGAAGTCTTGTCTTTACTGAAAGGAGAAGAAGCTGGATCAGCTCAGAAGGTATCTTGCTTGAAGTACAAGATACAACAAAAGTGAATTATGCCTCTTATCTCTGGACACTAACAATGATGGGAACTTGACTGTGATACCTTTATTACAATCGACTTGGAACAACAGAATTCCCCTTCCTTATAAAGATTCTCAAAATGACAAAAAGTTGATGCCACAAAATCTGGCTTGACATGACTGGAAACACTGAATTGAGAACCATTGAAGCAATAGTATCTTGGACTAACTGGTATGCCTGATCTTCTACCGTTCCCTGCCACTACCACCCACCCAACCCATAGAATGGAGGCTGTCCAATTGAAAGTTGGCATTTAGTCCCCAACTTAAATAACATGATATTAAGCTGAAAAACTCAAACAAACCAAGGAAACAACAGAGGTATAATTATCAGATTCACAGAAATCAGTATCAGTTGTACTACAGAATGACATGAGCAGATCTTATGGCTCAATAGCAATGGGAAAAAAAATCTAAGGCCAAATAAATTTCCTGATACGGTTGTAACTAGTTAATATTAAAATACTCTGCCCTATTGTATCTTGGGCTCTTCCACTGAGTACTGGTCCAACTGAATGTGATGACGAAAAGGTTGGTGCCAAGAGGATCAATGAATCTCTGAAGAAAAAAAGACTAATAAACTTCTGGGGAAGAAAAGCAACAAAATCAGGGAGAGAAAACTTTTAGAAACAGAGTGGGCATTAGGCATAATCTTGATGATCTTATGGCGACTGGAAGGAGAGAGTTAATTTTAAGTACCCCACAAAATTAGAAAATAGTCTGAAGAAATATCAGTTCCATGTCACCGCCTCTGAGACTCTATGCTTGAACAGAAGTTTGTGAGGATTAGTCAGTTCAAATTGGAGAGACTATCAACACTGTGGAGGGAAAGGAAAGGCAGCTGGACCTGGAATTGGAGAGGTAACATCGGCTTTGTCCCTTTTTTTTTTTTCATTTATTTCTGTTTGGAATTGAGTGTGGTAGATTCTTTAGAAGACTTTGACCTTTAATGAGTATTTTCCTCAGTGCTGATAATCACACAGCAGAGACATGAGAATCTGGAGAGCAGTGAAAAATAGGATCAATAGGATCTCTTCTTTGAAGAGACAAAGAAGCTATCAGTCGATATGGGGGACATTGTAGGAGGCTTGAAGGAAAATTGGGGGGGTACAATATCTTTGTAGTCTGCCACCCTTAAAGATTGCTCCCACAGAGAAAGAATGATGACGATAAGCTGTTTAGTGCTTACAAGTGTCTATAGTGTGACCTAGGCAAAATAAACACAATTTGTGCCCATTGAAGAGACAGAGTTTGGTCATGTAGCATTGTTGGTTAGGCACCAAGTGGTCATAAGGCTGAAGGCTAGATTCCTGCAAAGGAAGAACAACATGACCCAACAAATAACTGTAAAGAGTTTTCAAGGAAAGCTGAAGAAAGAGTGAGTAAAATAAGAAAAAAAATAGGGAAAAAACACAAACAAATTATAAAGAAATATGATCAGCTCAGAGTTAGGGTTAGGCTATGCTGTGGCATCAAAAATGAACAGAAGGAGTTTGGTGGGAGCTAATGCATAGGGACAGCATTCCCACCAACAGTTCTATATGCTTTGGAAAATTACTAACAAGGTTTGCTGAGGCATATAACTTGGGATATATGAACCACAGAGACCATGATGTAGAGGCTAAAGTACATAATAATAGAACAGAATATTTGTAGCTCAGAGTTGAACTGTGGGTTTTTTTGTACTCCCTGAGCTTTGTTGTTTTCATCAGGGCACTGATGATGTTACTTAGTTTAATAATGAACTGTCTGAAGAAAACAATCAAAACCATGACTCCATGGAGCTTAAAGTTTTAAATTAAAGGCCTAAATCAAAACATTTTTTGCATAAGAAAGTTTTTTTTTTAAATTCAAGTTAACATGTCAATGGGAATAGTATGAAATATTGTGTATATGTCCACCCATAACTGGGGGTGGGGAGTATATCATATATGATATGCCATTCTAGGCTTTTCTTTCATACTTCCATTTTATGACCCATTTCCTGCCATTCCTACTTTAAAAGCAAATCATTTAAATAGTAGATAGTTAATCTTGAGATGCTCCTGCCATCGATGTCAATATTAAAGACACATTACACTTGTAAATATTGCCTGCTGGCGCAGAATAGTATTTAAGTAGCTTAGCAGACTGATAAATAAGTAGCGTGAAGAGAGATGAAATGAAGCGAAATTAAATTAATAGGATTGGATTGAGGAGGATCTCAAATGGCTTGACTGTCAACATGATCAATGTCCTTCTTCACAGATAAATCCCACATGGACAGGTGGACTTGATATGGAATTCAAATCACTGTTACAAAAGATATTGCTGTTCATCAAATTGATCTATTGTAAACATCAATGAAGTTAGGATTAGCCATGGCTACTAGTTAAAACATCCACAAAGAATGGGATGCATCATGCAACTTCACACTGGTTATGAATGGGAGAGGATATCCTACATGGATCCTACTGGTGAGCCTGTAATTGCATGTGGTTGGACAGTATCTGAATTGAACATTGGACATTGAAGGATCTTAAATCTGATCCAGCAAGACTCTTTTTGCATTCTTTGAAATACTGTACATACATACTGGCAGGAAAAAAAAAACAGACCGCATATTCTATCTTTCCATTCATAATAACATATTCACTAATTTCACACCACACTTAAAAACATACCAGGTAACATATTGGAAACTAAGCCAAACGTTAATTCCTCAAAGAAACAAAAGTATCTGGTTACCTATACCAGCTCTCCCCAGTATACACTTGATGTTACAGATATTCTGGTTTACAGCTGCCATCATCCCACCCTCTTCTATAGGTTGAAGGAGACTGCAGTCCAATGTGCCTACCGAGCATTAGTCTGAAGGGACTAAACTAAGTGGCATCGTTAGCCCAGGGATCAAATAAAAAGTAGGTTTCTGCAACAAGTACATCACATTTAATTGGGAAAGAAATAACTGCAGGATTTTACAAAGGAGGTACAAGGCTTATGGGCATTCCTTCCCCCCCACCCCCAACAGTGAAATGCAATTTGACACACAAGACACCTCACCATGGCAAGCAAATCTTTGTGAAACGGAAATAGGATATGTCAACAAAAGCAAGGATAGAGATATAGAAACATTTTTTTTTACCACGAGTGTCCATTATTGGTTAAAGGTTGTAGAGAAAGTGGTGGCATGTCAGCTCCTGCGGTCATTGGATGAAACGGATTATCTAGACCCTTTTCAGTCTGGCTTCAGGCCTGGCTACAGCACTGAAACTGCCTTGGTCGCGCTGATGGATGATCTCTGGCGAGCCCGAGATGGGGGTCATTCCTCTATCTTGGTGCTACTTGACCTCTCAGCAGCTTTCGATACCATTGACCATGGTATCCTTCTGGGACGACTAAGGGAGTTGGGAGTGGGAGGCACCGTGTTACGTTGGTTCTCCTCCTATCTCTCTGGTCGGTCACAGTCGGCGTTGGGAGGAGGGC
>QLTV01001177.1:3588849-3614917 GCA_003457575.1 Thermophis baileyi | reverse complement strand
TTTAATGTATAAATAACATCTGCATCATAAAAATTAAAAAAAAAAAAAAAAAAAAAATAAAAAAAAAGGTTGCTCTAATGATTGGGGAAATATAGCAAAATCACATCCCGGCTCTCGAAAGAAAGACACCACCACACACACACACACACACACACACACACACACACACCCCGGGGGAAAAAAGAGGAAATCCAATTTAACCTTTTATTTAACGCCACTGTAAACCTTCCATATTTCAGACCCCCACAAATATCTCACCGGCGATCCCAACAACGGGTTAACAGAAAAACGCACGCCAAAGAGCCAGGCTAACGCTTCAGCCAATGCAAGCGCCTGACCTCCCTCCGCGAAGCATCTGCCGTCCAAGGCTCAAGAGCCAACCCGCTTTCCCTCCGCGAGACGAATCCCCCTCATTCTGCCCTGTACCTAGGACCGTTTGGAGGAGGAAGGCTCGCTTCCGCCGTCCCCTTTTGAGGGGAAATCCTCCGGCTCCGACCTCGGCGGGCCAGCCTCAGGCGCCCAAAAAAGCGGGCCCTTCCGGGGCGCAGCGCGCAGCTGTCGGTTTCAGGGAGCCCCGCTCCTTTCCGTGCGAGCGCCGCTTACCCACATGCTTCGCCTCCCCCCCCCCCATTCCCAGGCTCCGGGGATGAACTGGAAATGGGGTTGACGGTTCCGCCCTCTTTTTTTTTCTTTTCTTTTTTCAGTTCAAACACGCAGGGATGCCTGAGGAGCCGCTAAGCTTCCCCCCCTTTTTTTTTTTTTTTTAATTCAGACTGAATTGCTTCGGGCACAAAGATTCTCCTTTGCAAAGCCACTCATCCTTTGGACAGCCATCCTTTTGGCGGTCAGACAGACCCTACAAGGCGGGGGGGGGGGGACAGATACTTTGGGCAACACCTGCCGTCCCCCCATGAATATGCAAGGGGCGGCCTTGAGAAATCCCCCCCTTTTCTTTCTCTTCCGCTCCCCCCCCCCAAACATTGAGACCGCCTTTTTTTCTCCCCTCAGCCACCCATCAGCTGCTGGCTGCCCTTCCCTCCACTCTTAAGACAAGTTGCTTCCCCCTCCTCCCTCGGAAAGGGAGGGGGAGCCCCCCCACCCTCTCCCCCCGCGGACGACCCCCTTTCGGCCTCGCTTCATTAAAGCGGAGCGGCCCCTTTCCAACCTGCAATGCGGAGGCAAGACAAAACCCCGCGCCACACGCTTCCCCCTCGCCGCGCTCTCAAAAGCCCCCATTGTGCGCCCGGCATCTGGTCCCGGCTCATTCGCCTCCACTGACCCCGCTCTTTCACGGAGCGCCCGGGGCCAGGCACGGGCCTCCCGCAAAGTTCGCTTCTAGGGTCCCCCGAAAAGCCTCCCCAACGGCCATCTGGCCTCCCGGGCTGGCCAAGGGTGAAGGCAGCCGGCGCGATCCCCCCGCCGCCCGCCTGAAGCTGCGCGGCTCGGGAAGGAAAGGCGGCACCGAGTCTTCGCCGGAGGACCCCCCCCCCACACACACACACACTCCCAGCCCGCCGCGCAGAGCTCCCACTTGCCTGGTTCCCTCCAAACGCAGCCCGGTCCGGATTAATCCTCGTTTTGTGCCGCCTTCGCCTCTAAAAAGTCAGGGCACTGAACGATCCCTGCGGTTAAAAAAAAGAGAGAGGCGGTGGGGGGAGGGGGTGTTCCCCCCTCCAGAAAAGAGAGCGCCAGAGGAAAGGCTGGCAAGGCTCAGGAGTGGAAGGTGGGGGGGGGGCGGGGGTGGTCGGGGCTTACCGCATCAGAGAAGTTGCCACATGACATACACAAAAAAGGGGGAGCCGCAGAGGGGGAAAGTGATGGGGGGGAATATGATGGTGGGACTGCAGCCGGCAGCACCGAAAGGGAAGAAGAGGCAGGAGCCAGGATTTTTATGTTATTGGTGACATTTCTAACACATGACAACAACTTCCATCTGGGTGGAAAGCTAGGAGTGTGAACTAAGGCAGCCTTGCAAAGCAATTCCTCCAGGGGCTGCAGATATAGGCCAACAGGACCCCAAAGCCCCGGGGACTTGTTGCCAAGTCAAATCCCAACAGATGGGTTTGGGAATCCCTTTCCTTCCACGAAAACCTTTTCTCCGCAGCTTTCCACAAAGCAAACTCCCAAAGAAGAGCCAAAATGGTACTGCCCTCGTTTGCAAGGCAACAGAACCAAAGGCTGAGTATCTATGGATGCACAATGTGTGTCTGTGCAAATGGAGTGGTTCCGTTTTTTTGTTGTTGCTTTTTTAATGGTCCCTGCCTTTCCATCAGAAGCCCCAGATTAATTTTAGAATAAAAGCTGGAAATCACACTTTTTGAATCTTTCCTTCATCCAGGTCGGCTTCTCTCTCCAATCTAAATACTGCACCTGAACCTCTCTTCAAAAATGCCACTTGACCTTTTCTCTGCTATTAATTCAATCAGAGAATATCTAATTCCTTTCCCATTGGTGGTAAAATTAGTTGCTCCTTCCTACTGAACATGGTCATAATGTCCCTAAAAGGAGGCAGGGTACTTGGGTCCCTATTTTTAAAAAGGTGTGACAAAATTTCATATTAAAAATGTATTGATCTGTAGGCTGACCAACACTGTAAATACAGCTGGAACGCCTATAGAGATTCTCAGTCATCCCGGTCATGGTTGTCCCAAAAGAGGGAAATGTTTCAACTGTAGTCCCAAAGGTGCTTTTTCAAGAGGCAACTGGACTTTGTTTTTCTTTGAAGATGTTTCACTTCTCATCCAAAAAACTGGATGAGCTAAAGAAGAACTGAAGAACCTTGGATGAGAAGTTAAATGTCTTCAAAGAAAAACAAGGAAGTCCAATTGCCTCTTGAAAAAGCACCTTTGGGACTACAGTTGAAACATTTCCTGTCCTCTTTCTCCAAAGCATATCACATCGCCTGTTATAACCTGGGCCCAATGCAGGGGTGAAATTCAGCAGGTTCGGACAGGTTCTATAGAACCGGTGGTGGTGATTATGCACAGTTCGGAGAACCGGTAAATCGCACCACTGACTGGCCCTGCCCTGCCCCGCCCCTCCCACTCACTCCTCTCCTCCTTCTCGGGCTCATACACACAGAGCAAACATGAGAAGGAGGCGAGAAGCAGCCAGGTTGAACGCTAGAAGACTTGGCCGAACTTTTCTGTCAGTTCTGTGGGCGTGGCTTGGTGGGGTGGTGCTACCCCACCTTGCCGTGAGTGACATCAAGTTGGCCATGCCCACTCAGTCACATGACCCCCCACACCAAGCCATGCCCATCAAGCCACGCCCACAGAACCGGTAGGGGAAAAATTTGAATGTCACCCCTGGCCCAATGTCTTGCAGTTAGCAGACAGGACCTCACAAATCAGATGCTACTTGCTATGTTGCTTGCTGTGTTCTCTTCTACTGCAAAATCACACCGCTTTGATTAACGCTAATATGTAAGTGTCCTAATTACAACCTAGAACTGTGGTCAATTATGGGAACAGGAGTCTGGATGCGGATTCTCTGAATAAAACAGGTTAAATCCTTGCTGATCAATTCACTCTTATTAGGTTGTGTCATCAACTATCAGACTCCATCTAAAGTACTTTCAGGTGTTTCTACAATTAGACTCCTGGGATGCCCTTTCTGGTTCAGCCTTCAACCCCACTTGTCTGCCACTAATTGTCTTCTTATCAGTGCAGCCAATTCCCTGGGAACCCTGGAAAATCAAGGCACATTTTGCATAAGGCATCCAACTTGCCCGCACAGTGAAGTTCTTGGTATCAGTCTGCAGATTTCATTTGCTTGTCTGGCTCTCCTGCCTTTTGCCTGGAAGTGAGCCATTTCCCTTGCCCTGCTTGAACTGCTTTCACTATCAGCTTGCCAATCCTGGACAGACTGTCTGCCCAGAAGGCCGGATTTCTGCTGTTTGCAAGAGCCAAACTATACATTCTACACCTCCATCTGCTGTGGATTATGGATTTCACTGGAGGAATGGATAAGGCAGCTCATGTTTGGGACAGGAAGAAAATTTCTAACTTGGACCTTCAAGGATTTTTTTTTTTAATTCTAATTGGAGCCAATGGACTTTTTTTCTAAAATTATTAATTGTGCAGCAAGAGCAACTGAGGATATTTTCATAGAATGAGCCTCTCGTCGTACCATGGGAATATTTGACAGATTCAGAATTAATTAACCCAAAAAGCAGACAACAGACCTAATTCATATGCTACATTCTGAGTAGTTTATTCAGTGATTTCTTAGGTTATTAAACTAGGGTATAGCAAAAAGTCAAATGATTCTAATGTTGAGGTACACCACAAATACATAACAAACACAAAAATGAACCTGGGGGAGAGGAGGAAACCCTACCTCTCCTATTGTATTCTGAGTGAATCTAAATTGACTTTCTACTCTGGGGTGCTCTCTGACTTTGTTTTCTTGCAGACATTTCAGTAGGTAACATCATCAATGCTAGAAGGGAGTGGGGACTTTCTACTATTCAAGGTAAGTCATTGGAGGAAAAGACTAGCTTTCCTCTTAAGTAAATGTGGTATTTATTGCACAACCAATAATTTTGAGAAGAATATCTGGTGCTCCAGAAATTCATTCAACATCTCCTAGGATGCAGGGAGTTGCTCTTCTTGAGTGCTGAAGAATAATTGTGACCCATCACTTAGCATGCAAATCCAAAAAGCAAACCCAGTTGATTTGTTTCCTTGTTTAACAAAGTTTATTTGGCCACCCATCTTAAATATATAACTTCAGGTGGCTAGCAACCAGTTTACATAGCAAAACAAAACTAAATTCATAACAAAATTAAAAGACGAGGGCAAGGTGCCATATAAGCAATTCATCAACATAAACATACATTAGATATGTTGTGAGTTTTTCCTGTGTTTTAATCCTTGTCAGCCGCCCAGAGTTACCTATGTGACTTGGGTGGCTATTTGTTTATTTGTATCCCTGCCTTTACTGCTTTTTTAAAAATAAGTAACTCAAGGTGACAAACATATATAATGCTCCTTCCTCCTCTTTTCTCCATAACAAGAATCATATGAAGTAGGTTGGACTGAGACAGAGTAACTGGCCTAAGCTGGCTTTTATGCCCTTGGGTGGGACTAGAACTCAGTCTCCCACTTTAATTTCTACACCCAGTTGATTATATAAATCATATCCCCCCTTGGTCCTGCAAGATGACCCTGTTTAATGGAGGTGATGTGGAGCATGATCAACCTGACAGATCAGGTAGCATAGCAGAAACCCTTGGAGATAGGTGGTCCCACAATTAATCTGGCTCATGTCATGAAGGGCTTTAAAGGTGATAACCAGCACCTCGAACTGTACCCAGAAGCATATCGTAAAGAAGGGCATCATAGTGGCATCATACGGAGAAACTCTGGATGCTCAAACTTGCATACATTGTTGTATTCTAGACCAGTTTAAGCTCCCAAGTGTTCTTTAAAGGCAGCCCCATGTAAACTCCATTGCAGTAATTGAATCAGGAAGTGACTAAGGCATGAAAGGGAGCAAAGCTTCTCAGTCCAGGAATAGGCACAACTGACACACGAGACAAATTTGTGCAAAGACCCAGCTGCCAGGGGGAGACATGAGCCCAGGAAGAACCCCAGATTGTGCACCAGCTCTGTTTGGAGGAATGCAACTCCATAGAGTGAAAGATGGAAAATCATCCAGGGGACCCAAAAGTCCAAACCACTCAATCTTGGTATGATTGAACTGCAACCTCTGTTCTCCCCCATCCAGCCTTAACAACTTCACATGAATGGCCAGGTGGGGAAATAGACAGATAGTACTTGACTTCAACCATTCGTTTAGCAACTGTTCAAAGTTACAATGATCCTGAAAAAAGTAGCAACAGGTCCACTTACAACTGTTGAACTCATGATAACGTGATCAAAATTTGGGTGCTTGGCCACCAGCATGTGTTTATGACAACTGCAGCATTCCAGGGTCATGTGATCGCCATTTGCAACCTTCCCAGCGAGCTTCTGACAATAGCAATAGCAATAGCACTTAGACTTATATACCGCTTCACAGTGCTTTACAGCCCTCTCTAAGCGGTTTACAGAGTCAGCACATTGTCCTCAACAATCTGGCTCCTCATTTGACTGATCTCGGAAGGATGGAAGGCTGAGTCAACCTTGATGGAGCAAAGTTGATGGAGAAAGCCGGATTTGTTTAAGGACGGCATGATTCACTTACAAACTACAGTGATTCGCTTAACAACCATTGCAAAAAAAGGTTGTGAAATTAGGCATGACTCACTGCTAACAACTGCATTGGTTAGCAATGGAAATTCTGGTCTCAAACTGTGGTCTTAAGTCGAGGACTACCTGTGGCACCATCAGCATATTGATGGCATTCCATCACATGCCAATAGATGATTTCACCTAGGAGTTTCATGTAGAAGGTAAATATTCCCAAGTGAGATAATGTTTCCATCCTTTACATTTTAAAAATAGTAATACTCTTCAGTTCAAATAGGAAAGCCTTAGAATAGGACCTAAAAGACAACAAAGGTTTTGGAATGTATCAGAAGGAATCTGGGATTGAGGAAATGCTTCTTGCAATTTCTCTGTGGCTCCTTTGTATTTAGAGAAATTAATCTGAAATGATGCCAAGCTGTGTATTTGGCATATTGTATAAACATCATAGATATGAGTAGCCAGATTCCTACTCATTCAGCAGTAGGAATCAGCAATTTAATAAAAAACAGGATTTGGTACTAGCACTTAGCACGTATATACAGCTTCACAGTGCTTTACAACCTTCTCTAAGCGGTTTACAGAGTCAGCATAATTGCCCACAACAATCTGGGTCCTCATTTTACCCACCTCGGAAGGATGGAAGGCTGAGTCAACCTTGAGCCTGGTGAGATTTGAACTGCCAAATTGCAGGCAGCCAGCAGGCAGCAGAAGTATCTTGCAGTACTGCACTCCAACCACTGTGCCACCGCAGCTCATACTAAATGTAACTCTCTAATAAAATAAATAAATAGTATGAGTGGCCAAGTGTACTGTGCAGGACTTGGACTGGAGGCAGATAGTAATCTTTGTTCAATAAGGGAAAATCTGCTATGTATATAAATAAGGATCCTTTGGAGATACCCAAGCAAAGCTGAGCAAACTGAAAACGCTTCCAGCCATTAAGTTTCAAACTGAGCATTAACTCAAGATGTAAAATTGTATATGGTATAAGGTCCGCTGTTAGAGAGGTAAATACCATACTGATGGAAACAATGTGCTACAGTTATATACAGTTCAGAAGAACATTCATTCCAAATTGCATATGTAATCTCATCTACTTTCATTTAATTGAAAGTTCTTAAACTGAAGTACTTGTGTTTTAATGCTCATGGCACACCGAAAATATGATGGCTTTTAGGACGAAGCCAACATCTGCATCAATACATATTGGAACCGATTCACTTAGCATGTGGGAGCACCAAATGGAGAATCAAACTGTGAATTCACATTAACTGAAAACTCAGCAAGATGTGAAAATCAAACACAGGTGGTTCACTTCAGATGAAAGGGTCAGTGTTTTGCATTCTCTTCTCACTTTGCAACCTCTCTGATAATATTTAGCAGTTACTTTACTTTTTTGTTCTGACTGGACTAAAATTTAGCACAATAACCACTAGAGAAGTCCCTCAACTAATATATTAGACTATGATATGAAAGATACTTCTGGATGTCTCCAGTGATTTCAACCTCATTCAACATTAAACTATAGTTTATCATTCATCCAACATTAAACTTAGCACCACGGAGATACAACTTGGCTAGTGCATACTTCCTTCCCTTCTGTAATCTCAATGCAGCTGTGAGGAGAACATTAGAATCTTTCATCTCCAACTAATTGTGGCTAGTCAAGATAGAATTTGGCTTGTTTTCCTATTCTGTAGATAACACTAAAAACAGCCACAGTCCATCCAAGCTTGAATATAACAGTAATTGTTAATTTAATTTTAAAAAAACAAGATCCTCCAATCTCCTGCTCACAGTTGTAGTAAAAAAAAAAAAGAAGGTTTAATCATAGTTTGCTTTAGTGTTGTTTGCAAAGTTGTCTAATATCTACTAGATCAATTTGATATACCAGTTCTCCAGGGGTGGGTTCCAGATTTTCCTACTGCCGCTTCGCTCAGGGACGCAACGCGTGAGCGGGTCATGGGTATGTGCGCATGCGCAGTACAAAAAAAAGCTTCTGCGCATGTGCAGAAGCAAAAAAACAAGATGGTGCCGCCATAGGCGCCGCCGAGAGAACCGGCTCGGGGGCGTGGCAGGCCTGGGTCGCTGCCGGTTCCAGAGATCCAGGCCGCCAAGTTACTACCTATTCTATAGAACTGGTAGGAACCCATCTCTGCAGTTCTCACTTTCAAGATTCAGTTGCCCTTCAAGGGTCATTAGTTATACATTCTCAGTTAAATAATAATAATTTTCACAATTTCGCTCTTAAATCACTAATTAAGTGCAGCCTCTGACACTAAAATGCCTTTTAAAAGCTGCAAAAATGGGAAGCACCTCCTGTCCACTCCTAAACAATCTGCTTTGGCAACTTTCCAGCAATCTTGACTTCATAGCTCTAAGCTGTAATTCTTCCTGGAAGGCAAGCCTTTGATTATTGATACATCTGAAGCACCACTCTTCAAGCAGCGAGAAGGTTTTTTTCCCCGTTTTACAGGAGTAGAAACTAAAGATATTTCATCTATGTTATTTCACAGTACAGGCAGTCCTTGACTTATGACTCAGCGTCTATTCAAAATTACAGTGGTGCTGAACGAAGAGACTTACAACCTGTGCCTGAGGTTATGGTCGTTGTAGCACCCCTATAATCAGGTTATTACAATCTGAGAACTTGGCAACCTGTTTGCACTTACAACCAAGTGCCAAATGCCCATAATCATGTGATCGCCATTTGCTATCTTCCCTGCCGGCTTTCCCAGAAAATCAATGGGGAAGCCAGCAGGGAAGGTTGCAAGCCTCTGCAACCAGCTGAGAGGACTTTTTTAAGGTCCATGCTGAAATCCAAACAGAATTTTCAGCCATGGAAAATTTCCAGGTCTCTCAAAGCATATCTCTCCACTCAGGAGTTAAACATCTTTCTTGGATTTTAGCAGAAATACTGAAAACCAATGAGAATGGAGAGGCAGCATGGTAAGGTAAGGGTATTGTGCAGTCTGGATCCTTCGCACCACACAAAGCTTCTGAAAGATACAGCAGTATCATGTAATCTGCAGCAATGTGTAAAATATTTAAGAATCTTGATCGCAGGAGCAGCCTGAAATGTGATATGTTTGATTCCACTCTGTCACAGGAGCCTAATTCTAAGAACATTTATCTGAAATATAATCCCACTCAGACCAGTGGGACTTTTAAAAAAAATATACTTAGGACTGCAGCCAAAATATCCAACTATGCAAATACAGTTTATCACTAGGCACAGTTATGCTGTAGCCCAGAATGGGAGATGTGAAGATGGAAATAGATGGAGGTTAAAGTGTAGTAATTTTTTTTCCAAAGATGTCACAAAGCTTTAAAAAAAAAGGGGGGGGGAGATTAAAAAAAATTGAGGATATTAGGACATAAGTCAACAGTATTTTAGAGCATGCTTGGCATAACAAGAGACTGTCATAAGTGCACTCACAAAATGGCTGTCAGGAGAGGGCTTAATTATTCATAAAATGGCTGCAATGATGAGTATGGCCATTCAAAAGCCATGCAACAGAGAAGCAAACTAGTGTAGGACGTTAATTCCCAATCTTCAATTAACATACCCAGAAAGGCGCCTATCAAACCTTTTAACTTTATCTTTTAATTTTTTGAAGCAGCCAGTACATTTCCATGTCACATGATAACAGTGATCCAATATCTAAGGGGCTCCCACAAAGAAGAAGGGATCAAACTATTCTCCAAGCACCTGAGGGCAAGACAAGAAGCAAGGGTTCAAACTAATCTAGGATAGAACCAACCTAGAAGTAAGGAGAAATTTCCTGACAGTTAGAACAATTAATCAATGGAACGACTTGCCTCCAGAAATTGTGGGTGCCTCAACACTGGGGGGTTTTAAGAAGAGATTGGACAATTATTTGTCCAAAATGATATAGGGTCTCCTGCTTGGGCGGGGGGTTGGACTAGAAGATCTCCAAGGTCCCTTCCAATTCTTTATTCTATTAAAGAATTTTGTCAGTGAGACCAGCTAAACAAACATGGATGGACCCAACTGTGGTTTGTTTAACACAGCAAAAGTTAAGACTAGAAGACTTCTAATATCCCTTCCAATTCTGTTATTCCAGAACAGGGCTGTGAAACTCCCGGCCCACGGGCCGGATGCGTCACATGCTGGCCACGCCCATGCCAGGTTTACTGAAGGGGGGGAAAAATCCCGATACGTCATGGGACGCTGCCGTGACAACGTGAGTTTGACACCCCTGTTCCAGAAGAAACATTTGAAGATTGGCTTTTGAACCCATGTGAGATCCAAGAGCATTCTTGTAAATAGAAATGAAACTAGAAGTTGGAGCCTGACTTCGCACCATGTCAGCTTCCCACGAATTTATTTATTCTTACGATAAAAATATAAGGTAAAGCAAAGTGTGTGATGGGGCCAATGGTGGCATCTTCATACCCACTGATGCTCTGAGCATCACATTGCTTATTCCTCAGCTATTGGGAGAAAGGCAAAAGGAATGTTAGCAATAGAAACATAATTGACAAATACAGTGGGCTGTTTTCAACTATTAAAGCCTTAGTTCAGAGAAGTCCATTTTCCAGATGGCTATCCAGTTCTACTGAAAGGAGGATTCATAATAAGCCTTAACTCTTTTAATTTTCCCTTTATGGTGTTGCATCATTAGAGTTTGGTAGAAGGAAGAAAAACTCCCATGGCCTTCTGCCACTTGAACTCGTTGTTCCTCTGAGGAAGAGACATCCATTTGATTCCAAAAATATTCCAGTGACTGGGCTTTAGACTTTGAATACCCCAAGAACAATAAAGTACGCTAATAAATCTGCTAAAGACTTCAACTTCTTCCTTGTTGGTTCCTAATTTTCTATCAAATCACCTTTTAGAACTATTTAAGCACCCCAGTGCAGACTCCTTGCCCTAAAGAGACAAAATAATTTTCTGAACCTCTTTGCTTTTTTGTCATGATGGGAGCAAACAGAAGAGTGCTGAGAATTAATAAAGAAACAAGGCCACTAAATCATTAACTCTCTTCCCACAATCTCTATTGAGAAACTTACTGGCAAAAAAAAAAAAAAACCAACCCATAAAAGACGTTGAGCTAAGCAACAGAGGGAATTCACTGACTCTTTCTTTTAGTCTTTGGCCAGTTTCAAGCAGAAGCAACTCTATCTACAGTGTTTGGGGGGGGGGGGAATGTAGAAGGGAAAAAAAGAGTCCTTTTTTCTCACCAAACCTGGAAAATTAAATTGATTAATCATCACCTAGTGCGAAAGATGCATTGCAGTACAGGTCAGCATGAGAATCCAGTGCACAAAGTCCCCATGCTTGACTTCAAGAGAATATTTCTCAGAACGAGATACTGTGCCGGATGCATGTTTTAGGAAGACATAAATAACCTTCCTACTATCACAGCACATCTCATTTTAGGGATACAGTCAGTAGGTTCATTGCATCTTCTGCTCAAAACCTTCCCCACAGGAAGACCCCTCCAGAGAAACACAGTGGTCCCTTTCCTACTCCTATCATCCAGCATCTTCAATTAAATCTTTCCCAACTGGTCCATGCCCAAGATGCAGCAGCAGCAGCAGCCATCACCACTTCCCAATTTGTATCCAAAAGCAATGACCAATGCTGTATCCATGGTTACAGTCTTTTGCAGCAAATGTGACTGCTATATTCTTATTGCATGAGTTTCCACAGATTACGGTTTCCCCCGACATTAAGGGATAGGGATGCAATCAATAACCAAAAGTGACTTTCCCATCATTTTTTTGTGGGAGACCTATCCCCAATTCTGCATATCAGAGGGCAGAAAATCATTCGTTTGCATGAATTATGCATTGGATAATGAAGCAGACAATGGGGAACAGAAATACGGTGACAATGTCCTCAACGTTAGAAAGAAAAATCTAGAACTTGTCTACACATTCTAGATCAGTGGTTCTCAACCTGTGGTCCGTGGACCCCTGGGGGGGGCTGTGATGTCATCACAGGGGGTCTGTGAAGGCTTGAGGAAATGTTATGATTTAACATTTAACTTAGTTAAGTCTTTGAGTTAAGTCTTTGGGGTCCATGGCCATGGTCTGTGGCCACAACAGGTATTTAAAGTGGGTCTGTCGTGAAAATGTTGAGAACCATTGTTCTAGATCACTAGAATATCACACATAGAAATGCAGGTAACAACTTATAGAAATGAGAGCTTTTAAAGCTCTTCGTACTTTTATGGCCTTGTTTAGTTAGTCAACTAGATAGTTGAGTTAGTATTGTTTATGCTATACCGTTATTTACTTTAGTTAATTCGTTAGTTAATATTTGAATTTACAATCCCAGGCGGGGAGTGTGCTGGCTTATCAAGCGTTTAGCCTAGAATTAAGAACTGTCTCTTTAAGACATAGCATTCTGGGGAATGTCCATAACCGTGAGTGTTGTCAGAGGATGCCTGAAGAATAAAATATAATCTGATTGAATGTACCATTGCGTCTGTGTTAAGCTGCCTGATGATAGCATAACCAATCTACGCTTGATTCAGAACACTGTTGCTAAGTTATTTCGCTCCTTCTCAGTCATCCAAACAGTATTCCAAAATGTAGATCAGACATGTTCTCACGAACACAATTATTGTCAACTTGCCTCAATCTCAAAATTTGTAAACTGTATAGCTAATCTATATCCTTGGTTTCATCACCTCATGCTGAGGGTCAATTCCCCTGAATGGGTTTTCCAAATATTCCTTTCATGCAGAGGATTAAATGTCAGACAGAAAGCCTCTAGATTTTATTTTATTTTTATTTATTTATTTTTTGTCTCATGTCTAATTTTCAGCAACCATTATTGTTCTTGGTTCTGGTAACCAAAGTCCAGTGGTGAAATCCAATTTTTTTTTTACTACCGGTTCTGTGGGCGTGGCTTGGTGGGCGTGGTGTGGTTTGGTGGGCTTGGCTTGGTGGGCATGGCAGGGGAAGGATACTGCAAAATCTCCATTCCCACCCCACTCTGGGGCCAGCCATAGGTGGTATTTGCCGGTTTTCAAAATTTCCGCTACCGGTTCTGCAGAACCTGTCAGAACCTGCTGGATTTCACCCCTGCCAAAGTCCTATTTTGAGTGACCCCAGAGATATATTTCTGTATAATGGAATGATAGCTATGGGACAGCCTTTGGAAAGGAAGATATAATGGAACATAGTCCGAATTCCCAGGAGGAAGGGGGTGCATTCCAGAGTTCAGATAGTTTTGTGAGAGAAAAAGGAAGACGTCTTCTCCTTAATAGTTCCCAGAGTTTATGCTTTATGTGGGTGGTAACATGCTTTAGTCTGGCAAGATTCTGTCTCTAGGTGAGGAACAATAAAGAAATCTCCTTGGAAGAATCACAATGTGTCTTTCTTGGGTTTTGGAGCCTGACAGGAGGGGTACCTGGACTATCTCAGTAACTACAAATCTCTGTGTTAGCTCTGATGTTACTATGAATGTATTCCTTTACCTATTATTTAGAACACTGCACAACATGTTGCTGATTTATGGGCTACTTTTCTTGAGCATGATTTTTGTGAAAAAAATAAAAAAAATGCCTTCATATAATTTATATGTGGCATATACTGTAAGGACTTCCTGTGTGCTGGCAAGTTACATAGTCTTCAACAGCTTTAGTAACTTCCAGAGAGGGCATAGTGTAATTAAAATTATCTCTGAAAATATTAATGAATGATAAAGATGCCATAAAAATGTTCCATTCCAATAAGCTGATTAGAAACCTAGGACAAATTGGGTGAAATAATTAACTTACTTGCCTAAGATGCAGAAGAATTGGTAGATAAACCTTTAGTATTTATCCACAAAATGTTTTTTAAGAACTGGAATCGACAGAACAGGAAAGAGCCAAAACCATAATAATAACCCCAGAGCATCTGGGAGAGAGAAGGCCTTTTCTTAGAAGATTCCGAAGGGAACTCTCTCCAGGCAGAATAAAAAAAAAAGCATGAAATGTATGTTTCATTTCCACCTAATCTGTTTTTCACATTGACTCTCAGCCCACCTCGCATCCTTCCTATTTATTTTTCTTTTTATTCATACTGTACAGGGCCTCTGTGAAACTCACACAGGAGTGCAATAATGCTTACTTATTTACTGCTAGTTGTAGATTTCTCTGATTCAGTTTTGGTGCTGCTAAATTTTAGCTTATGGTTCATGTGCTTTGGGGGGGGTTGGGGGGACTTCAGATTTTGTAGGGCATTTTTAAACACTTTCTCTTTGAATGGTAGAGTAGACTAAATAAAGATGGGGCTAAAACTAAGATTTTGTATTGCTTTTGGTGTTCATTTTTGCTTGATACACCATTTCTGAATTGCCTATATATCACAAAAGAAGCCCCCAGCCAGTGCACAAAAGGAAGCCTAGCCAGTGTATGAAAGAAGAACTTGGCCAATAGTGCCACATGGCCAACACACGCTCGCTTGCCTGTAATTTTCACCCGATGGCCTATGGGATGTTTCTGTGATCCTATCCCGGACATGACTGGGATGAACCCAATGAAAGGAAGGCAGGCAAAGACAATGATGAAGGTAAGCTGGGCAGAGTGATCATGGTATACTTCTGAGCCAGCTCTAGGAGTTGCAGGTGGACAGCATAGGGTTTTGCTGGTTCTTCTTCTTCCTCTGTGGCTGGTTCCAGTTAGTGATGAGGGGTGGGGTGTAGAGGTCCAGTCAGAACCCTCCTTTTCAGGTGTTGTAGGGGACTTTCTCCCCTCCTATTTAACATCTACATGAAGATGCTGGATGAGTTCATCTGATGGCTTGGAGTGAGATATGATCAGCATGCTGATAATATTCAACTTTATATCTACAAAGGAGAATGTTTGTAGCTCAGGATTGGTGTTGACTAGCATTGATGATGTTATCTAGTTTGGATAATGAAACATCTGCAAGAAAACAACCAAGCTCAGAAAGCACCAAGGACCCCTCAACGTTCTATCTCCATCCTAGACTGCCAGAGTGATGCTGGGAAGGTTCTATCTCAGTGCTTGGAGTATATGGGTGTCTGAATGGGGGACAATAGGCTTTGATTCAACCCAAGCAAAACCAAATGGTTCTGGAGACCTTCCATCTTTCATTCTGAATGGGGTATTTCCACTTCAAATAGATCAGGTACACAATCATGAATCCTCTTGGATTCATAGCTCCTGTTCTAGAAATTTGCATAGTGTTATGTATAGTTGCACCTGTTCCTCTACAAGAGTTCCTGCTCATGGTCATTCATGCCCTTATTGGAATCTTCAACTGGTACAAAACGTGGCACCGGTATTTGACAATCTGACACCTATAGTGGTTTCTGAGAATCACCTTGGGACATGGAGCAAAGAGATGCAGCCTAGGGAGCGGTCATATAAGAGATAGGGTAGCCTGCAGCTGCATAGTGGAAGGAGCTAAAGGCTCAAAAGGACCTTGCCTAGATTCTCGGCTGTCAAGTTGACGGTGGGAGAACTGTATTGCCAGATCTGCAAGAAAACCTCAGACTTGGGTGTGTGACAGAGCCAGTCTCCTAGCTATGTTGATAGTTGTTTGATAGCGCTTGGTTGCTACGTGTTTTATTTTTTATACTATGTATTTTATCTATTTTACTATAGACTACCTAGAGCCCCTATGTGAGATGGATGGCTTTATAAATAAAATTAGTAATTTAAAAAGTAAACCAGCAGTATGAAAACCCACTGAGGCCTAAAAAGCCTAAGATGAACATACTTTCTCCATCCATGACCCAGTGAAGGTCTCCCACTAGTGCAACCAATGCTGCCTCCTTTCCATGTCTGGTCTTGAACCCTGAAGGCAACGTAATCTATTTTCTTTAGGTGCTGGGTAGTTGATGCCACACTGCTTCAATAAACCTTCTCTAAAAGGACAGGGAAAACCAGAAGCGTCGCGGCGAGACCGGTTGGGAAATAGCGGGCTCCGATGAGTTCCGTGAAAACCCAGCCGGACAAACTGCTGTCAGGGGGTCTTCGGGCCAGAACCGTCTTGTAGGGATGGCGAAGAAGGAGAGGCATTTCGAGCGACCGCCAGGGACAGGCAAGTCCCTCGGCAGGTCAGAAACAGCTCTTCAGACAGATGGCGGGGGCGGCGGCCATTTTCCAATGGCCGCTCTGAAGCTGGGGCAACCGGACTAACACAGCAGGAGCGGTATTTGGACGGAGTGCTGGAACCGGGTGAGAGATTGGGCAACTCACGAGTAAAAGAGAATTTTAAATGTGGAGGTTTTAAAAATTTGTTAAATTGTAAAAATGGAGCCTTGGATGTATGAAGAATTACTTGTGATGTTAAAAAATGTGCACGAATCTGTAAAAGGCAATAAAGAGTTAGAAAACCCATTGGAACATGTAGAACAGAAAATAGGAGAGGAGTTGGAAGAGGTGAATAAAAATGAGAAGCAAGAAGTTAATACTGAAGAAAAAGAANGAGAAAATTAAACTATATTAAGGGAAAGATTTGGGGAAGAAATAGCATTTTTTTAATGTGGATTTCAAGTTCCCTGAATACTTTGACAATTAGCTGTTTGGATTGTATTGTATGAGCTAGAACTGAGAGAGCCATCTGCTGGAGGGAAGAAAGTACTGCAACACTTTCTGGGAATATACAAGAGAAAGTGCAGCTATAAAACTTGATCTTGACTACAGGAAAAGATAATTTGGACATTGTGAGAATATCTAAGGAGTGTTTGTTTTGTTTTGTTTTTTCACACGGCTTGGTTTCGTTTTTCTTCGCCTATGGAAGACATTTTTTAAATTGGACTGGACTGATATTTGAATTGGATATTATAATTGGAAAATAAAAAGAGAAAGAAAAGCAAGATTGTATAGACTTTCAAGTTTAAGCTAATTGTGGTATAATTTAAAGGTTTTAAAAATTTGTTAAATTGTAAAAATGGAGCCTTGGATGTATGAAGAATTACTTGTGATGTTAAAAAATGTGCACGAATCTGTAAAAGGCAATAAAGAGTTAGAAAACCCAGTGGAAGTGTTTGGACGGAGTGCTGGAACTGGGTGAGAGATTGGCAAACACACAAGTAAAAGAGAATTTTAAATTTGGAGCTTAAAAGATTGCATTGAGCCTAAGACAGCGGCTAATTGGCATTTGGAAAAACACATGGGGGGGGGGAGTGGGACTAAATACTAAAAGCCCAAGAAGATCTTCTATTTTTAATTGGTATTGGAGAAAATTAAATATCTTAAAGGAAGGATTTGGGGAAGAAATAGCATTTTTTAATGTGGATTTCAAGTTCCCTGAATACTTTGACAATTAGCTGTTTGGATTGTATTGTATGAGCTAGAACTGAGAGAGCCATCTGCTGGAGGGAAGAAAGTACTGCAACACTTTCTGGGAATATACAAGAGAAAGTGCAGCTATAAAACTTGATCTTGACTACAGGAAAAGATAATTTGGACATTGTGAGAATATCTAAGGAGTGTTTGTTTTGTTTTGTTTTTTCACACGGCTTGGTTTCGTTTTTCTTCGCCTATGGAAGACATTTTTTAAATTGGACTGGACTGATATTTGAATTGGATATTATAATTGGAAAATAAAAAGAGAAAGAAAAGCAAGATTGTATAGACTTTCAAGTTTAAGCTAATTGTGGTATAATTTAAAGGTTTTAAAAATTTGTTAAATTGTAAAAATGGAGCCTTGGATGTATGAAGAATT
Organism: Thermophis baileyi; assembly: GCA_003457575.1. NCBI lineage: Eukaryota > Metazoa > Chordata > Lepidosauria > Squamata > Dipsadidae > Thermophis > Thermophis baileyi. The sequence goes on along the minus strand of QLTV01001177.1, from coordinate 3,597,056 downwards.
ACTTGTGATGTTAAAAAATGTGCACGAATCTGTAAAAGGCAATAAAGAGTTAGAAAACCCATTGGAACATGTAGAACGTAGATATAAATATTATTTGATGGAACTGTATTAATATTATTAATTTTGATAGTTAACTAAGTAAAATGTTATTTATATATTTAAGAATTGAATAAGATAGTGTATGTTTTTTATAGTAAAGCAGACTAATAGATGAAATGTGAAAATTGGCATAATCCTGATGATAATTCAAAGCACGATGTTAATTTAAAATGTTAAAGAGTGGGATGGGGAATTTGAGATGTATTTTCAGCGATGAAGAAATATGGTAAATAATTGATGTTATTGTAAGAGACTAGAAATTAAGGGCGCTTAGTGATACTGTTTATGTATAAGAATAAAATAAGTAAAGATAAAAAATTATGGAAAAAGAATAACATGGATGAAATTGGAACAACAGAGAAATCATGTATATTGATTATGTATATGAAATGATGTATAAGAAGTGACCCGGACAACACTCTGTCCATAATGTATGTATGATTGGGGGTGGGGAAAGTGCAATAAAACTTGATTTTAAAAAAAAAGCCTTCCCTAAAAGGTTGGAGACTGGGGAATAGTTGTCCAGTATGTCCCAATCGAGAAAGAGCCTATTAAGTTGTAACCACACCAGATCAGTGCTTACATCTCTTCAAGATCAGTGCTTACATCTCTTCCCACAACAAGGTATTAACTATCTCCCAGGGAATTACCTCCCCATCTCATCATCAGCAAGCCAACTGCTTATATAATATAGAATATCTGTGGCTGTCCAACTCTGACATTAGCTCTTTGTTCCAAGCAAGTTCTTCCTATTTCAGAAAAAAAAAAAGAGTAATGCCTAATTACAGGTCTTCTAGATAAATTGCCATTGCACCAGTGGTGCCTGCACCCAGCGAGATTCCTCTGGTAGAATCCTTTTATTAAACTGATATGTTTTTTAATGTGGCTGCATAACATGCAACTGCATTATTAGATTGAAATGCACCGATTTCTAACAAACTCACCCAGGATGCTGAGGCAAGAAGCTGTTCTACATATTCTGGGCCATTAATCCTCAATTCCATAAGACCTCTGGTTGCAGCAATAACAATCAGCAGGCAGCCAAGGTCTGCTCAGTGCAAGCGACCTTGTGAGCCTTTGACATGTTTACTCCATAATCAGCAGGGAATTCCATTTTAAAAATGCTCGACCACATAATCCACTAGCAATAGAAGAGACTGGCCCAGAGCACTGGATTTTCTGGTCACATGTATCAAAGAATTAAAACAAAAATAGTATGCAGCCAGATTAATCTTCAACCTAGAAGAAAAATCCCTCTCTTCCTTCTCTTTTTCCATCTCCCACCAACTCCCAGCTGCAGACAATCATACGGATACTGTAGTAGCTTTAGTCTAATACAAGCCTAAGCATGTTTATCACGGCCGAACCTTGTAAAGAAAAGAAAGACAGGAAAGACAGGATAATATTTGACAAGTAGCTCAGTCAAGGTAGCATTAAATGTCTATTACTTCTCCTCCCTAGAAGTGAGCTACAAATGCATGCATTCATATTCATGGGAAACACTGAAATGTTTCTTGTTCAGTATCATTAACTCCTTTTCCTGTTTTGGGGAGGCGTGGGAATAAAATAGCACGGGGGGCCCTTTTTCCCATCCCCATCCAACATGCAAACACAAATCTATTTCTATAATCGTGGCCCTGGGTGAGATTTAAAAGCAACCAAAGTAGTTTAGCTCCTAACCATGCCCAATAAATCACAGAAAAGAATCAGATCAGAAGCGTTTCAAAATGTAACCTTGGCAACGCAGGAAAAATTGAACCAACAGAAAACTTAGCCTCTTTTGCTTTATTTGTCGTTTCTGAAATTAGAAAGGAAAAGAAATGTTCTCAAGAAGTCAGCAAGAGATATACATATACAAAGGATTTAAAACAGCAGACATTTCCTTACATACACATTTTCATGTAGCTTTTCCCAACCTACTGCCTTCCAGATGTATTAGAACTGAAGTTCTAATACACACACACACACACACACACACACACACACACACACACACACACCATGCTATTCCCTTTCAGGATAAGCATGGGATAAAATCGGAATCAGAAATAGTTAAGTCAATTAAATTAGGGCACGAGAGAAGAAAATGAAAGGAAAATATAGGTAGTCCTCGATGAGAAAATTAAAGGGAAATATAAAGAATCCTCAACTTACAACTGAAATTAAGCCCCACAAATATGATCGTAAGTACTGATGGTCTTAAAGTGGGTTATCACATGATCGGACCTGATTTTATTACCTTTTCTGCAGTGGTTGTTAAGCAATCCCATTGTTTGCTTTTTTTTTCTGGAAGAGGGGAAAAAAAAAAAAAAAAAAAAAAAAAAAAAAAAAAAAAAAAAAGGGTGTAAATAGCCACCCAGAGTCCTTTGGGAATTGGGCGGCATATAAATTTTATAAAATTAAAAAAATAAAAAATAAATCCCAGTCAAAAATGGGCCGGTTGCTGAGTGCCAAAAATAGGATAACTGCAACCATTTAGAGTCTAAGTCACCATGAGATCAGCGATTATATCTGGAACATTCTGTATGCCATCCATACTTTCTTGCTTCTTGGTGTAACAAATCTACTGGGAAAGCAAACTCAACATTTTCTCACCAACATGGGAATAATCATCTTACCCCCCCAAAAAATGAAAAACATTTCCAACAGCAGTGCCATTATCTGAAATTAAAAGGATGCCCCTAAACAGAACTTACATTTTGTTATGCCAAATATAATAGAGATGTTAATTACTTACAAGGCACAGCATGGCGATAAAGGTTATCTCTAATAGTTTGCTGAAGCTCATGATCTGGAGATCCTTTCTGAAATCTCTGGTTGAGAAAATGTCTCAGGTCTTTGTTCAGCCGACTTCCTGAAAAGAATGAAAGAATGAATGAATGAATGAATGAATGAATGAATGAATGAATGAAAGGATGGATGGATGGAAAAGGAAGGAAGGAAGGAAGGAAGGAAGGAAGGAAGGAAGGAAGGAAGGAAGGAAGGAAGGAAGGAAGAAGAAAGAGAGAGAGAGAGAGAGAGAGAGAGAGAAAGAAAGAAAGAAAGAAAGAAAGAAAGAAAGAAAGGAGGGAGGGAGGGAGGGAGGGAGGAAGGGAGGAAGGAAGGAAGGAAGGAAGGAAGGAAGGAAGAAAGAAAGAAAGAAAGAAAGAAAGAAAGAAAGAAAGAAAGAAAGAAAGAAAGAAAGAAAGAAAGAAAGAAAGAAAGAAAGAAAGATTAATGTCTTCTTCTCTGGTGAATATTAGATTTGTAATTTCAATTATTATATGTCCCTTTCTTCTATAGATGGCTGATTATCAGAAATGAATTTGTTGCAGAGATACAATGTCAGTGGCTTTGTAACCCATCTTTCTTTTTCTATCATCCCCTTCACATCACAGTTCTTTTTTGTTAACACAAAAAGGACATGGTAATCCCTTAATTTGGAGTAAAGTCTGGAGCTGAATGGAGCTGAACATTTACTGCCCGGATGCCCTTTCTGATGCCTACATGGAGTTCACAGCAGATATTTTCTCTTTGCACCTTGAGAGAGAAACATCTGTCACTGCCTAGAATTGAACTCTCAACCTTTGGAATGAGCAGCAAGCGTCTTCACCGCTAGGCCACCACGCCGCTCTAGATAAAATGAAAATATTAAAAAGGGCATTTTCTTTCTCCATGTCTCTACTCACCAAGCTCAACAAAAAGTTACGGGACACATCTATCTGTGATATTTTTTTAGATGTAGATCATAAGGATATAGGAATGAGAAGTTGCTTAAGCATAGGAGCTACAGTAACAAGATCTTCACAACAACAGGATCTAGGTACAACACAAACATTAAGTGCTACCTCTATTTACATATACTAGAGAAGAATCTACTGTTCCTATATTATACTCATTAATCCATGCAGATTTCAACCCAAATGATGGATTTCTTACATGCAAATATAACTCAATATCAATGGGAACAACTGTGAATCTATAATTTAAAATCTTAATTTATAAATCAACATTAAGCCTATGTGGCATAATAGGACGTCTGGTTTAAATGAACCAGTTAAAGCCAAATACATAAACTGAAGTACAAATGTAATCATTCAAGGACAAATTGAGAGAGAGAGATCCCAACTCAATTTCCACTATTAGGCACTTAAGATTCCTATTTATTTTTGGCTTATATCCAAACTGGAATAAGTAAACTGGAATACCAGCTTTTACTGTCAGCTCTTTCTGGCCTCCCCCAGTCTAATAAAAACATGTATGAATGTATAGTTAAAAAGAATGCAGTCCCCACTTTAAATCTTCAGGTTTCTACAATAGAAATGAATCTTACATCTAGTCACCAAGAAAGATACAAGGGATTAGGTCAAATTTATTATAGGGTAATGAAATGTTTATTCGGGTAAATAAAATATTACGGTAGAATATTCTGCAGCATCAGCACATAAGATCGATGTAGAATATAAATCATATATTCTCTGTGTTCATAATCATATACATCAATAAATGAAGTCATTAGTTATCTGGTCACAGGGCAGTAGGGATTTAACATCCAGTAGTTAAAAATGAATTTGAAACACTTAATTAAAAATAATAAGTGAGAAACCTTTAAGTCTTTTTATAAAAGCAGTTCTCCATTTAAGATTGATCAGTGCTCTGAGACAGATAAACAGACAGACAGAGATGGGCGGAGGGAGGGAGGAGAGAGAGAGAGAGAGAGAGAGAGATCCCAACTCAATTCCCACTATTAGACACTTCCAAGCAAAGGAACAATCTTTTGTTTATTTGTTTGTCTATTTAAAGGTGGGAACCATTAAGAAACGTTTCTCTTTGCTACACAGTCATCCATTCCTCGTAGTCCCTGAAGGCCAAGCAAATTCATTCTCCAGACATGCAAAATGATTAAGTAGGAACGAAATTGTTTCAGTAGGGCAAACTCCCACAGGTCTGAATACACCCTCTCAAATTCCACCATCATCATGTTTCAATTTGACTGTATATCATTCAATCATTTTCATGAAACAAAAAACTCTACTGCCTTTGCATTACATGAAAGAGTGATATCCTTTACAAATAGCCACAGTTGCCTGGAAACAAGATAGATAGATAGATAGCTAGATAGATAGATAGATAGATAGATAGATAGATAGATAGATAGATAGATAGATAGATAGATAGATAGATAGATAGATAGATAGATAGATAGATAGATAGATAGATAGATAGATAGATAGATAGATAGATAGATAGATAGATGATAAACAGACAGACAGACAAACAGACAGATTGTACATTGTACATTGTACATACATTTATGTGTGTGTGTGTGTGTGTGTGTGTGTGTGTGTGTGTGTGTGTGTGTATCCTGCTATCTGCTGCCCATTTGTCCCGCCAGGCTTACATGAGAAGTGGGTTCAATATCTGTGTCACTATCAATAAAAATGCAATAGCAATAGTACTTAGACTTATATACCACTTTCACAGTGCTTTACAGCTCTGTCTAAATGGTTTACAGAGTCAGCAGATTTCCCCCAACAATCTGGGTCCTCATTTTACCGACCTTGGAAGCTGGTGAGAGTCAAACTGCTGTCTGTCCGCAGAATTAGCCTGCAATACTGCTGCACCACCATGGCTCTTCACAAGAAGCCAAAGCTAAGATGATGATATTGAACTAAGTGGATCTGCCAAATTTCCTAAAACATGAATACATCTTCTAATGTATAGAGAGTCAAAGAGAGAGAGATAACTTCATCCTACGTTTATTTTTCTACAGTTGTTTGTGTCTTAAGTCAAATAACTTTTAAATAATTTCAGTGTGTTTTCCACAAAGTTTCTCTTGGAGTGCTTTCTGAAGTTTGAGTTGCAAGGATATCAGCACCGTCTTCTCAACTCAAAGTTTTGCTTTAAAATGTAAAGCCCTATACCAGTGATGGCGAACCTTTTTTGGCTCGGGTGCCAAAAGGATGCACGTGCACGCAATAGCGAGCGTGCGCATGCCCACACCCATAATGCAATGCCCTCCCCGCGCATGTGCACAACCCCTGCGCATGCGTACAACCCCCGCTGCCCCCCGTGCATGTGCACAGGCCTCAAGAAAGCCTCCAAACTTCCTGTAGGCCCGTTGGGCTGTTTTTCGCTCTCCCCAGGGTTCAGGAAAGCCTCCTGAAGCCTGGGGATGGCGAAAAATGGCCCAACGGGCCAATCTGAAGTTCGGAAACGAAACTGAAGTGGAGCTGCCCTACTACTTAACCTTCAGATAGTTGCAGCCAGGCCTCGCACACCTCGGCCCATTTCTTCTGTAGCAAGGCTTTCCTGAAGGCCTCTGTAGCCAATAACAGAGCTCCAGATCGATCCAGAGCTCTGTTATCAGCTGCAGAGGCCTTCAGGAAAGCCTTGCCGGCTGCAGAAGAAATGGGCCGAGGTGTGGGAAGCCTGGCTGCAACTGTCCAAAGCCGAAAAAGTTCCTGAAAACCTCTGACAGCGAAAGGAGGCTGGGGGTGAGCACACAAGTGAACTTCTGGTTGGCCCGTTGGGCCATTTTTGCCATCCCCAGGCTTCAGGAGGCTTTCCTGAAGCCTGGGGAGAGCGAAAAAGGCCGAAAAGAAGGCAGAAAATCAGCTGGCCAGCGCACACATGCGTGCTGGAGCTGACATAGGGCAATGCCTCGCGTGCCCTCAGATATGGCTCCGTGTGCCACCTGTGGCACGCGTGCCATAGGTTCGCCATCACTGCCGTATACTGCCCAAGGTCATACCCTTTAAGGACCAACTATACCTCTAACCAGGTATTTTAATAAGCTGTTAAGGTTTAGGAAAACACATTTCAGAGTTACAGATGTCAAGAAAGAACTTTCTGTTCTGTTGTTCTCAAATTATGGAATACAATTCTTCCAAAAATGACTGGTCCTGACTATTTTGTGCTTTCAATGAAGGGTGCAAACACATTTCTTTTAAATTTATTATTAAATTTATATGCCGCCCATTTCGCCATCCAAAAAATAAAATGTATTTTTAAACTGATTGTCATTATTTTATTCCCATGTGTCTTGTTTTAATATTTTAAATTTTTTAGATATCGCTATGATGGGTTTTTTAAAGCAAACCCAAATATAATACAGTAGATATTTTGTTCGGCAACAACAACACCATTTTAAAACTCCTGTTTCTGAAGATAGGGGGTGGGAATGTAGAAATCAATATTGTTTTGGTCTTATAAAATAAAAAATAGCCAGTGGTTATTATATAAGTTTGAATATTGGTAGTAATCACTGCAACTGTATGAAATAGAAGAATAACAGAGTTGGAAGGGATCATGGAGGTCGTCTAGTTCAACCTCCTCCTCAGGCAGGAAACCCTATACTATTTCAGACAAATGGCTGTTCAACCTCTTCTTAAAAACCTCCAGTGTTGAAGCATCTACAATTTCTGGAGGCAAATAATTCAACTGATTAATTGTTCTGTCAGGAAATTTCTTCTTAATTCTAGGTTGGTTCTCTCCTTGATTAGTTTCCATCCATTGCTTCTTGTCCTGCCTTCAGGTGCTTTGGAGAATAGCTTGACTCCCTCTTCTTTGTGGCAACCCCTGAGATATTGGAACACTGCTATCATGTCTCCCCTAGTCCTTCTTTTCATTAAACTAAACATACCCAATTCCTGCTGTTAGATAGTGGGTAGAGATGACAGGAGACAGACTTCCCAAGCAGCTCTTTATTTCAGCTCTTGTGTAAGCAACCAGCAAAGAGCAGTCTGACAGCTTGCCCTTCTATAGGGAGCTGTCAGACAGACCAGCCAATAGCGTTTGAGCTTTTTCCGGCTCAAACGCTGGACCTGGTTGGAACCATGTAACACAGTTTAAACAGTTAGAACATAACAGTTATCATCAATGAAAAGCTTGTGCTTGCTGCTCAATAGAAGTTATAGGGAGCTGTCAGACAGACCAGCCAATAGCGTTTGAGCTTTTTCCCGCTCAAACGCTGGACCTGGTTGGAACCATGTAACACAGTTTAAACAGTTAGAACATAACACCCCTCCCCTCCTGGATGGAGCTGTCCAGCATACGTAATCACGCAGGTAGGCGGGGCGTCTTGGAGCACTACTAGACCTGCGCAATACAGATGGTGGTGAGGCAGC
>QLTV01001177.1:3508945-3568297 GCA_003457575.1 Thermophis baileyi | reverse complement strand
AGTCTCTCTATGTACTTCTTTCTCCAACATTCTGTTGGGTTGGAAAGAATGAAAAACATATAATAGAGGTGGGAATAGCAGCATTTAGCACTGACCATACATTAGGATTTAAGCCGCTTCACAACTAACAACAACAACAACAACTGCAGGCTATTTCTGCTGATCACCGGCTGCCAGAAGTTTGGCAGTTCGGGTCTCACCAGCTCAAGGTTGACTCAGCCTTCCATCCTTCCGAGATCAGTAAAATGAGGACCCAGATTGTTGGGGGCAATATGCTGACTCTGTAAACCGCTTAGAGAGGGCTGTAAAGCACTGTGAAACAGTATATACAGAGGTGGGTTCCTCCCGGTTCAGACCGGTTTGTCCGAACTGGTAGCGACCCACTGGTGACGTCACGATGATGTCACAGAGCCGATTCGGTCGGTGCCGGTCCATGGACGCCGCCATCTTTTTTTGATTTTTTTTAAATTTTTTTTAAATTTTTTATTTTCTTCTGAGCATGCGCAGGAGCCGAGTTTCCAGCACTGCGCATGCGTCGCCATCTTGTTTTTGGCTTTTTTTAAAATTAATTTTTTTTGCACTGCGCATGCACGCGCGAAGCACGCGCGCGCCCACAAGGCACAGCCACGCAGCGCGGGAGGAAGCGAACCGGCAGCGAGGTAAGTTAGAACCCACCCCTGAGTATATACTGTAAGTCTAAGTGCTATTGCTATTGCTATATGCTGCCTATCTCACTATCCAAAGCGACTCTAGGCATTCATACATATATTATACATATGTCATACATGTAATAAGCAAGTATTGATACTGCAAATGAGCACATCCTCACATCCAGACACAACCAACAAAATGTTTTTGCTTTTACATTGCAAGCCTTCTTTCCTTCTCATGACCTCAGATTTTCAAAATTGTACCTGAATTTAAAATCATATTGCCATTTGCACTTGCACTTACAACTCAATCAGTTGTAATCAGTTCAAGGTAGATATTTCACTCAAGTGCGAAATGTTCAATCTAGCAAGATACCATTCATACTTAATACTTGTTGAGATATGTAAGATTGGAAGTGTTATGACTAACACAGATGTGTCACTCATCATAAGAGAAAATAAGTACAAGATAAAAAAAGAATCATGTATACATTGCTATTAATATATGACAAAACACTGTATTATTTCTTACATATCTTGACAGAAGATAATGAGATACCAGCAGGTTTCTGGCTTCTGGAAGAGCAAGTAGGGATACAAAGCATCAGACATTGGGACACAACTATGTAATGGCAGGATTTGGGTTATAATATGTGATATCATTTTGATGTAATCTCAATATGCAGCTGAGCCGATACTTATGAACATACAAAAGAGCTAAGCACTCAGTTAATAAATGGGCTGAATAAAAGTAGCAGTGTACTGTTTTACTGCAAACAACTTCAAGATTGCTTTTTTTAATGAGAAACAGTATAAAACTTCATTAAATACAATAAATGTTTTGAAACATACCGACACTTATTTCTTCCATTAGAACATAATGAAATGTTCACCTTCATTTAATTAAGTAACTTTTAAAAGTTGGGTATTTTCTACATAGACCAGTTGCTATCAAATTTATTACACTTGTGTTCCTGCTAATACATTTGTTCCTGCTGATAAATTTCTTGCCAATTTAACCTAACTGAATTTAAACAGTATTAGGGATTCAATATGGATCACATTATCTTAACTTGCAATTAGGCATTAATAAACAATGTAATCCTAAAGAAATCTTGCTATCTATACTGTCTCAGAATGGAATCCTCATTTGGATCTTAAAATACAAACAAATGTTTTGAAAATCTCTTTCATTTACAGAAAGTGATTAGGACCTGCTCACTTCCTATTGAATCATGTTCCTACCCCTCTCATGGAAAGATAATTACAATTACAAAACATAATAATCAAGTTTTCACTAGGGTGTCTTATCTAGCCTTTATGTAAAGACTAATGGTGAGTCCATATTCCGGGGAGGGGGGGGATATACACTCAAGCTCATATTTCAACAATATAAGCTTATTCATGTTTATTCTGACATCTGACAAACTGCTTTCATCATAATGGAGCAAAATATTTTGCCTTCGTTTGAGTATTGTCAGAAGCCTGTAAACTGAGAAGAGATATAGATTTAAATATAAAAAAGAAATTATACTCAAATACTTTTTCAAACTCCTAATGGAAATAAAGGAAATAAAGGAGAGCCGAGGTGGCGCAGTGGTTAGAGTGCAGCACTGCAGGCTACTTCAGCTGACTGCTAGCTGCAGTTTGGCGGTTCAAATCTCACCAGCTCAAGGTTGACTCAGCCTTCCATCCTTCCAAGGTGGGTAAAATGAGGACCCAGATTGTTGGGGGCAATATGCTAACTCTGTAAACCGCTTAGAGAGGGCTGTAAAGCACTATGAAGCGGTATATAAGTCTAAGTGCTATTGCTATTGCTAATGAGATGAAACATCTCACACTTCTATTTTGGGTCATTCAGCACGCCCTGCAATGATTTTCCCTTTAGAAAGCATCTGAAGTGCTGGCAATCCAGTTTATGTGTTGAAACAGTCAGGAGGAAAAAGCACAGCACGATTAAAAATATTTTGGATCAATATAAATCACAAATTAGAGAAAGGAAGAGGAAGACTATTGCATTTTTATGATAGCCATGAAAGTGAAACCTTTCTGCCGGGGGGGCCCTGTCAGAATTTTGGGACCGGGTTGTAAGTAGCCCTCAGAAGGAACACATAAACATTGCACATCTACCAACTGTTTGATTGTATCTATCTATGTACGGTATGTACATACATATATATGTATATGAGTGTGTGTATGTATATATGTGTGATTATGCTTGCTTGACATTAACCTTATGCTTGCTTCACATTATCCAGAAATATTGACTGGGAGTTTACATTTTGTTCTCTGCAAGGTGGCCTTGCTAAGAAAAAACTTACATACTGTACAGTACTGTTTTTATCTAAAGTATAACTGAATAACAGAGAAAGCACACCATCTAATTTTCTCAAAAGACTGTAACATTAGCTAAGAATCATTTCCTTCATAATAAACATTGACATTCTAGTACAGACCCGGACTTGAATTTTCTGAGCAATAAGTGAGGCTTCCAAGCCTTGAGATGACCACTCTTTATAAGGTTTCAATCTGGCCTTCATTGAGACAATCTGTCTATGGAGATACTCAATCATCCAGGTCATGGTTGTCCCAAAGGTGCTTTTTTTCAAGAGGTAACTGGGCTTTCTTGTTTTTCTTTGAAGATGTTTCACTTCTCATCCAAGAAGTTTTTCAGTAGTTCCACAACACAGTCCTTTCAGCAGTTCCAAGAAGGCTCAACACCCAGTTGCACTACTCAGGTGACCCTGAGGACACAGATAAACCTCGAAGTGGCCTCAATGTCTCCCTAAAAGAAGGCAAATGACCAGCTGTCTGCAAGGAATATAAATCCTTCTCTTCCCCACCATCCATTCAGAGCTGAAGAAGCTTCTTGGATGAGAAACAAAATGTTTTCAAAGAAAAACAAGAAAGTCCAGTTGCCTCTTAAAAAAAAAACAAACACTTTTAAGGACGTTGAAACAACCTAATCACCTTTCTGGAGTGGTCGCAGAAGAAAGGTCATATCCAGAGGAGCCATGGACTAACAAACCCAATACAGTAGAACCTCTGATCATGAACGCTTCTGACCATGACGAAATCCGGTTCCAAACAAAAAAAAATTTTTTTTCGTGGCCGATTTCCCCTTCCGCACCATTTTTTTTTGTAAGCGCCAAATTTCCAAAATTAGGTTTGGGTCACGACCAAATTGGGTTGCGACCAAAGTTATGGAACGAATTATGGTCGTGACCAGAGGTTCTACTGTACAACAAAAATTACAGATAGGGTAGCTCGTTATTTTTGAAACACTTACACATTTGTTACCACATTATTTTGTCTGTTGTGAACTTGCCAGCCATAAAACTTATCTCTTAACATTTCCTGCTATAACAGCATTGTTTAACATTTTTCGTAACAATTGGGATAACTCAGAAAAAAATCTGAAATCTTAATGTGCATTAATCTGTACAGATCCTATTTTTCAAAACAAAAGGATCATGAATTGCACAGCGTCTACAACAAAGACGCCTTTTTGCAATAGCCAGGGATGGGTAATGTCCGATTAAACTTTACCTGTGTTGAATTCTTACACACACATACACTTTCTTATTCAGAGGTTTTTCTTGGTTCAGACACTGCAGCATATATTTTTTCTGTGCACCTATTTGCAAGTGGATGCATGCATGGAGCAGACTTTAAAATGTGGGTGGGTGAGAAAAAGAAAGGACTTGCTTAGTTTTGCCCTTTTCCCCATTCAAGCAGCTGCTCCTTTTAACCCGAATCCACTAGAGCAAAAAAAGAAGGAAAAAAAGTGTACACTGGAGTTGCTGTGCAATGAAAGAGCCCTCCTGCAGTGGGGCTTTCTAAAAGCAGCCTTCTGTCCTGCCCCCATTTTTTAAACATGGATAGGGGTGACTGCATTATCAACAATTCCTGAGCAAATTAAAATAGCATTTAAGACAAGAAAGAAGATACTCTACTGCAGGGGTGTCAAACTCACATCGTCACGGCGGTGTCACGTGGCGTATCGGGACCTTTTTTCCCCTTCGCTAAACCAGGCGTGGGCGTGGCCAGCGCGTGACACATCTGGCCCGCAGGCCGGGAGTTTGACAACCCTGCTCTACTGGGAAGTGAGAGGAACGAAAAACAAATGTTGCCTGAGATTAGGAATATCTTGACTGCATTTCTGTTGTTTATTTAACAGCCCATCTCACTCACAGAGTGACTCCGAGTGGTATACAATTAAAAAAATAAAAACCGTATAAAAACAGGTAGTACTCGACTTACAACCACAATTGAACCCAAAATTTCTGTTGCTAAGTGAGACATTTCTTAGGTGAGCTTTGCCCCATTTCACAACTTTTCTTGCCACCGTTGTTAAGTGAATCACTGCAGTTGTGAAATTAGTAACATAGTTGTTAAGTGAATCTAGCTTCCCCATTGACTTTGCTCGTCAGAAGATGGCAAAGGGTGACCCCGGACACTGCAACCATCATAAATATGAGTCAGTTGCGTTTACATTTTGATCACATGACCCAAGGGATGCCATAACAGTTATAAGTGTGAAAAATTTTCATCACTTTTTTCAGTGCTGTTGTAACTCTGAATGGTCATTAAACAAATTGTTATAAATCAAGGACTACCTGTATTATACTTCAATAGGGGTCAGTTAAAATAGAATAAGTGCAAGAAGGGAGAGTCGGAGTCTTCAAGGCCAAATCCAACATTTACTTACTGTAAATCACCTAGTGTTGCCTTTAGACAAGATGGGCAGCACATAAATTCTATAATAAAATAAAATATAAATTTATTCAATGAATTTTCTTATTGGAGTAGGACAGTATTATTATTAATCGACAGAGAACTAAAACTCTTTATTTCCCAGTACACATGTACACATTTTAATGAATGTAATGTAATGAACTTCATTACACAGGAGCAAATGCAGGTACCTCGTAACTTCTGTTTAAAAGGTTGGAAAAAATTCCAGAACCCTTGCTCTGCTTGTTTCCATGTACCTATTTTATTTTTATTTTTTTTGCTCATATTAATTCAGATGTTCACTGGGTTTACAGCCTCAGCAAACCCACTAAGTATTCTCAGTAGCAGGAATTACCAAAACTATTAATCATTTCTTTGTTTAGGCAAGTGTGGAGAAAAATAATTCTGTCCTTTTCATCTCAACCAATGCCTGCCCTGAAAAACAAATGGGGTTACTAGACATTCCCAAGTGCATATGAGCAAACCCACTAGCATCATCAGTTTCAGTAGTGGGTTTCGCTTACCTTCGCTACCGGTTTGGAACTGTGAATGCGCGCACGCGTGCGCTTCGCTCGTGCGTGGCATTCTGCGCATGCGCAGAACCTTCTGCGCATGCGCAGATCGTCTGTGATTACGTCTGGGAGGGTGGGTGGAGCCTCCCGCCGCCGCCGCTACTGATTCGCCCGAACCGGGGCGAACCGGTAGCAACCCACCACTGATCAGTTTGTATTCAGATTGTAGCCTGTTGACTTCAGAATCAAAGTAACACATTCAAAACAGGAAAAAGTGTCCTTTTGAGTCTTCAAAACTTGAATTACAGGTAGCCCTCGATTTACAACAGTTCATTTAGTGACCGTTCAAAGTTACAACACCACTGAAAAAGTGACTTATGATCATTTTCCATCCTAACAATCGTTGCAGCATCCCCTTGGTCACATGATCAACATTTACATGCTTGGCAACTGACTCATATTTATGATGGTCGTAGTGTCCCGGGGTCATGTGATCACCTTCTGTTGAGCTTCTGAGAAGCAAAGTCAATGGGGTAGCCAGTAGAGCCGAGGTGGCACAGTGGTTAGAGTGCAGCACTGCAGGCTACTTCAGCTGACTGCTAGCTGCAGTTCAGCGGTTCAAATCTCACCGGCTCAAGGTTGACTCAGCCTTCCATCCTTCTGAGATGGGTAAAATGAGGACCCAGACTGTTAGGGACAATATGCTGACTCTGTGAACCGCTTAGAGAAGGCTGTAAAGCACTGTAAAGCGGTATATAAGTCTGAGTGCTATTGCTATTTACTCAACAATCGCATCGCTAACTTAAAAAATTGCAGTGATTCACTTAACAACTGTGGCAAAAAAGGTTGTAAAATGGGGCAAAATTCACTTAACAAATGTCTCACTTAGCCACAGAAATTTTGGGCTCAATTCTGATCATAAGTCAAGGGCTAGCTATATAGATTTTTTAAAAAATCATCTCCTTAAAAGAGTACCTAGGAGTGCGAGAGACAGCAGAGAAACCAATATTAACAACACAGCTATGAAAAGGCATCCATTTTTGGATGCTTCAGGATGTTCTAACCACCCTGCTTCCTAAAACATAATTACAAAATCCTGTGCTAAGAATGGATCTGAAACAAGAATTGTATATCCGCATCTAATTTTGTTAACAGAAAGAAAATACTGTTGCATATAAAAAAAAAAACACTTGACAAGGGAGAAAAACAATGAAAGCAGGTGGTTTCTTATAAAATATGTTGCCTAGGAATCTTAAATGATCACACTGAAATGGCACTTGAAAATTCATTTACTTCTTTAAATTCTTCACTGCTTTACATTTTTTTTAAGTAAATGTTATTAAAAGTTTTACAAAGAACATAATAACTAACACAAAGTGGTCAAGAGCAAAAGAAGCAAAAAAAAAAACGGAAGGAAAAAAGAGATGAAAAAAGTGCAGAGAGAGAAAACAAAAATAATTTTTTTAAAAATCAGTCTAAAAGAATTCCAACAAGTCTTAACTATAGCAATAGCAATAGCACTTAGACTTATATACCGCTTTACAGTGCTTTACAGCCCTCTCTAAGCGGTTCACAGAGTCAGCATATTGCCCCCAACAATCTGGGTCCTCATTTTACCCACCTTGGAAGGATGGAAGGCTGAGTCATCCTTGAGCCGTTGAGATTTGAACTGCCGAACTGCAGCTAGCAGTCAGCTGAAGTAGCCTGCAGTACTGCACTCTAACCACTGTGCCACCTCGGCTCTTAACTGCAAGGTCAATAGTGGTAAATGAGTAAGAGCCGAGGTGGCGCAGTGGTTAGAGTGCAGCACTGCAGGCTACTTCAGCTGACTGCTAGCTGCAGTTCGGCGGTTCAAATCTCACCGGCTCAAGGTTGACTCAGCCTTCCATCCTTCCGAGGTGGGTAAAATGAGGACCCAGATTGTTGGGGGCAATATGCTGACTCTGTGAACCGCTTAGAGAGGGCTGTAAAGCACTGTAAAGCGGTATATAAGTCTAAGTGCTATTGCTATTGCTATAATCTTTCTAATCTTCATCACCTGACAACAGAAGAGCCATTGGAAAAATTAGACTCCTTGTGAACAAAAATCTGGCCAGAGTTCCATTGTGGAAAATCCTTCCCACCTTCCAAACATTTTCCTGGATATTATGAATTAAGTTGGAAACCTGAGGGAGCCCTGGTGGCGCAGCGGTTAAAATGCAATATTGAAGATAAACTCTGCCCACAGCCTAGAGTTCAGTCCTGACCGTCTCAAGGTTGACTCAGCCTTCCATCCTTCCGAGCTCGGTAAAATGAGAGACCAGATTGTTAGGGGCAACACGCAAATAATGCTTCTACAGTGTAAACCATCCAGAGAGTGATATAAAGCACTATGGGGTGGTATATAAACCTAGAATGTTGTTGCCATTGCTAGTAGCTCTGCATATAGGAAGCTTCAGGCTTCATCCATGATATCTCCCGAGCCACCTTAAAAAGTTGAAGAAGCCAATTTCAATCAGCAGGAACCAGACGTAAGGAAGAAGGTCCAGCTTATGGCTGAAGAAGGCCTGCTGGCATCTTTCTTCTTTCCTTGGGCCCTTCTCCAAACCCTGCTGAGCTTGAACACCCTGGTGTTGATTAGCTCCTATACTGTAGCCAGGAGCTGTCTTTTTCTCAGCAGTAATCTCTGACCAGTTGCTGATGTGAACATTGTTTTTGAAACTATTTTCTCCACATGAAAAAGGTAGAGAACAATCAGTTCCACTCTCCTACTTCATGGAGAAAAGCAATTCTAGCAAAGAAATGCCTTCATCAGATGGCTTCCCCACATCACAATGCCTCACAGACTAATTTCACCTGCTTCTGATAAAGCATGGATTTGATTGGTGGTTGGCAGCGTAGTGAGTTAAATAATACATCAAACCCATGCATAAAAAACCTGGGAAATGCTTATCAAAGTAATGTGAAATTAAGAAACCAGATCAAAATCCTAATGTATCAGGGCTGTCAAACTCGCAGCCCACGGGCCAGATGCATCATGCACTGGCCACACCCATGCCCAGGGACGTCACCGTGACACCGTGAGTTTGACACCCCTGTATGAACTAAAAGGAGAGAGCTTTACATATCTAACTTTGTGGGACATTTTCATCTGAGGGGTTCTTGGTGCTCTCTGAGCTTGGTTGTTTTCTTGCAGATGTCTCATTATCCAAACTAGGTAACATCATCAGGCCTAGCCCTAATGATGTTACCTAGTTTGGGTAATGAAACATCTGCAAGAAAACAACCAAGCTCAGACAGCACCCTCATTCCAACCCTGAGTTACAAATATTCTCCTTTATTTGTACATTTTCATCTAGATGCTGAAAAGCTTCAGACATCCAGGACTACAGGTAGTCCTTGACTTACAACCATTCATTTATTGACCATTTGAAGTTACCATATTTTTCGCACTATAAGACGCACCTGACCATAAGACGCACCTAGGTTTAGAGGAGGAAAACAAGAAAAAAAATATCAGACGGAGCCTGAGAGGACCACACATAGGAGTCCTCTCATGTGCCAGCTCTGCCTATTGACTCCTGCACTGCGGAAAAGAGACAGAAGAGGCGGGCAATGACAAAGACAGAAGAGGCGGGGTTCAGCACTGTAAAAGGACCCCGCCGCCGCGGCCCGGCTGCTATTCACCAAAGGACCGGCAACAGTCCACCGTTGGGGATCCCTGAGGTAATACACTTCACGGTCTGTGATGCAATATTCGCTCCATAAGACACACAGACATTTCCACCCACTTTGGGGGAGGGGGGAAGTGTGTCTTATGGAGTGAAAAATACAGTATAATGGCACTGAAAAAAGTCATGTGATCAAAATTTGAATGCTTCGCAACAGGCAGGTATTGATAGGGACTGCAATGTCCCAGCGTTCACCTTTTGCAACCTTCTGACAAGCAAAGTGAATGGGGAAACCAGATTCACTTAACAGCCAGATTACCAACTTAACAATTACAGTGATTCACTTAACCACTGTAGCAAGAAAGGACACAAAATGGGCCAAAACTCACTTTAAAAAAAGTCTCTTGCTTAGCAATGGAAATTTTGAACTCGATTGTGGTCATAAGTCGAGGACTACCTGTATTTGATTCACAACAGTTGTTCTGCCTGTTTTCCTTTTGCCAAATGCATATTTAACATTTCAGGTGTAAACCTGAATCATACTATGAGAAGCAGCGGTACGATTAAGAGCAGTACAACAGTTGGACACCCAGTCTTTTAAAAAGCTTTGAATCCTCCAGCGCCTGATTCCTCTTCCACTCAATCAATGTAAAAGAAAGCTCCAGGCAGCGGAGAGATTGGCTTCTGTTGCTGGGCAGAAGGAACTCAACACGCATTTCAGCTTTTCAAGTCTCTCCAGCTTCAGGGCAATTGCACTGACCATAATTGCAGCTGGATTCTACTACCTGAATATTTTTTTTGTAACTGAATTATCCAGAAAGAACCTAGCAGCTAAGAGAGAGGCATTATATGCCAAAGCATATTCAGCATCATTACTTTTGGAATCAAATCTGTTATACTGTACCTGACACATTTGTGACTCTGAATCTTTTGAAGACAATGAAGCTCTGGCTGAAATTCTAACTTGGCATTCTTCGCCAGTTCGTCCCACACCCCCATTTCAATTACAACATATAGGTCTTTCCTCCCCCATGGACAAAATATTTATAAGCTATTAATTCCTTCCTTCTTAATGTATATGCAAAGTTCATTTTCAGATATATCCGTAAATATATGAAGTTCTCTCATGATAGTAGAAGAAGAATGCCAAATAAATGCTGAGCTGCCGTATCAAAAACTGAACTATAATACAACGATTCAATTGTGGTCACAGTCCTCGACTTATGACCATAATTGAGCCCAAAATTTCTGTTGCTAAGCGAGACAGTTGTTAAGTGAGTTTTGCCCCATTTTAAGATCTTTCCTGCCACAATTGTTGAGTGAATCACTGTTTGTTAAATTAATAGCATGGTTGTTAACTAAATCTGGCTTCCCCATTGACTTTGCTTGTCAGAAGGTCGCAAAAGGGGATCACATGACCCTGCAACTGTCATAAACATGAGTCACCTGCCAAGTATCCAAATTTTGATTACATGACCACAGGGATGCTGTAACGGTCATGTGAAAAATGGTCATGTCACTTTCTTCAGTGCTGTTTTAACTTCGAACAGTCACTAAACAAACAGTTGTAAATCGGGGACTACTGTACTGAAAACAATGCTTAACATATAATCAGTGAAGAGAGATGAATAGAATACCTTCAGATTGCCTCCCTTGATCTAAATTCCAGTGGGTATGAGTGAGTGATCTTAGTGCAAGGCACAGTCACTGCTGGTTTCATGCATCACACTTAGTTATCATTAGCTATCATTTAAATCAGGGACAGCTGGCAGGGATTTCCAACTTTTATTAGTTTAAGGGCAACACCAGGTTTTACATGGCATATTAAAGCTCTTCAGAAAAATATCAATGAGACCAGGGCCCATTTTGGTAAGGGTTTCAGGAATTTTAAGGAGCAAAATATGTATGATGACCCAGGGCATGGCACAAAAGCAACACAACCAGAGAACAGGTCTAACTCCCCTTTATTGCTCCAACTGTGCCCCCAAACGTTCCCACATTCACTACAAGTCCTGGAGCAAAGCTCTCACACGCACCTTCAGAAGCCTCTGGCTGCAAGTAGTCCAGTAAGCCAGGTTAACCAAACAGTAACCAGGGCCAGCAGTCCAATAAGCCAGGTTAGCTAAACAGTAACCAGAGCAAGAAGTTCAGCGAAGCAGGCAAACTGGCAAGCCCCACAAGACAGAGTACAGCAATCTCCAGGCTTTGGCAAGTGCACACGAGGCTCCACAGATTCAACGCTTGTTCCCGACAAATGCCCCTCCCACCGGCACCTCCTAACATCTCAGTCCCCAGGTGTGCCTTGTGAAAGGGGGCGGGGCACTCTCCTCCCTTGTAGCCAGCTCAATCTGCGTTGATCTTGTCGTCTCTCTTCCCTCCTTGCTCTCGGATCAGGAGGGGGTAGTCTTTGTTCTTCTCCTGAGCTCTCCCTGTCTGCAGGCCTTACTAATTCAGAAAAGCCTTGCCTGGACTGACTCTGCCCTTCCCCAGTTTCCTCCAAGGCCAATGGAGCCCGGCCTCTCTATCTCTGTCAGTTCTTGTTCCAGCTCATCTTCCCCCACAGATTCAGACTCCGGACGGGGGCATGACAATATGTGCCTGTAGCCATTGCATTCATTTCATTCCTAAAACCTCTGGAAACTCATCAAAATCCAAAAAAGTACTTAGGACTTTGGTCTTCTGCAAACTTGGGACCTCCAAAATCGGTGTCAGGTCAAGGTGGCTCTCAGGCTGCATCTCTACAACCTTGCCAGAAATCATGGTTTATAAATTGGGTTCCCACAACACGGTAAATCCAAACTAAACAAAGCACTTTTTATTTCATTCAGGAGGTCACATTGCCATATATAGCTTCCCCTCTTCATATTTGTTTCTCCACAGCAACAAACTCATAAAGAGTTCAGCTAAAAGACAGTGACTGGCTCAGTCACCCTGTGAGTTTCCAGGGCTGAGGGTAGACTAGACCTAAGTCATCCTATTCAACATCTTAACAACCTTACCACATAAAGCAGGTTGCTGCGTGTACGAAAATGGGAAAGTCCTGCATGGCATGGGTTCAAGTTATTTAAGGAACCGTCTCACCTCTATGGGACAGGCCCGTCCCACCCATGCTGGCAGAGGAGGCATGCTGTGGATCCCGTCTGTCAAGGAATAACAGCTGATGGGGCCCAGGAGGAAGGCCTTCTCGGCTGTGGCCCCTGCCCTTTGAAACATCTTTCCCCCTGAGGTGAGATCTACACCCAACCTTTTGTCCTTCTGAAAGGTCTGAAGACCTGTCTCTTCCAGTTGTCTTGGGGCCCCAATGAGGGAATACCATACTGAAGATGATTAACTAATAGCAGCTCCCACCTCCCTCCCCCGTGCATTCTGCTCCTATCCTCCCCATTTTCTAGTTTTATTTATAATTTTAATACATTTTATTGAGATTTTATACATTTGTATACATACATATGGTTTTATTTTGATGTTATAAGCTATGTAGAGTCACATAGTGAGATGGGTGAGAAACAAATTGAATGAATGAATGAATGAATGAATGAATGAATGAATGAATGAATGAATGAATGAATGAATGAAATAAAATAAATATTTTATAAATTTATACATTTATATACATATTTTTGGTTATATATTGTTGTATAAAGAGATGGATGGTCAAATAATTGAATGAATGAATGAATGAATGAATGAATGAATGAATGAATGAATGAATGAATGAATGAATGAAATAAAATAAATAAAATAAATAAAATAAAATAAATAAATGAAATAAATGAAATAAGTTAATGATAATTACATGTCACAATCCGGTGAACAATGATAACAAAGCCACAGATTAGCTTTGGAGAAAATCGTGTAATGCTCTGAATCAACGTGATCCAGGAGAAACAAATTATTTTGAAAGATGACAAGAAGAGACTGGTGATAATGACACAAGAGCATAAAGAAAGAGTGGTTGGGCTATTCAGATACCCAAAAATGAATGAGAATGATGACTGCTTGCTGAATAATTGTTTAGAAAAAGTTGTCTAATTTAAATACATGGTTCAAACCCATGATGGCGAACCTATGGCATGCGTGCCAGAGGTGGCACACAGCACCCTCTGTTGGCACACGAGCTGTCACCCCAGTTCAGCTCTGCAGCGCATGCGCCTCCCACTGGCCAGCTGGTCTTCAGGTCTCTGCTGTGCATGTGGGGGGCGTGGCGCATGCGGGGGCACACATGCATTGCATTTTGGGGGTTCAGGCACTCACGCTTGCATTCGCGCGTGCTCGCACATGCTTTCGGCACTCAGTCCAGAAAAGGTTAGCCATCACTGGCTTAAACATTTCATACATAGGAAAGAAAAAGGAATTAATATGCATTTTAAAACATGATTAAATGGGTTGATAACGATGAAGAGTTAAGTCTACAAGGAGGTTTGGAAGGTGAGACAGACTGTATTTTGGTAGTGTCAAGAATGAATCTTGGGTGAAAATGGACATGGATGAAAAGGAAAGAAAATATAATTATTGCAAGATGAGAAAGTGTAAGTAGTACGTGAAAAAATATTAGAACATATATTAATCTTCTAACGAACAGGAGCTGAATGTGAATTAAATATAGAAGCGAGCTGTCAGTACAAAAGAAGTGTATTATTTGGTCATTTAGGTCAAATGACTGAGAATCAAATTGCAGAACAAATATGTGAAGAAAGAGACAATGGGTAGAAAGGAAGGGGGAAACTGAGGTGGAAACTTTATGGAATAAAAAGCAATGTACGAAGCAGTTTATGGATTTAATGGGAGCAAGGATAGAAAAATACAAAGAGATCCAGTGAATGGAGTTTCTATAAACTATGTGTAGCTTTACTCCCTTTTTCTTATTTCACAGTTTTGATTTATTTGGCTTTATATTTTCCTTTTCTGAGCTTTCCATAAGCTTGTTTCATTTGAAAGAGAATATATTGTTGAATAGTGTGTGTGTGTGTGTGTGTGTGTGTGTGTGTTGGTATAGATGAACACAGTCGCTTATCATCTGCAAGACAGGTTAAGACTTAACAAATGTTATTTTACTGGCTAATACTTAAGCACTCTACTTTTACTTGTTTGAAGCAATTCTTGCACACATGCTGTTATCAGCACCCTTCCACTTTAAATTTCAGCACAAAATACCACAAAAAACCTTAGGTACATCAGTTCCTCTATACCAGTCTGTCAAGGATTCTGCCTCTCTATTTTTCAATTTTGCATTTTTTTATTACAATGTCATTAAATTGACACTGACATATTTCTAAAGGCTTGTGAACCAAGAACATTTTTATTCTAGGTGAAACTAGAAAACAAGGTGAAATGTCCCTTCTTCCTTTCCTTCTTTCCTTTCCTTCTTTCCTTTCCTTTCCTTTCCTTCTTTCCTTTCCTTTCCATTCCTCTCCTCTTTCCTTTCGCCTTCCCTTTTCCCCTTTCCCTTTCCTTTTCCCTTCAACTTCCCCCTCTCCCGCCACAGCCCCTTTCCTTTGTTAAGCTTTCTCACCTCAAAACTTGTCTTTATTTCTCGATTGCTAAGTTTAGCTCATGAACTAACACAGCAATTCCCTCCTCTGAGAAGCAAGTTTCCCTAGTATTCCATCATGTGCAGTTTGGAAAGGGCAAGTTTATTTTCAAGAATAAGTCCTGCCTGCCACAAAAACACTGAGAGAGTTGGGGGGGGGGGGGAATGCACATTTCATGTTTTTTATTTACATTGTATCTCCTGCATAACAGTAATTGCACTGAAACATGGACTACTACCTATCTTTTAAGTTCCTGCAGTGAATCTTCATAAATATATTAAGTAACGGTCCTTTAATGTAAGGAGCAGTAGAATTGACACTAATACACATTACTTCTCAATGCAAATTGCAAACCTTGTTTTCTTCATGGAAAAATAACTGATACGAAAAAAATGTAACATTTTTCATTCAAAATCACATGATGGGGCAATGTCAACTTTTTAAGCTTCCTGAAAACACATGCCTGGTTCTTCATCCATTGTTGTCAATGAAGACCTCAACACCATTATTGTTATCACATTATGGTGTGTCCAGAGATGACTGATCAAGCCAGTTTGGGCATGGGATGTTCTTGCACATGGTGGACAGACATTTCTAACCACGGCAGTTGTTGTGGTAGTGGCTGTGGTCTTGCGGATGAGACACACCAGAGAGAGAGAGGTTTTCTGCCAGCATTTCCCAGGAGGTCCATATCAAGCCACTTCAGGGAGGTCTTCGGTGTGTCTTTGTAATGTTTCTTCTGCATTCCATGTGAACACATGTAACATTCCTATTTTACTGTGCTTTTATTTTAGGTGAAATATCAATATACACTGTAGTTCCATGTATGTTATGCCATTCACTAAATAAACTCATGTGAGTGTCTTTCAAGCGTTCCCCAAAAGGAGGCTGTTGATTATGCACTCGTGACCTGCCCCCTTGTGCTCTCATTAGCAATGTGTAGACCAGGGTTGTCAAACTCGCGGCCCGTGGGCTGGATGCATCACGCACTGGCCACGCCCACGCCCAGTTTAACAAAGGGGAAAAAAGTCACGATATGTCACATGATGCCGCCGTGACGACGCAAGTTTGACACCCCTGGTGTAGAGTGATGGTGGACATGCTGTAGATAAAAACTCCCCAGTTGGCACACAGACCAATTTCTCTTTCAATTTCAATTACTGTCCTTTTTATTGGTGAATTTTCAGCACTGACTTGATGAACAAGGGCCTCCAATGAATCAATGAATACATTTCATCACAACTGATTATTATATCTCTGCTTTCCCCTCTCAAGTTAAATTGGAGTGTTTAAAAAGATAGGTTGTTAAACAAAAATGGCAAATCAGCCATTCATAATAAGAGCCAATATTGATAAATAAATACATTGGTATGGAATATATAGTGGAGAGAAATCACCTTGCTATCCATAAGCATGGTAACATGAAATAAGAACTCTATTTCATTCAATATTTTTATTTCACAGGCATTATTTGCTTTTTCTTCAAGTTCAAGGTGTACACTGAGGTAGATGTAGACGTAGACATAGACATAGACAGAGAGCCTCTGAATTATTATTGAATCCTGGTAACTGCTGGACTAGAAGACCAGATTTCAGAAGTGGTTTGTCATTGCTTCCTTCCTAGGGATGAAAAAGTGCTAGCTCAAGGTCACCCAACTGGCTTTGTGTCTAAAAGGGGGACAAGAACTCACAGTCTCCCAGTTTCTAGCCAATGCCTAATCATTACATTAAACTGGTTCTCTTCATAAAAACAGTAGTCCCACATTATTTATGCTATTTCTTTTTCTAACTATATCATTAATAAAGTCTTCTTGTTCTATGGGGCACACATGTAAGCATAGACATAGGCATATAAAGATACATTCAAACACAGGCACACATACATACAGTGATTTTGAATTAAACTAAAGTTTGTGGCATTAAAGAAAGCTAGACTGGAGAACAAATCCATATCACAAAAATCTGTACATACGTGGCAATAGAGAAAATAAACAAACCATCCAATTGCCCATTGTTGCACACACACAAATTAAGTTGGGTAGGCAATCAGATGTTTTCCTGATATTCTGAACTTCAACGCCCATCAATCCCAATCTGTGAAAAGGGATTGTGGGAAATGTAGTCTAAGACATTGGGAAGGCAAAGGTAGTGTACATGGAACCTATGAGGTACAGAAATGTTTTTCATGCAGCAACCAACTTCATGCTTCCTTTACAACAGGGTTTTAAAAAGTCGTTCTGTTCTTTTGTGGGTATTTGAGTGGTATTTAAATCTGCCTTTATCCATCATGGCCAGCCACTGACAGACCGTTGCTTCATGAATATGCAAACCAATGCCCATTTCATCTCACAGAAGCCGGTCCAAGAAATTAATTAGGAACTGTATGAAAGAACAGTGTCTTTTGTCTTTTGTCAGTTTTGCACCAATCATATTCATTGGATGGTCATGGATTAAACTATAATTAGTCTAACGCAAAATTATTTGTAGCCCAGAGTGCCCCTCCAGAACAGAATTAATATTTATGGCCAAATCTATGGAATTTGACATTTTGAAAAAAAACGAGGGAAGAACCATTCAAAACGGCATTTCAGCTTATGTCACAGAGATGCACACTGTAATTTGTAAAGCTGCATTTCCTTCAAAATCACAAAAGCTCTTTGTAATAAATGCATCTCTCTGGGACATATTGCCCCCTCGCTCTTCTGGGTGGTCTGACTAGCTGTCAAATCCTCATTAGGAAACTCTGAACCATAATTACTTTTTAGTCAGTGGCTGTGAGGAAAAAGGTTCATAATCCTTACTTAGAACCGTGGTTTTATTTCCTACTTTTTCCATTCCAAACGATGTAAAGATATGAATGTTTCATGCAGTGTTTATGTTATTATTCAATTAGGTAAATATTGTGTGGACAGAAATGTCAATCTCAATTTCAGACTGCGCTTCTGAATAGAAAACATTAACATCTAAGATAACCTTTGTCCGTCATTTCAATTTAAGAGGTGGTTGTGAAAAGCATCCATAACAAACAAGAAACACATTTCAGTAGAAATTACGTCTGTATTGTTGATGTGTTAACAAACACCAAGACTTAGACCTGCTTTAATGATATCTTTACCATTACACTCTGTAGAAACCTCCAAGGTTCTTTCTTAATCTTACATTTCTGACTCCATGGAGCTTCTAATCACAATAACTATGTATATTCCTGTTCTGATGCTTTTGGAATCACATGAAGTAAATTTATGACTGAGTGCATATATTTTCCTGCCTACCATCCAATATCATAAAGGACTTTTTTTCTGAAGAATGAGGACAGGAGAGGCCTTATTTGGCCATGGCAAAAGTATCAATTGGCATCTATAGTGTTTTCTGTCAAGTGCCAAAGATGGGTGTCCACCCCTTCCAAGTACTCTAGACATTTTCAAATTCTGGTGACTACCATGGTGTGTTGGTTTTTTTACTGGTTCTACCCTGGAAACAAACTTGAAAACTGGTAGTCCTCAACTTACAACAGTTCATTTAGTGACAATTCAAAGTGGAATTGGAAGTGGACTGGAAAAAGTGACTTATGACCGTTTTTCACACTTACAACTGTTGTAGAATCCCCATGGACATGTGGTCAAAATTCAGATGCTTGGCAACTGACTCATATTTATGATAGTTGCAGTGTCTTAGTGTTATGTGATCCCCTTTTGCAACCTTCTGACAAGCAAAGTCAATGGGGAAGCCAGATTCACTTAACAACCGTGCTACTAATTTAACAACTGCAGTGATTCACTTCACAAATGTGACAAGAAAAGTTGTAAAATGAGGAAAAACTCATTTACCAATTGTCTCACTTAGCAACAGAAATTTTGGGCTCAATTGTGGTTGTAAGTTGGGGACTATCTGTATATAAATGGTGGAAATACATAGATCATCACTGCTTCAAATGCATGCTTATGATTGCATGATTTATAATTTTCCTGCAGCAGAATGATATGATAGCAACACAAATGCCTTAAGCTCCTTGTACCCCATCAACACTATTAGTCATTGTTATTTTATTATTTTTCATTAACCCTTTATTAACCCTTTTTCTCCTATGCAAGTGAAAGGTGGCATACATGGGAAACTTTGCTTATTTTGTCTTGACAAAAAGAACCAGGTGAAATTATTGGATTAACTGGCATAAAACCCATGGTCACTGATGGGTTAATTCTGAATCCTTCTACAACTTAAAACACTCTACTACATTATATCCAAAACCTTCTCAATTCATTGGACTGCTAGAGGGGGAAAGTATTTGTTGGAAAAAAAGGATGAATGGGATTTTACAAATCTTACATGATGTACACAAAATGCACAAACACTGTCTAGATTGAGTCATCAAATGACAGACTGTGTTCACTGATTGGGGTGAAAGCAACCATTGCCTAAAATCTAGACTGTATCCATTATATTCAAAGGTCACTGACTAAAGGTCCATAAAATTAAGGGTTTATTATAGCTCTAATTTACAGAACCTGGTAATGAATGGGGACAGCACTTATGTCATTCTCTGCTCTTGCAGTATTCTGATTCTTATAGCAATTGTCTGACCCCTTTGAGGGCTTACCAGAAAAATTAGAACTAATGCAGTCTACATTCTTGTATTTGCTTCCACATCCCTTCAACTTACTATTTCTTTGGCCAGTTCCCCATTGTTCAGAGGTGGGTTCCTGCTGGTTCGGACCGGCTCTATAGAACCGGTAGCGGGAATTTTCTCCCGCTCGCCGAACCAGCAGCGATGGCCAGCTGGACACGCCCCCGAACCGGCTCTCTCGGCGGCGCCATAGGCGCCACCATCTTGTTTTTTGCTTCTGTACATGCGCAGAAGCTTGGTTTTTAGCGTGAGGAAGCGAACCGGCAGCGAGGTAAGTCAGAACCCACCCCTGCTATTGTTGCATATGTTTTTTTTTTAACTTAAGGACAGTAGGACAACTATACAGGTAGTCTTCAACTTACGACCACAATTGAGCCCAAAATTTCTGTTGTTAAGTGAGACATTTGTTCAATAAGTTTTGCCACATTTTGCAACCTTTCTTGCCACAGCTGTTGAGCGAATCACTGCAATTGATAAGTTAGCAACCCAGTTGTTAAGTGAATCTGACTTTCCCATTGATGTTGCTTGTCAGAAGGTCACAAAAGGTGATTGCATGATCTTGACATACAGCAATGGTCATAAATATGAACCAGTTGCCAAGCATCTGAATTTTGATCACATGATCATGGGGATGTGCAAAAGCTGTAACTGTGAAAAATAGTCATAAGTAATATTTTAGGTGCCGTTGTAACTTTGACTGGTCCCTAAATGAACTGTTGTATGTCAAGGACTACCTGTATATAGAGATAGAAAAGATATCCCTGTACTTTTGGTGTATTGATGATAAGAATCCATTACATTATTATTCCATAATTTCCTTCCTTCCTTCCTTCCTTCCTTCCTTCCTTCCTTCCTTCCTTCCTTCCTTCCATTGAAAGATACTCAAAGAAAATTAAAAATATACTGTAGCATTAGGTATTGTAACTGCACATCAAGAAAAGTAGCACCTTGGACAGCATCCCAAGGTCTTTTGAAGGAATCCCAGTACTTCAGCAGTCAATGTTCCTTCCCCAGAACATTGAATAGAAAGGAAAAATTAAGACTGTGAATGGCAGTGCAATGGAGAAGTATACACTACTTCACATTATTGCTACTTTACGGTCCTGCCACTGAAGTGTGAACATTTAGTGCAGGTTCCATGGCTGTAGCTACCGCCTAAATGTCAGAAATATTGCTAGCAGATTGCTGACTTGCTCACTAGTGATAATACGGATCACTGAATTCAGGACATACAATGCAAGCCAAAGCAGCTTTTCCAATTGCAAACATTAGGAAATTAAAGGTCTTATCCATAAAGGCTTGACATTCATCAAGCGATATTGAATGCTGTCACAGAGAATAGAGTAATTTGCAGGAGAAAAAAAAATTACTTCAGCATTCTGTTAGACTGGAGTCGAAATTTATATACATTGAAACAGGTGGCTGTTTACAATACAGGAAAGAACAACCAAGCAATTTTCACCCTGTAGCTTAATAACTTAATAGTGTATAGCTCAGCATTAAAACTAAATGAAAAACATATTACATATGAAGCAAGAGGATAAAATCTCTTCAGTTACTTCTATTTTTATTTCCGTTCAAGGCTGCAAAAAGAAGTTTATATGTATGCATGTTCAGGCATTGCTGGTTTTAATAAGTTAGCCTTAAAAGTTAATAGGTTGCAAACAAAGAGCACAAATGGAAATGGCAAACAGCAGTAGATTCCCATGATTTAAACAATGCAGCCTCTTGATTTTCTGAAAACAGGACAGAGTATATTCTAAGAAAAACCTACTTTGCTTTCTCATCCTTTACACCGGATTAACAACAAAACATGAGATATTCATAAAGGGTTTCCAGTCTTTTGTAAAAGTACTTATTGTTTTGTCCCAATCAAATAGGTCATTTTTCCCATCTCTGCCAATTCTGACATTGCAGATCTCCAGTTAAAGGACCCATTATAACTCTTTAAAGACCTATTATACTGACCTGCAGTAAAAATGCTTATCTGGGATAACAGATTAGTCCAGAGAGGACTGTAAAATTTTATGTACTGTATAGATTCTGAGTGTCTCCTTGCCACTTCTATCTCCATTATAGTTGGCAAGAACAATTCAAGCCAGAAAATTGGAAAGGCACAGTGTACTCAGGTGTAATACAAATCAAAGACGTTAATTATTATTTATGTAAGCAACACGAAACTTCAAAAACAGACATTTTTTACCCTCTGCCAGATTGCTAACACAATCAAATCATCTAGGAACACCTCTTTAATTGGCAGTCTCACGCTTTCCACTTGGGAGGCCCTGGGTAACTAACTTACAACAGGACCATTCTCGTAACATCCTGGAAGATTCTAGCATAAACAGTTGTTTTCTCTGAGTTTCATATTACGTCGGTCTCAAATTTATAATAGTTCATAATATAGGTAGTCCTTGACTTACAACAGTTCATTTAGTAACAGAATAACAGAGTGGGAAGGGACTTTGGAGGTCTTCTAGTCCAACCCTGTGCTCAGGCAGGAAACCTTATACCATTTCAGACAAATGGTTGCCCAGTCTCTTATTAAAAACTTCCAGTGTTGGAGCACCCACAACTTCTGGAGGTAAATCATTCCACTGATTGTTCTGTCAGTTAATTTCTCCTTATTTCTAGATTGCTTCTCTCTTTGATTAGGTTTCCATTCATTGCTTGTTGCCCTGCCTTCAGGTGCTTTGGAGTATAGGTAAACCCCCTTCTTTGTGGCAGCCCCTTAGATATTGGAATGCTGCTATCATATCACCCCTAGTCCTTCATTTCATTAAACTAGACATACCCAATTCCAGCATCTTCTTCTTGTCCATCTCTTCCGTGTCTTCTAGCCTATCAGTATTTCCTCTCCCAAAGTGTACTGGAGTTCAATTCAAATATGGATAGAAAAAATATTGAAACAACGTATAGAATTGAAACCAGAGATATTCCTGTTGGGTATATTACCCGAGAAATTTAATAAAGAAAATACATATTTAATTATTCATATAATTACAGCAGCTAGAATTGCATTTGCGCAAAAGTGGAAAGTAACAAAAGCCCCTTCTGAAGGAGAGGTAATAAAAAAAATACTGGATTGTGCAGAAATGAATAGATTGACAATGAAAATTAAAGTTAAGGAAGAGTCTGAATATTATAATGTATGGGGGAAATTTTATGATTGGTTAGAAAATGAATATGTATAGAAGATAAGTAATAGTGACTAAATTGGAGGAAAATAGAAGACTGAAGATCACATATTATATTACCATCAAAAGGAATTGTATAAAATTATATACTTTTTGGCATGGTTTGCTCTCCAAGTTTGTTTCAATTTAGTTTCTGAATGTTTTGTTACCAGACTAGGTATCATCATCATCAGGATTTTCTTGTCCTTTGTCACTAGATACACTCGGGGAAGGGACAAGAGGGAGAAGAGGAAGTAGAGAAGGAAGGGAAGAAGGGGAGAGGAGGGCAGTAGGGAAGTGGGAGAGAAAGGGAAAGAAGGTAGAGGGGAGAGGGGAGAGAAGGAGAGAGAGGGAGGGGAGTGATATGACATAAAGGGAAAAACAGACGGGCAACAAAAGTATAAAAGGTGCAAATTAGGATGCTGGTTTATGTTTTATGGAATAGAAATGTATAACTATGTATATTCTGTTATGAACTATGGTATATGTATGGATGTATTGTGGAGAAAAATAATAAAAATAATAATAATTAAAAAAAGATATTGGAATGCTGCTATCATATCACCCCTAGTCCTTCATTTCATTAAACTAGACATACCCAATTCCAGCATCCTCTTCTTGTCCATCTCTTCCGTCTCTTCTAGCCTATCAGTATTTCCTCTCCCAAGGTCACAAAAAAACAGGACAGTCTTATACAACCTGGTTGCTTCCAGATATACTGCGCCATAAGCTTCCAGGAGTTAAGAAGGCTATGCTATGAACTATAGGAAAACTGTCCATATTCTTTGGTCCTCCCATTCTTCCTCCAATGTTTTATGTATATATTTTGTAAATAGATAAATGCAAAGATGAGATGAGATGAGATGAGATGAGATGAGATGAGATGAGATGAGATGAGATGAGATGAGATGAGATAAGTGGATAGGATAGGATAGGATAGGATAGGATAGGATAGGATAGGATAGGATAGGATAGGATAGGATAGGATAGGATAGGATAGGATAGGGTAGGGTAGGGTAGGGTAGGGTAGGGTAGGGTAGGGTAGGGCTTATGACCATTTTTCACATTTTATGACCTTTGCAGCATCCACATAGCCACATGATCAAAATCCAGATGCTTGACAACTGGCTCATATTTATGACGGTTGCAGTATCCTGGGGTCATGTGATCACCTTTTGCGATCTTCTGACAAGCAAAGTCAATGGGGAACCCAGATTCACTTAACAACCGTGTTACTAACTTAACAACTGCAGTGATTCACTTAAAAACTGTGCCAAGAAAAGTTGTAAAATCAGGCAAAACTCACATAGCAAATGTCTCACTTAACAAAATAAAATTTTAGCTCAATTGTCGTCGTAAGTCAAGAACTACCTATTATACACACACATGCTACATACTGCATATACATATATATACATGTACATATACATATACACAATATATGTATATATTAATCACAGTCCATTTTGAATACATAGCGGAAAAAATATACTTCTATATTTGTATAACAAGCCATTTAAAAAAAAATTACTTTAAGCTCTGCCTTATTGTCTACTTAATATTCTGCCATCTGGATAGGCCAAATTCTGCCCAGACATGGAAGGCAGGAGACAACCATCACTTTCACATGTTGTTTGGTGATTGGTGTGCCTTAGTATAGCATAAAAATAAAAATAGAGTGCCAATGCAATTTGCACAGCAAAAATGGAGAAAGCATCTATGGATGTGAAGTTCCCAAACTATAAAACAGATAGAATCCTCAATTTCATAAAGTTTCTGGCATTTCAAAGAGATCGACAGATGTTCTTTTCTCCAGAATCCGTTAACTTTAACATATTATTGTGGGGGGAGGGAAGGCAGGATGATAAGGGTTTACTAACACTTTATACAAAAACATATTTGATGTATCAATGCAAGTATAAAGAAATCCCATACAGGTAATCCTTGATTTACAACCACAATTGAACCCAAAACTTCCATTGCTAAGCAAGACAGTTTTAAGTGAGCTTTGACCCATTTTACGACCTTTCTTGCCACAGTTGTTAAGTGAATCACTACAGCTGTTAAGTTAGTAACGTGGTTGTTAAAGTGAATCTGGCTTCCCCCTTGACTTTGCTTGTCCGAAGGTTACAAGAGATGATCCTGGGTCACTACAACCATCATAAATATAAGTCAGTTGCCAAGCAACTGAATTTTGATCATGTGCCCATGGAGATGCTGCAACAGTTATACAGTGTGAAGAACAGTCAGAAGTCACTTTTTTCAGGGCCGTTGTAACTTCGAATGGTCACTAAACGAATGGTGGGGGACTACTGTAATTTTTTTTTATTTCTGGTCCTCTCAAAACATTTTCTGCAGGGATCCAGGTTTATTCTCCATAGCCCTTATTAAAACATGTCATGTCTCCCATGTGCAAAGGTTGCGAAGTTTTATATAAAATCAGAAACTGAACTTTATGACTGCCTCCTCTGAAGGGACAAAAGATATCGGAAGAGGAGACAAGGGTTGCTACAGTTCATTCACGCAGCAGAAAGTCAAATTTTGCCATTTCATCTACATCAGACTAGAAACAAAAAGGCAAGCAACGTTTTTGACCTCTTTCTTCTCACGGGAAAAAGTTACATACTTATTTAAAATAATTTCTGGCTACTCGCTCAACTACTTTGTGCCCTGAAGGAACCCGCTGTATGATAGTTTTTGTTATCTGGAGTAAAATTCAGCTGAGAAATAATTGCCACTGATAACGAGATCAAATGCTACAACAAAAAGGCCACAGTGTCGGACATAGCCGGAGTCTGAAGCTGGCTTTTACATTTGGATAAAAACAATTTCTTTTGCCTTAATAACTACTGCTATTATTAGAGGCAGAAGATAAAGTTTTGTCTCCAATAATGGCTTTTTAGTAAAGTGCTTCACCATAAAAAAGAAAAAGAAAAAAAAGAAAAAGAAAAAAAATCCCAGCAACTTGTTTGATCAGTCAACTGTGTAAAGCCTTGCTTTAAATTGACAGCTGCTGCCGAGGAGATGGAGAGGGAGGATGGGACAGCTTTTACACCAAGACAATCACCAGATTCACATCTGGCACTGAGGCTTCAGATGGTCTGAATGAATTGGCTTAGGAGGTTTTATTAACCCAGGGCTGTCAAACTCCTGGCCCACAAGCCGGATGCGTCACGCGCTGGCCACACCCACGCCCTGTTTAGCAAAGGGGGGAAACTCCCAATATGTCACGTGACGCCGCCGTGACAACGTGAGTTTGACACCCCTGTATTAACCTGTCCTGTACTTCGTAGTAGAGGTGGTTCTCCATTTACAACATTTCGTGTAGTGACCATGCAAAGTTACTACGGCACTGAAAAAAATGACTTAACGATCGTTTTTTCACACTTACGACAGCTGCTGCATCCCCATGGTCACATGATCAAAATTCAGTCTCTTGTCAACTGATTCATATTTATGATGGTTGCTGTGTCCAGGGATCTAAGGATACTTTGTGGCTGAAAAATGCATCCCACAATTTGGTGCTACTGTACACTGAACAACAGAAGGTCAGGATTATTATTTATTATTATTTATTAAATTTGTATGCCGCCCAACTCCCAAGGGACTCTGGAGGGACTCACACAATATAAAAAACCATTAAAAGAAAACATAATAAAAACAGTTAAAAACAGTTAAAAAACTCATACACACCGTTTCATGGCCGGACCTCGCCAATTACAGAGGCGAGATCAACGGCCCCAAGCCTGCCGGAAGAGCCAGGTCTTCACCGCTTTCCGGAAGGCCAGCAGGGTGGGGGTGGTCTGGATCTCAGGAGGTAACTGGTTCCAGAGAGCCGGGGCAGCCACAGAGAAGGCCAGGTAATAACCAACACCTTGAATTGTGCCCGGAGACCAATAGGAAGCCAGTGCAGCTCGCGGAGAATTGGTGTAATAAGAGTGTACCTAGGTACACCCATGACAGCTCGCGCGGCCACATTCTGGACCAATTGTAGTCTCCGAACACTCTTCAAGGGTAGTCCCATGTAGAGCGCGTTGCAATAATCTAACCGTGAGGTGACAAGGGCATGGGTGACTGTGAGGAGAGCCTCTTGATCCAAGTAGGGTCGCAATTGGTGCACCAGGCGAACCTGTGCAAAGGTCCCCCTAGCTACAGCTACCAAATGGATGTAAGTGAAAAGGGAATCTTTTAATACAGTAGTTCTCAACCTTCCTAATGCCGCGACCCCCGCCCCGCCGCCGCAACCCCTGCCCCGTCCCCTCCCCGCGTGTGATGAGGTGACAAAGGGTGTGTGGCACCAAGATGGCGGGCTAGCGCACGCTTAGGCGACCCCTGTGAAAGGGTCATTTGACCCCCAAAGGGGTCGAGACCCACAGGTTGAGAACCGCTGTTCTAATAGCATTTAATCCCTAACATAGAATCAATGTGGAACAATTATAATACTGAAATATTTTGCATAATGAATGAAACAGCCTATATGCTAATTTCTATTCCATACTCCTTATTTCATCACCTTATTTTCACACGGTGTTTTAGTTTATACTCCGAAAACAGTATTTCACAAGAAGGCATTAAGAATAATTCTGGCATCTGAATCTGATCTGGCAAATCGGCCCAGTATTATGCTTCTTCCCACAAACACATGCGGTTAAAATATATAGAAAATGTAAAGGTATATATAGAGTATTTGGCACTTGTTCTCAACTCCATACCAGAAGGATCAGCAGATGGAGTTCCATCCCCCTCCACTAACTTTTTTGTGAAGGTTCTGTACTCTGTTAAAAACAATCAATGTGAAAAGTAATGCCACACACACTTTCTTCCTATCTTTCTTTGTTTCTTATCCTGGTTAATATGATTTCCATTGGGTCATGAAGAGTCAGAGAAGGCTGGCAACTGAGTAATAACAAAAAAAAATTAAGATTTCACAGAGGTGAGGTGAATCTGATCAATTTTTTCCATTGGAGATGCATGAAATGTAATTTAACCTCATAGAATTTTACTTTGAAAAGGGAAAGGCATTTTCTTGGATTTTGTAGACTTGGGTTTAGATATTCTAATCCTCCCACAAAACTGCTTCAAATGGGTCATTTCAAAGTTTCTTTTTTTCCCGCCTTATGGTTCAGTCAAAATGGTTAGATCGGTGCAGGAGGTGAGAAAATAGGACTGTAAGAATCCAAATGGCTTAAAAAATATTTAAATTAAATCTTTGGAGGAGAGAATTTGTTGATTGTCAATGTCTGATCAAACCTGATTCTAGCTTTGACACTACCCAAGGTCACACTTTCCATAAAACATCAGGACTGTGGTTGAGGTTCTCCTGGATTTGCAATTTCAGATGAATTAGTGGTGCAGACTTTGGCTAGGAGTCACTTTACCCAGCATTGCTGATTGTGCTAATTACAGGTGTTTCTGATAGCCCTGACTCACATTTACCTGTTTACCTTGTGTAAAGTCTTCTGTAACACAATGTACATGGAGTAGTACAGTTAATCCTTGAATTGCGCCCACAATTGGAACTAGAATTTCCATTGCTACGCAAGGAGGTTGTTCAGTGAATTAGATTTGATTTTCCACCCTTTTTTGGCACGGTTGTTAAATGAATCGCTACATTTAAGTGAATTATGTGACTGTTAGGCAAACAGCCAATCCTGATACGCTCACAAGCTAAGCAGCATATCTGTGGTTGTCACCTAGGAATTCCTGTTGGTAGACAGCAAAAAAACCAGCCCAGCTAAAGACAATGACAAATCATTTCTATAATGTTACCAAGAACACTGCTTGGATATAGTCACCCAGAATCAAGGTTGCTTCAATGTTATTTTAATCTTTATTTTAGAAAAAGATTGTACTTGGGGACACTCATTTGATGAAGAAAAATCTGTCCTCCTGTCCTCAGCAAAATCTTGCTGGATGTGGCAATGTTTTAATAGCAACTCTTCCTTCTACAGATACCAGATGACACAATTATACCATATGCTTTCCAGCCTTATTCTACTGGAAAAGATTTTTTTTAAAAAAAAATACTGGATGTTACTTCAAGGTTTCTTGAGTTTTATAAATAACCAGCAGAACTTAATTAAATATCCCCTATATGTTTTCTTCCAAATCAGAGAAAAATCTGCAAACTAAAATCTTATCCATAAAACCACTCTGCTTCCCATCCCAGAATATTCTTAACATTCAGAGGTGGGCTAGGAGTTTGTCTGAGATAAGTCTGGT
The DNA here is from genome assembly GCA_003457575.1 of Thermophis baileyi. Lineage (NCBI taxonomy): Eukaryota > Metazoa > Chordata > Lepidosauria > Squamata > Dipsadidae > Thermophis > Thermophis baileyi. The sequence goes on along the minus strand of QLTV01001177.1, from coordinate 3,539,195 downwards.
TGGGCTGATGTAATGTCCCTAGGTGATTTCGCAATGCAGTGACCCCTGCTGTTAGATGGGTAGTTTCAGAGGTGGGCGTCACATACTGTAACAACCGGTTCGCCCAGAACCGAAAATGTGAGCATGTGCGTGGCATAGAAAAAATGGTGATTATATAGGACGCCAGGGGGGGTGGGCGGGCCCAGTTGCTGGTCGGAATTACCAGTTCGCCCGAACCGGTCTGAACCAGCAGCAGCCCACCTCTGTTAACATTCATCTGAAAAGGACCATGGACTGTTGTTTACTATAAAGCTTCTTGGTGGGGCCATTATAATGGTAGTGACTACTGATTCCTTCTGGCTGAAACACAAGTGTTCCCAACTGCAGGGAAAGTTGCTACCAATCTTCGTGCAGAAAATATGCCAGGGCAGTGCTTGTAGTTTTCAGTCCTTCCACCCAATCATTTTCTTTCTTTTGCAAAGGACTGCAAACTCTCATAACTGCAACATCGTGGTCAGCAGGATTTATGCAAGCCAGAACCAGCTGCCGCATAAATATTGTTGGAACCAGATTCCAAGAAAGGGGTTTTGGTTTTGTGTGAGAAAAGTGTTCAGCTATGGAGCGCTCTACAGGACATCTACATCATTTTCCCAAAAAACATTACACATACAGTTGTAGTTATCCCCAGGGAAGGAGTAATGAGGGACAGTGTTTTAGAGACCCTACACCATTTCTGACAAATGACAGTACAGTCTATTCTTGAACGCTTCCAGTGATGAAGCTCCCACAACTTCTGAAGGCAACTGTTCCATTGGTTGATTGTTCTCACTATCAGAAAATTTCTCCTTATTGCTAGGTTGAATCTCTCCTTGATCAGTTTCCATCCATTATTCCTTGTCTGGCCTTCGGGTGCCTTAGAAAATAGCTTGACCCCTTCCTCTCTATGGCAGCCCCTCAAATATTGTAACACTGCTATCATGTCTCCCCTGGTCCTTCTTTTCATTAAACTAGACATACCGCGTTCCTGCAACCGTTCTTCATATGTTTTAGCCTCCAATATCTTTTTTATAGTGTGGTGACCAAAACTGGATGCAGTATTCTAGGTGTGGTCGTACTAGGGCTTTATAGAGTGGTATTAGTACCTCACTTGATCTTGATTGTATCACTCTGTTAATGCAATTTAGGATTGCATTGGCTTTTTTGGCTGCCGCTTCACACTATTATCTCATATTAAATATGTTTAGGCAGCCATTAGAAGGTTGTGTTGTAGATCACGCATACTATGCCTGTGATTATTCCTTAAAAGAAATCTAACATAATTTAAGAATTGTCCAGGTATAGTACAGCGTACAGTACCTTTTATTTTTGGTTATTATAAGAGTGATTCAGGTACACACACTACCCTCTGCTATCAGCCTCACAATCAAACATGGCAAATTTTCTTGATAAGAGTTCTCTCAACACATAGGGTAAATAAGTGCCAAAATGCACATCAACAAAGGAATTAGCCTTATTACCCTATGTTTATTAATAAGTATAATAAACATAGTAATTAGTTATGACAATATATTCATTCTAGTTGCTGGGTATTTAATTCATGGCACACTACTATCTGTGCATAAAAACAAGCCATTCTGGGCAGCATTACAATGAATTCATATCTTTAAATACCATTAAATAAAAAATTAGGACATTTACTTACTGAATACGAATATCATACATATTTATGACTTTTTGTGAAGAGTAAGAAAGAAGAGCAGGTTAAAAAAAACAGACATAAAAAGACAAATGAAAAAGGTCAAAGCTTCAAGGAAAAATAGATTAAAATGCCAGGTTCAAAACTGCAAGATGTGGAGATGAAACAAAAATTCTGTAATTTTTTGTAATACTTCCCAGCACAAAAGAAAATACTTCATTTTCACCAATAATGCTTTGTAACGAGGTGGGCAACCTGTAACCTCAGGGGCAAACGCAGCATTCACAATCCATATTTTTATGCATCCTGACATCCTCCTGCATCAATTTACGAAAATTGGTGGTGTACTTTCCTGTCATTTTGAGGCATCTAATACATTATCCTAGTCATTGTCCATCATTCTGCTTGAAATATATGAAAGGTAACTGCACAGATCAGGGACATTTCCTGGTAGTGGGGACACAAGAGGTGCCCCATGGGTCAAGAAAAGCACACAGGGTGGGAGGAGGGGGCTGCTTGGGGCAGAAAAGATATGCTGAGGATTCATTTCCTTCACTCCCTCCCTTCCATCATCCCTATTCCTGCCCTCCTCCCTTCCCTTCCATTTCTAGCAGGCAGGTAAGTGGTTGCTGCTGAGTGACAGAGGGACCAAGGGATTGCGAGACTGGCTAGGAAACTGTCACAGAATACCGAAAACGAAGATCACGTGACTGCAACAGTGGTGCAGCAGCCGCCAGTAGCCACAACTTTACTAAGTTTCATCTCCTTAGGAGTCATGAGCTGAATTTTGAACACATTCTGAAATTAAGCCCATTTGAGGTACCCTGATTCAAAAAATTGTTGCCCTATGGTGCACCGTTTTGCCTAATTAAAGATTATGACAATTAGGGTTTTAGTAGTATATAGATGTTAAAATATGTCCCTTTCAAGCTGTGGTAGCTCAGGAGGGAAAGGGGAATCACAGAACTTAAGAGCAGAATGTTTCCTGTATTCTTCTCTAGTTTGCTACTGATCCCTCGTTTCTTTAAAGATAGCTTCTTTCATAAAAAGAGATTGTGGGAAGTGGTGGTGGTGGGGAAACTCTTAATGGAAAGGCTACTCTTCAGGTACCCCCATGCTTCTTTCAGCTCAGTTTTAATGAACTATCAACCTCCTCCAGACTCACAACCATCAAAGCTGCAGCGATCACCATGGAAACTAGTTTCAGAAAAATAATGCAAGAAGGAAGGAAGGAAAGAGAAAGAAAGAAAGAGAGAGGGAGGGAGGGAGGGAGGGAGCGAGAGAAGAGGAATTAGATCAGTGAAGGCTTCCAAAGCTAATATATTGTCACCCACTGGGAATTAGTGTAAGAATGTCTTTGGGTGTAGGTGGTTAAGCATAACAGAGTCACCCATATAGCTCTATGCAGACACAGTGCATATTTAGTTAAGTTTTTGCACTTATTGTATGATAGCCCCCGTTTTGGATGAACAGAAATGAAAGAAATCGTCCATCTGCATTGATGTTGTGCAGAAGGTGATGTTGTGAAGAAAATTTTTATTTTATTTTAATCCCACCTTTATTATTTTTACCAATAATTTAAGATGGAAAGATGGAGAACATATCTAACGCACCTTCCTCCTTCTATTTGCCCCACAATAACAACCCTGTGAGGTGAATTGGGCTAGGAGAGAGGGACAGGCCAAATAACACCCATCTGGCTTTCATGGCTCAGGCAGGACTTGAACTCACAAATCTTCTGCTTTCTAGCCGGGTGCCTTAACCACTAGACCAAACTGGCTCTATAGGAACAAATCAACTTAATCTGAATTGGTTACCCTGTTATAGAATTCAAAATTCTCTGCTTACCTTGGTTGTTTCAACAAGGGGTTTTGATGACATTTATCACACAGTAAAATCACATAGGATGCCTGGCCTTGTTACGACATTAAATATTACCATCGCCGTCATCTGAGACAAAATAGTTTTGCAATTCTTTCGCTAGAACTTTTGAATTCTTTGTCGCAGTCAAAATCCTAGTTATGGAACTACTCCCCACTCCCTTTAGTACTGTGGTTTGCTGTGTGATTTAACTGATTTTATGACATTTTTTTTTCTAATTTCCATCTGAAGGTGTTTAATTTTGTCATAAATCACAAGAGAAATCATCCCCAGATGAACAAAGTACTATAAAGAATTAATTAGCTTGAAGGGTTTTGTAGAAACTCTTTGTCAATCTTGAGCAAAGTTGAGATGACAAAGAGAAACTGATACACACACAGGAAATCCTCGACTTACGACCACAACTGAGCCTAAAATTTCTGTTGTTAAGTGAGACATTTGTTAAGTGAGTTTTGCTCCATTTTACAACCTTTCTTGCCTCAGTTGTTAGGTGAATCACTGCAGTTGATAGGTTAGTAACATGGTTGTTAAGTGAATGTGGCATCCCCACTGACTTTGCTTGTCAAAAGGTTGCGAAAACTGATCATATGACCTTGGGACACAGCAACAGTCGTAAGTATGAACCAGTTACCAAGCATCTGAATTTTGATCACATGATCACGGGGATGCTTTAAAGGTCGTAACTGTGAAAAACGGTCATAAGTTAGTTTTTTCAGTGTCCTTGTAACTTTGAACAGTCATTAAATGAACTGTTATAAGTCGAAGACTACCTGTACAAACTGAAGCCAAGTACAGGAGATGAGAACAGACTTCATTCTGTAGCAGCTATGAACTTTCTGAGCAGATGAGGGCAGAACCTAGAGCTGATGAACCAAAGGCATCGATGTATTGTGCTAATCCATGAAGAGCTAACAAACTACAATGACTGGATTCCCTCATTTCTGTAGGCCATAAACAGTGGTTCACACTTTACAATAACTGACTGGATTCACGTAGCACACTAAGCCACAACCAAAAATACTGAATCCAGTCAATGCTCAGTTTTGCTTCTTTTGAAATTATAAAATCCAGAAGTTGTCAGAAATGCCTTTAACCTTAAACAAAAATTGCAAGTATCATCTAAAATGCAGAGATGTGAAAACAAGCAACACCAATAAATCTTTGTTTATCTGCTGTGAAACTTATTTATTTATTACTAATTAAATTTATTTGCCACCCATCTCGTTTTGAAATGACTCTGGATTATTTTTTATTTATTTATTTACTTGAAGTGATAAGCAACCTACCTCTCTAATGGGTAATAAAAGGAGATGCAATAAAGTTTGCTTTAAAAAATGAAGGAAGAACAAAATAGTAATAATAATATACGAGAGCAAGTGCTTACAGATGAAGGAAACAAACAGGTAAATGTGACTGCGTACATTTTTGTTAAGTGTTTCAGAAGGTTTATTTTTAATGCACTACATTTGCTGCACATTAATTTAGATGGCTTGACTCTGATTTGTGCTCAGATGCATTCCCAAAAGTCTCAATATCACATTAATTTTAAAATGTAAAAATCAGACTGTTGAAATTTCGTTGATATAATGTAGGCATTTTGTCTGTTTTGATCCTGTGTTTTTATCCCGTGTTTTTCACACAGCTTCTTGTGTGGTTCACATTTCTATTCCATTTCATGTCAATTAGTTTTATATTTATACATCTGGTTTTAGAGAGATTCTGAAAAGCTGACTAGACATCCTTTAAAAATATATATGTCTGGCACATAATCATTTGGAACTCACATGCAATTACATCAAGCATTTATACAGAAATTTGATACACAAAAATACCTTCCTCATTTCAGCTGTTTTTTAAATAACACACCAAAATAACCAGATTAAAACTTTTAAGTAGTCAGATTCAAACAGCCATAAAATCATTAGAAACACTACAAATCATTTTGTGCAATCTGTGACTAGTTAATATAAATATCCAGTGTTTAAGTTTTCCCAGTTCGTTTAAGTTCAGTCCTAGAGAATGGTAGTTAGATCACTGCTGGGATACACAACACTGTGAGATTTTTTTTTAACAGTGGTTGCTCTCTCCTTGTGTATAAAAAGATAAACATGAGACAATTTTGGTTTTGGGCAATCAATTTCTTTCAAGTAGGCTTTTTTCCCCTTCTGTTCAATCCTAACTGATTCTTAGAGACAGTCTGGACAAATTCTTGCAGTTTTCTCAGCAAGGTTTTTCAAAAGTTTTTAGCCATTTCCTCTTTTCTAGGTGTTCTGACCTAGGCGTTCCCAAACCACGAAGCAGACTCCTTGTCCTGACAAAAATCCCTTTTTATTAAGTTACTGTGAATTTCTCTCATTCACATTCAGCAAAATCTTTCAAGAGTGTATTTACAGTCACAGACCTTATCTGGCTTGGAGAGCTGCCAGGGCGATATCTTCAAAACTTGGCAAGGAGTCTCTGAGAGTCACGAACCAATTAAGTGAACTAATTGTCTCCTGCAAACTCCCATCTCCTTCCTCTTTTATTCCCTATGGGAGGGGCCATTCATCATCCACCTGTGGCCTTACTCCCAAGTCGACCCTTGTTCCTTAGCTGTTCCCTTCGTCTGGCAATTCTGCACATGCGCACACTGGGAACAGGCTCCAGCTGTTCGTCTGCCTCACTGATGCCTGACTCCAAAGGCAGCTGATAACTGTCAGACTGCCCCTGGCCCCATCTCTGCCTCCGACGCAGAGCACTCGTCAGAGCCTTCCCTAGACTCCAGGACTGGCCCATGTTCCTCTAAAACCTCCTCACTGTCCGAATCTGCTGCCAGCTCCGCTGGCCGCTGGTGGGCCACAACATTAGGGTTGAGAGAGTGACCAAGGCTACCCAGCTGGTTTTGAGCCTAAGGTGGAACTAGAACTCATAAACTCCTGGTCCTAAACTGATGCCTTAATCACTATACATACTATCTATCTGTTCTAGAAGTCTGTAGAAATTCTCAGTCATCCAGGTCATGGTTGTCCCAAAGGTGCTTTTTCAGGAAGCAATTCTCCATTTTCCATTCCCCACTATCTTGTCAGAGCTGAAGAAGCTTCTTGGATGAGAAGCGAAATGTCTTCAAAAGAAAAAACAAGGAAGTCCAGTTGCCTCCTGAAAAAGCACCTTTGGGACTATCTGTTCTAGACTTAATGTTACATAATAACTCCAGAATCCAAGGCAGAGATTGCACTTGTGTCCTACTTGTGGCATACATCTGTTTGTCTGCTGTGTGACCCAGAACCCAGTTTGAACCCAAGCTAGAAGTGTCTTTGGCCTGCTTCAGCTCTCCTATAGGTTTTCCCCTTTTTGATCATGACATCAATGATGCACTTTTTAAGGTCCAGGAACTTCTCCTTAGACTTACAACGATGATGGGGTTCCGCCTGGCATTTGCCACCTGAGGCTCAAGGGCTCTCCAGGCCTCAGGCTGAAGGTCTTCGATGACAGGACTGTTAAACCACTGTGCCATCTCACAACCAAACCAGCAACCTTCCAAAATCTTTTTTTCTTGCAGAGAAAGATGAGAATCTTTGGTCACTGTGAAAAGAATATGTCCAGACATTCTAGTCTGCAAGAGGAAAAACATCAGGAAGATATGGTTTCTTTGACCATAGGAAGGCAAGGCTCTGGAGCAGAGGTGGGATTCACATAATTTAACAACCGGTTCACCTAGTGCAGAACCGAAAATGTGAGCGCGCCTTCCGCGCGGCTTCAAACACACAGCGATTTCCTGCGCGCGGCTTCCAGCACTCCTTCTCGGGCAGCCACAGTGAGTAGAGTGGGTGAGGCACGGAAATCAGCTGAGCTGCATGGGCGGGGCGAGCGAGCCAGAGTGTGAGATATATAGGACGGGATAGTGCCAGGCCGGGTGGGCGGGCCCAGTCGGTGGTTGGAAATACTGGTTCGCCCGAACCGGTCCGAACCGGCAGCAGCCCACCTCTGCTCTGGAGCAATCATATGATCCAACATAGATTCCCAGAAATACCACTGTAAGTTAGGTTATTATCTCTGGATTCTTAGGCTTACTGTCAGCAGTAATGTGGTACCAGTACTTAAAAATAATGATACCTGCATTTTATAAGCCTTTGTTTTTTTACCTGCTTTCTCTATGCCTCAACTTTAAAAGAAGTAAATGTTTCATCCTACGAATAACTACTTATGTAACTACAAACTACTCAACAAAGAGTGCGGAGAAGAGCAACAAAGATGATTAGGAGGCTTGGAGGCTAAAACATATGAAGAACAGTTGGAAGAATTGGATATGTCCAGCCTTGTGAAAAGATGGATTATGGGTGAAATGATAGAAGATATCTAAGGGGCTTCCACAAAGAAGAGGGGGAATCTATTTTCCAAAACACCTGAAGGTAGGACAAGAAAAAATGGATGGAAACTAATCAAGGAGAGAACCAACCGAGATCTAAGGAGAAATTTCCTGGAAGTTAGAGCAATTAATTAGTGGAACGATTTGCCTCCAGAAGTTCTGGTGTTCCAATACTGGAGGTTTTTAAGAAGAGATTGGACAGCCATTTGTCCAAAATGGTATAGGGTTTCCTGCTTGAGCACAGGGTTGGACAAGAAGACCTCCAAGGTCCCTTCCAACTCTGTTATTCTGTTAAAGCCTTTTATTACATAGCTCCTCTTGTCAGTGAGACCAGCTAAACAAATATGGATGGATCCAACTATAATTTGTTTAACACAGCCTTCTACAATTTGGCACCTCCAGAAACTCCCAAGAATTCTAAGCCACCATGGTCTTTGGTCACTCTGTCAACAGGTATGGAGGGTGTCAGGTTATGGAAGGCCGATGCAGCATGATTAGTGCACCAGGAATTTGCCTTATTGTTTTCTTAATGAAGTGAAGTAATTAACAATGGTTTTCTATAGAATTCTGGCTTACTGTGTCATCTGGATATGTTCTCCACATATAGCTGAAATAGATGGAGAGATTAATATGTATATACATGCACCCCACGTACATGTACTCCACATACACTCCACATTAGTGTATGAAATAAAAGAGGAAAATCCAATCATATTATCAAAGAAGTAGCCATTCTTGTAACTATAGTCTTCATACTAATCCTTCCATAAAAATAATGTTGAAATAAAGGAACATGCTAATGGTCAAAGCTGCTAAGACCTAACATGCTCTACTCTTGTTCTGATTGATGTCTCTGAACACAGCACGAGCCAAGATAAACAACTCACAAGGCTAAAGACTTCTCTGAGGCTAAATAAAATCTTTGAAGACTTTGCTTTACAAGGCCAGTAAAAATAATAGCTATATTACACAAAAAGATGTGCCACAATATCTATACACAATTTAATACATCATTTGGAATGTGTTAGTACATTCCTATTTGTATCTTTGATGTTAACAGTTCTCTTTTCCTCCCGTTTATTTACAAGTGAGCGTAGAATATCACAAATTTGTGGATTCTTAAAAAACATGCCTCACCAATTATAAATCCCATATTTAACAGTAAGAAGAAATTTCTTGTATTCTTGTCAATTATAAAGAACACATTAATAAAACCAGAAAAAGTAATATTCTTGAGCCTTTAAATTCATTTTTCAGATTGGATGTTAAAAATATTATTACAGCATTATTCTGTATTCGCTTTGCCTATCTTTTCTGGGCCAAAACAAAATATGAAATATAAACAATAAGCAACTGATGTTTATTAGGAACATTACATTTCAGATTCTCTGACCCATTGTTCTGGACTGGAGAAGCTGCAAAGTAATAATAGTAATATTATTTCCTTTGCATTAATACTTCCATATTTCTCGAAGTCTTCATAATTAAAAGATACATGCAAATAATAAACCTGATGAGTGACTTGGATAACTTTCCTGTACTGGATTTCCAAAAGAGTCCCAAAAGTTTTGAAGTATTTGGTCAGAAGGGACAAATTAAAAAGAAAAAGAAATTGTTCTAGGACATTATTTGAAGGGCCAAGATTGTTAAAGGTAAAGGGAATTTAAGTTTGAAAAGTAGCATAAAACTGTGCCCCCACACTTAACCTCCAAAGCCAGTCTAAAAAGATATACCATGATTATAGAAAGCCATTAAGAAATTAAAAAGAACAAAAATTCTATTCTGCAAATTGTTTTGTACCAGTGAATTACAATATCACAGAATGTCAAGTTTTAAACAACTTCCCACAACCTTAATTAATATATTTTAAAGTCTTTCGCTTGTTATATCTTAGTTATATTCATATAAAAAGGAACATATTAGAATAGAATCTAAACACCTAGGAATTTAGTTATCCTTTAAAACTTGGTATATAGATATTCACACATCTTGGAATTTTTTAGTCTTTAGATCTCCATATATAATGTATTCACCAAATGAACACATTGGTGGTATTATTGCCACCTGGTGTCTGAAAATGGTACATATTTGGGCCATTTTGAAAGAAAATGCAAAATTAAGTAATCATTCTGAAACTTTAAAAGCTTCATTTCTCACTGGTGTATTGGTTGTCTGTACTGAAATACATGGCTTCTTTCTGCAGTCCATTTAGAGAAATTCGCTGGACAGACATTTGAATCTTGAATCATACTGGCTGGGAGTTGAAGTTCACGAGTCTTAAAATTGCCAAGTTTGGAAACCTTGATATAAATAAATAATAATAAGTTGCAATCTATATTATACGCATAGAGAGAGAGGCTGGTATGTAAATTTGTAACATTTACATATTACTGCTTATATATTAAATTTTAGGAGAATGAAAAAATGCCTCTGCCTGAGCCTTATAGGGCCAAGTATATCCCTGCAACCCAACAAGACAGACACAGACTTCAGAGGATAATCAGAACTGCAGAAAAAACAATTACTGCCAACCTGCCTTCCATTGAGGAACTGTATACTGCACGAGTCAAAAAGAGGGCTGTGAAAATATTTACTGACCCCTCGCATCCTGGACATAAATTGTTTCAACTCCTACCCTCAAAACGACGCTATAGAGCACTGCACACCAGAACAACTAGACACAAGAACAGTTTTTTCCCGAATGCCATCACTCTGCTAAACAAATAATTACCTCACCACTGTCAAACTATTCACTAAGGCTTCATAACTATCACTATTAGTCTTCTCATCGTTCCTATCACCCATCTCCTCCCACTTAGCTGCAACTGGGGCAGAATGCAGTAGCATGTGCAGTTTGGGGTGCCAAGTAACACCACTGCTATGTCAGCTGCATTGACTACCAGTTGCTTTCCTCAAGGGGCTGATTATTGAGAGCATATGCACCAAAGACAAATTCCTTGTGTGTCCAATCACACTTGGCCAATAAAGAATTCTATTCTATTCTATTCTATTCTATTCTATTCTATTCTATTCTATTCTATTCTATTCTATTCTATTCTATTCTATTCTATTCTATTCTATTCTATTCTATTCTATTCTATATACAGACACATATGCTTGTGTAAATTAATATTCTGCATACAGGCTTTACTTCCAACATGGCTGAAGTTTGTCCATTATATGTTATATTTATGCAAAAATATTTATTAATATGCACAGAGTTCTCTGCTGCCAGATATTTTCTGACCATCTGCTTAGATGACAGCTTGCTAAACATGCCAATATACTGGCTAGCAATAGAAGAAGTATTGACTAATCCAATATCTGTGAAAGAATGGTGGCAAATGTCTCACAGAAAACAGAATCCACAGCATAAGGCTATTAGCAATTCTTCTGAACGAGTAACAGCTTTGAAAGCATGCCAGAAAGTTAATAGTGGCAGTCATATTTCTGTAGTCTAAGCTCTCATTCCAAAGTGAATTTCTTATCTTACAATTTTACATACCATTTTGATACATGAAAAAATTTAGTTAGGAATAAAATGTAGTTAGTTGTTCCTGTCAGAGGAGAATTAGAATCTGGAATAATGAAGGTAGCACCAATTTTTATTTTAGCTGGTTATATCCATCTACAACAGTGGTTCTCAACCTTCCTAATGCCGCCACCCTTTGGCGCGATGATGATGAAAAGAGCCGAGGTGGCGCAGTGGTTAGAGTGCAGCACTGCAGGCTACTTCAGCTGACTGCTAGCTGCAGTTCGGCGGTTCAAATCTCACCGGCTCAAGGTTGACTCAGCCTTCCATCCTTCCGAGGTGGGTAAAATGAGGACCCAGATTGTTGGGGGCAATATGCTGACTCTGTGAACCGCTTAGAGAGGGCTGTAAAGCACTATGAAGCGGTATATAAGTCTAAGTGCTATTGCTATGTCATCACGCCGCGACCCTTTGGCGCGATAATGCAGTGTCTCGGTTCCTAAGACCATCGGAAATATGTGTTTTCCGATGGTCTTAGGCGACCCGTGAAAGGGTCATTCGACCCCCAAAGGGGTCACGACACACAGGTTGAGAACCGCTGATCTACAAGGTACAGCTCATCTGTATAAAATTCAGTGTCTTATACATTGGACTAAGCCTTAGTTCAGCCATTCCTGAGTCCCATCAGGAGACATTATTTATTTACTGGATAAATGTCAACTTTTGTCAAAATGTGTGGGAAAGCAGAAATTACTGAAGGTAGGGAGTCCCTCAAACAACCAGGGTCTATGCCATGAAGGATATAGTAAGTGATAAGGCACCCCTCGCTTCTCACACCCACAGGTCTTGGGTCTACTTTCCCAGCTTTCACCTCACTGGGCCCCACACTCTACTTCCCATGCCCCATCACAACTCATCCACTTACCTTTTTCATAGATCTCCTTCGAGAAGCAACTAGTCTGCCACATAGCCACATAGCCTTCCTACACACAGGTTGAATTGTGAATTATGGCCATTCTTAAATGGCACCCACTTCTGCAGCATCATGTGGCCTCTGTATTGTACAGGGAGACCAAAGGCCAAATCGGCTCTTCTTCCTGAATGCTATCTCCAAGTAATGCTATCTCCAAATTTTACCATCTCCCAAAACCCAAAACAGTTTACATGTCTTGTGATCTAGCATGTGAACCCTGCTGAATGTTAGGTCCATTGTTTCCAGGAACACCTGAGCTACTTCTGACTCCATACCCAGAAAAGTCAGATTAAAGTCTCCCAGGTTCATCATTGTGGGAAACTCCACTGCTGACCCAGCCAAGATCATTCCCCTATCCGCCAGTATTTATTTCAGATTTGATTATACATGGCAAGTCTTCTCTCACACCCATGGAGGAGGATGGGCTTATCACAGACCAACCTGACATTCAGTAGAAGTAGCCAAAACCCAGATCCATGACCTCGTCCTGGGTCGGAACACACTACCAAGTGTGTTGGTATAGATCTAAGCTCCCTATGAACAGCCTGTCTTCTGCCCACTACTATAGAGATATCACTGCTTGCCCTACTCCTGCACCCAATACTGGCTGTCCCCCTTCTCTACCCTTTCCCCAACCAGAGAGTGCCATCCAGCCTAACTAATAAAATAATCACCAGTCAGAGAATCCAGCCAGTTGGCCAAGCTTTTACAAATTGCTTCTGACCTGGAATTCAGTAGTCCTAGTAACCAGATCATGGACAACACCATAAAATATTCTACAAAATATGTAATAGAAATTATAGAAGTATATGATACTGGCATTATTTGTAGAATACAATTATCTCAGTCATAAATACCTCTGCTACTTTATCTGATCAGCAATATCTGATCTAAGACAAGAATTAGTCAATTTCCTTAGTACTAAAAACTTCCTAGAATCTGTAGTCGTTGTCCCTGAAAGCAATTAAAATTGGGATATGTGCCAACAACAACATGAATCCTTCCTGGTTGTTCAAACATTAAAGCGTTGGGGGGAAAAAATAACCAGAATCCTTTTATTCTAGAAAGGAAGAAAAGTGATGAGCTATACCCGTGATGGCGAACCTATGGCACACGGGCCACAGGTGGCACACAGGGCCCTCTCTGCGGGCATGCGAGCCATCACCCCAGCTTAGCTCCGCTGTGCATGCGCGTGCGCCTCCCGCCGGCCAGCTGGTTTTTGGGTCTCTGCCGCGCATGCGCAGGGGGTGGGGCGCATGTGGGAGACGCGCGTGCAGGAGATGCATGTGTGGGAGATGCACATGCATGTGCGGGGGTAGGGTGTGCACGTGAGGGGCACATGGGGGTTGCACGCACATGTGCGGGGTTCACATGCGCATGCACGGGAGGTGGGGGCACACGGGGATCACACGCACATGCGTGGGGGCACACACGGGGGTTGCATGCGCATGTGCGGGGGCGGGGTACACTTGGGGGGGTCGCACGCATTGCATTATTGGTGTGTGCGCGCTTTCGGCACTCAGCACCAAAAAGGTTAGCCATCACTGAGCGATATTAATTTCCTAAGAAAAAGTTGTAATTTGTCTTCTATGTTTATTAGCCTGCTGGTTATTCCCAGAAGATGGAAATTTTTGTTTGCTTTTGCAGTTTTTGTCTTTTCGTTACAGATTATTATTATTTTTAACCATGTGTTTAGCTGTATCTAAAGTAGACACGGACATAAAAAAAAGAGAAGATTGTTCTCTTAAGGAATCATAGAATGATACAGCTATTCAACTGGAACCAAAAAGGTAATCTAAGCCAATCCTTTGCAACGTGCAGAAACCATTCATCTATAATAACAGGAATTGTCCAGCAGTTTAAAAATATTTTATCAAGAGGATTTTTAAAAATACTTACAAGTGGCTCCCTAATTTCACAAGCTAGAACATTTTTGCATGATTTAGAGGCTTACAAATGACAGTAAAATGGGAACATCTGTCAGGTTTGAAAGGCATCTTGGATTCAGTGAATGCAATTCCTTACCTGAAAAACATAAAGAAGAAATTCGCATTTACACTCTATTCTGCAGAAGCTAATGGCATATTTCCCATTTTTAAATATATGCACAATCAGCCCCTTCTGCCAACCTTGTAAAAGATGTCTACATCAACCAGTCAAAACATGATTTAAAAACTGTGCACATCTTCCCAGTATAATATCTTCAGAAGCACTTATAATTTTCCAAAGAAGTGACAGATGGGACAGCATAATCAATACGCTGCCACTGGAGATGCCTCACTGCATTACCTCTAGATGTCAGATATCAAAATAACGGCACATTTTTTTCAAAAAAAATGGTTTTCATTTTTATGGAAAGTAGGTTTAAGAATATTCATGCAACTCACCCATACAACCAGAAATAAAATATATATATATATAAGAATATATATGCTTTGAATGAAAAGTTGACAGTCCAAGTTCCAAAGAAATTATTAAGGTTTTTTTAATAATTTGCATTAAATTAAAAAGAAGGGATTTTAAGATCAGAGGCCAGAGTTTGGAAACTGCACATGAATATCAAAATAAAAATACGCTACCAAAGGTGGAAAGAGACCACAAAATCCAAGATGTTTATATGCCAGAAATGTCTTTTTCCACAAAGTTCTAGTTTCTATAGCTTACTGGGGGATGGGGGGGGGATGAGAAACTGTAGATTTTGGCAATTCTGGGGCAGGCGGGGGAGAGAACTATACCACTTCAGAGTACTAAAGGCCCATGAGAGCCAGTTTGGTGTAGTGGTTAAGGCACCAGGCTAGAAACTAGGAGATTGGGAGTTCTAGTCCCACTTTAGGAATGAAAGCCAGCTAGGTGTCTTTGGGCCAATCATTCTCTCTCTCTCAAAGACCCCAAAGAAGCTCAAGGATAGTTGTTGTGAGGAAAATAGGAGGAGGAAGGAGTATGAGGTAATGTTCGCTGCCTTGAGTTACTTATATAATAATAAATAAAATTGTTTGTGACAGATAAAGCAGTAAAATTAGTACGTATATACAAGAAAGAAATCCTTTTGGGCTTGGACTTAAACATTTCACTGAAAGAACATAGGTGTCTCAAGCGATGTAACAAGAATTGGTTATTCAAAATGTAAAGATTTTTGTTTGCTTCAACGCATATGTCAATATTTGCAGCAAATACAAGACAATAAAAGAACCATAACACACATATGCATATGCACCAAAGACAAATTCCTTTGTGTCCAATCACACTTGGCCAATAAAGAATTCTATTCTATTCTATGTCACCAGTTCGATTCCTATACGCATTTATTTATTAATGTTTGTATTTTTATATGTGTTCTTGTCCAAGAAGCTTGGAAGACACCTCATCTTCTTTCTTCTTCCTCCACCCATTTCCTCCTTCCTCTGAAGCAGGCTAGCTTGACCTAATCCATTAATTTCTATGTAGCCCTCTATACCCACCACATTCAGCCTACGTGCCATGGATATGGAGGGCTAAAGCTGAAATCAGGATATTACATGGTTAGGAAGGATGGGTGGCTGTAACCAGTAGATTCTCTTTCTATTCGCAATCAATGTAAAACAACAGGAAAAGACCACAAAGTAAAGGATGAATTCAGGCTGATTTGTGAAAAAAAATGAGGAAGTATGCTAAGCTTTCTAATAGAGTTGGGCAGATCCTTCAAAAGAGTTGCTTTAAAGTATGCAAAGCATCTTCTTTTTTTTTCATTGTGAAAGCAGCTGTGTCTTTTTTTAGACTCAGTAAAATTCTGGGAAAACTGCTTTGGAATAAAGGGACCAAATATAGATAACATGTACAGAGGCAGCCAAAAGCTGCTACCAATACAGCTGCATGAGTCTGGAAAACAATATTTATTTATTAAACAAATTTATATAGTCACCCAACTCACACATGACTCCGGATGGTTTCATTTGGGAAAAAAAATCATCATATAATAAAACCATTAAAAGAAAACTCTACCCCACCCTCCATGGCAACAACAATACAATAAGATTAGCCAATTGATCAATACCATTTCCATTTGTGATCCCCAGGCCCGTTCTCAAAGCTATGTTTATGGGCCTTTCAGAAAAGCAACAGGGTGGGGGTCAACTGTACCTCATGGGGAATGATGTTCCATAAAGAAGGGGCCACTACCAAAAAGGCCCTTTTTCATGGTCCCCTCAGATGACAATCCCTAACTGATGGGACCTTTAACATGCCCTGCCTTCCCATTCTAGTGGACCAGGTAGATGTAACAGGGAAGAGATGGTGCTTCAAATAACCTGGCCCCAAGCTATGTAGGGCTTTAAAGGTGATCAATACAATACAATAAATGCAATGCAATAAATGCAATGCAATGCAATGCAATGCAATGCAATGCAATGCAATGCAATGCAATGCAATGCAATGCAATGCAATGCAATGCAATGCAATACAATACAATACAATACAGCTACTTTAACAGTTCAAGTCATATGCTATGCTGCACATATAAAGTCCCTGCACACTAAAAAGTCCCAGACCATTTATTTGTGGCTGACTGGAGGCTGGGTTTTCCCAATCCTAACACTATCCATAGCACCATGTTAAAAAAAAAGAAGTAGAAGAAGAGTACATATGAACAGTACTGATATCAGAAAAATTTGATAAGAAAAGTGTAGGAAGTTAGCACCCACCCCTCTCCTAGGAAAATGAAATATTCTAGGAAATATTAAAAAGGCAGAATATTATATTTTCCCTAAAGGAGAACATGTTTCTAAAGACATAAACTCAGAGCCTCAGCTCCCTGCCCCCCCTCCCCCCAGCAGATATTTTGGTGCCAACCTATCTACAAGACAAAGACTGGGCCACCTTATCTACAACACAAAAGACCTTCAGCTCCAGGGTGATAGGTTTAGCCCTCACTCAAGATCCAAATCAGGACAAAGCCATTAAGCCAGAATAGGCCCCTTCATTACATCATCACCCAGCAAGAATCAACCAGGCCTGGGACTCAAGACAACCTACAAAGTTACCCCTGCATGGCCCCATGGGAGTCTGACAACCAATCAGGATACATTTCTTGCCACAGGAACAGGAAGCTCCAAGGCAGGGCCCAAGAGAGGGTATAAATCTCTCTCCCTCTCTCACCCATGTGCTCTTTTTTGCCCAGGTCCTCAAACCATGTGGCCCTGTCCACCATTAAACCATCTTTCCAAGCAGTCTCCATGTTTCCAGTGTCTTTCTTCCCACTTGGAACTGAACCCAGATGGACATTTCTTCCAACAAAAGTATGTATTTAATATTACATGTCTTAACAGCAGCGAGGATTACCTTCGCACAATATTGGAAAAATGAAGAAACACCACAAGATGAAGAGATAATTATGAAGATATTAGATTGTGCAGAAATTGATAGACTTACATTGAAAATGAAACAGAAAGAAGACACAGAATATTATCAAACATGGAACTTATTCTACCAATAGTTGGAAAAAAGGGGTGGAGAGTAAGAATGGAATTTGTATTGTCAAGCAATTTAAATACCCAGACAACATGATGTTTATTAAGCACTAAGAAATGTAATAAATAGAAAACTAATAAAATTTATATATATAAAAAAGAGTACATATGAACAGTGTACCTATGCATCATTTGCTTGTTGCAAGGAGACAGGCCTTGTTGTCCAAAGCATGAAGCTTCTTGAATGGTCTGCAAATCTTACAATGACTACTTCATATACAGCAACTTTCTCTGCTACTCATCAAGTCATTTGCAAAACAATCCAGAGAGTTTTATAAGCTTGGAGTGGTTCCAAGCAATCATCCAGCAGTCATCAGACTTTAACTATGCTGCTAAGCTAGCAATGACATGAACTGATCTACTCATTAAGTTCATAATTTTTTTTATTCATCTTGTAACATTCCCTATCATGGCACATAGAAAACGTATTAGGTGACTAATAAATATCACAAATGTGAAGGATCAATTGCTTGTCATTATGCATTACCAAGAAATGGAACACGAGTCAATGGGGCACAAGGAAGAGGCTACATAATGTAGAAAGTTAGCACCCACCCCTCTCCTAGAAGAATGAAATATTTTAGGAAATATTAAAAAGGCAGAATATTATATTTCCCTGGATGAGAAATGGAGAAACATGCTGTTTTTAGAGGCAGGAAGCAGACTCACTCTTAATAGCCCCCACCTTTCTTAATAGCCCACAGCAGATGTCAGCACGTAAGATAGATAGCTCTATTCATAAGCAAATTCCCTGCAGCAAGGTCTGAACAAAGGTAGGGTTAGCCCTCAGCCACAATAGCAATTGCCCAACAAGCCCCTTCATTGCATCACCCTCCAAACTTCAACCAAACTTAGCTCAGACAAACTCCAAGGATTTGTACATGGCACCATGGGAGTCTGACAACAGCTAATGGAATACATGTTCTTGCACAGGAACGGGAAGCTCAAGTGCAAAGCCCAAGAGAAGGTATAAAAACCACTCACTCTCAACTCCATGTGGTCAGCTGCATCAGAAGTACAAACATGTGCTTCTGCTTCATCAATAAATGGACCCTCTTTCCAATCAGCCTCCATTTTGTCTCCAGTGCCTTTCTCCCGGCTTGAAACTGGAACTGGATATTTCTTCCAACAATAATAAACATACTGAGGTACTGTAAAATTTGCCATTAAAAATTAGGCTGGGTTATATTCCACCATTTCTTTAAGAAAACATGACTGGAAACACCTGATGACTCCCTTTTTCCTTACAATAACGCTATGGAGTAAATTTAATTGAGATATATTGACCGGTCTACAGTCACACAAGAGAGTTTTCATAACTGAGGTTATTGGATTTGGATGGAGTCTCTCCAAACCTAGTCCACACAAACCACTAGAACACACCAATCCTCATTGTAACAATTGGCTTTATTAACAGCTGCATTATTTATGGAAAAGCAAGACACTGGCACACAATATTAATCTCGGTAACCACTTATATCATGTTCTTCAAAAGCTTTTGCAATTGATTTCTTTAAACTGTTTAACAGCGTATTGTACTCTACAGAGGGTATTCATTTAACATGATACACCAAACATAAGCTAACTGTGGACATGACCCTAACGATCAGATAGCATGGCAAATCATAGGCATTCATAGTTTACTGGTTATTCTCCCTTTCAGACCAATATCTTCACCAGGACTGGCCAACCAACAAGCCTTATATATATTTTTAACAGCTCCATTTTAAAAAAGAAAATGAGTGTTTCCCCACCTTCCTATTTTATGCCTGTATTCCCTTTGTGAATACACACTGTGTGTGGTGGGGGGGAGAGTGTAGAAGGCACTATAGCAGAAAAATCATTAAAACAAACCCATTTGGATCCATTCAACCTCCTATCTTTATGTTCAAAGATATGAAGCCCAATCATTAAATGCATTAAAGAGAAGCTGAAAATGAAGCATGCAGGGTAATTCCCTGATAAGAAAAATAATCTCAGGATTGGATTTATTTCTGTAATAATTGAGTGAGAACGGCATTATCTTTCCAAATAAAACAATCCACTAAATCCAGTTGTTCTTGCTTGTTATTGTGGTTATGCCTAGATTAAATTAAATTAAATCAATTAAATTAAAAAATGAAAAGAAGGACTGGGGTGACATGATAGCAGTGTTCCAATATCTCAGGGGCTGCCACAAAGAAGAGGGAGTCAAGCTATTCTCCAAAGCACATGAGGGTAGAACAAGAAGCAATGGATGGAAACTAATCAAGGAGAGAAGCAACCTGGAATTAAGGAGAAACTTCCTGACAGTTAGAACAATTGATCAGTGGAACAACTTGCCTCCAGAAGTTGTGAATGCTCCAACACTGGATGTTTTTAAGAAGAGACTGGACAGCTATTTTTCTGAAAGGGTATAGGATTTTCTGCTTGAGCAGGGGGTTGGACTAGAAGACCTCCAAGATTCTTTCCAACTTCTGTTAAACCCAGTTATGCAACCTGGCCTCCATTCCAGGATTAGAAGATGAAGTTGAAAGGTAAGAGGGCGTCCCTACTATAGTCTTCAACGTACAATCATTTAGCGACCATTCAAAGTTACAATGGAACTGGAAAAAAATTACTTACCACCAGTCTTCGCGTTTATAACCTTCATAGCATCTCCATGTTCAAGTGATCAAATTTTGAGCGCTTGGCAACCAGCATGCATTTACGAAAGCTGCATTGTCCCGGGGTCACGTGATCATCAATTGCAATCTTCCCAGCTGGCTTCCAATAAGCAAAGTCAATGTGGAAAGCTGGATTCATTTAACGACTGCATGATTCATTTAACAACTGCAGTGATTCACTTAACAATTCTGGCCAAAAAGTAAAATTGGGCACGACTCACTTAGCAAATTCCTTGCTTAGCAATGGAATTCCTGGTCCCAATTGTGCTAGTATGTTGAAGACTACCTATATACTGGACTACCTGTATTTCCCCCAAACAACCTCATCCAGTGATTTAAAAAAAAATCCACCATACATCTCCATTAAAATGAGTGCCTTAAATTTTTTAAGGAACTATAGAGAGATTCCAAAGAGAGAAGGTCTTTGGGGAATACACCGAATCACCGAACTTATTCCATTTCTCTGAAATCTGCTTTGGCAATCTGGTATGGGCCATATGTCCTGGACTACATCCAAGACATTATGATCAACAACAGACAGCTGGAGGGATTTCCTTAAAAAACGAGCTATACATTTTCTGTGGTTGGACACCATCACCTCACCCCACAAAAACTCAAACCACTGCAAGATTTTGGCCATTTCCCCAATACATTCTTCTTCAAACTCACAACAAAATATTTACAAATTTAAGTTTTCTGCAAACTCTTGAGATTCCAATTATTCCTTTGAATTTGGTCGCCACGATGTAAAAAAGATGTGGAGACTCTAGAAAGAGTGCAGAAAAGAGCAACAAAGATGATTAGGGGACTGGAGGCTAAAACATGAAGAATGGTTGCAGGAACTGGGTATGTCTAGTTTAATGAAAAGAAGGACTAGGGGTGACATGAAAGCAGTGTTCCAATATCTATGGGGCTGCCACAAAGAAGAGGGAGTCAAGCTATTCTCCAAAGCACCTGAGGACAGGACAAGAAGCAATGGGTGGAAACTAATCAAGAAGAGAAGCAACCTAGAACTAAGGAGAAATTTCCTGACAATTAGAACAATTAATCAGTGGAACAGCTTGCCTCCAGAAGTTGTGAATACTCCAACACTGGAAGTTTTTAAGAAGAGATTGGATAACCATTTGTCTGAAGTGGTGTAGGGTTTCCTGCCTAAGCAGGGGGTTGGACTAGAAGACCTCCAAGGTCCCTTCCAACTCTGTTATTCTGTTCTGTTCTGAAGCATTATTTTTTAATTCAAATTAAATTAATTTAGTTTTAGGATTCTGCAATATCATATAGAGGGGATTACTAACATGTGATCTCCACTGAGAGAGAGAAAAATGCAGGTATAAGTAGCTCTAGAGTGAGCCATATTCAGCAGTGTGCTTAATCATCAAATTTGTGGTATTTTGACTATTTTTCTTATGAATAAATTTTCTATATAAAAAAAGATGTATACTTGTTAAAGGACCAGAAACCACAACCCTAGGAACTTCCAACTGCCCTACCTTGGAAATTACACATCAGACACTTGGCCTATTTGAATAGCATTCTCAGATGTCATCCAGTCAACTTCCACTAGGTTAACTAGAAAAATGCACAATTCAGTAGTTTCTAAAGTAAAACCACAGTACTATTGCCCTTGACTTTGATAAGATACAGTTGAGATGTATTTAACATGAGGCGAGATAGTAGATGTGAACTTAAGATCATTTCTAAAAGGTGCTCATAAAAATATATAACAATGGGACCATTGTGTACTGTGATCTATTTTATCTTTTCAGCAGAAAACAGCATTCTGGAGAAATTGCCAATATGTTATTGCTAGCACTTTTCATTTTTATTAAGTCTCCTATATGAAACACACAGACACAAGAAAGCTTCTAAGCAAACAGTGCCGGGGAATTGTTATTATAACAAAGTAGGTCCCATCTCCCTTTAGCTGGAAGGAGATGCTTGAAGAATTTTATTGAATTATTAGTTTAACATTTGTTTCATTTTATTATCCTAACTTATCAAACACCCAAAACACACCACACCATAAAATCAGCAATAAAAACAGAATTCCTAGCTGCTCATAAAGATTTGTCTGTCAAACATGTAAAATCCATCCAATCAGAAAGTTTAAGTGGGACACTGAAAAAGGAAGCAAATAAACAGGAAGTTTAAAAAAAAAACATTTTCAAATAGCCTGGTATTAAGCCATGTAGGGCTTTAAAGGTGATAGCCAGCAATAATAATTTTTAATTTATTACATTAAATTTAATTAATTCAATCAATTTAAATTTTAAAGCAATAGTAAAGATGGATATAGAGGGGGGTTCCTTTGGAAAATCTTTTTTTTTCCTGAATTACATAAAGTAATTTAAAAACTAAAGAGATATCCATCATGGAGCTTGGGTAGATTAAATGATATTATTAAGCACTGTCCTATTGACTCCTGAGGTACATTTTAAATAGTAAAGTAGTAGAATAGGGCATTTCTCCATGTAATAATATAAATGCTGGGAAGTCTTTCCCCTAATCTCTGCTATGTTGGCATTAAAAATTCCTAGGTGGGTAAATTGCAGTAGTAGTTGTTGGAAGAAATTTCCCTGGTTTGTTCCCAGCTGGGACACACCACTAGTCTGTCTTCCTGCCTTAATGGGTTAATCCTGTCCCAGGCCCTTTGTCTTTCCTACCCTGGGGGTTAATCTTGTCAGGGGGCAGGAAAAAGGGAGTTTTGGTTTACCTTGGAGAGTTTATTTTTAGCCTGATTCCCCTTATCTTAATGGCTCTACTTAAGTGTTTCTGTGGTCAGTTTTGTTACTTTTGTAACAGTCTAGCAGGCTGCTCTGAGTTTTCCTTTCCTTTTAGCTGGTGCTTCTTGGTTTTCTTAAAGGGGGAAGGGCTGGCTTGAGTCTCTTGGCACTGTTTTCCAAGGTTTCTGGTGCTGTGAGGTTTATGATACTGTCCTTTTGGGGTGTACTTCCCACATAGTAATTTTTAAAATCTCAAAATTCTCTACTTATGAAGAATATTTCATAAAACTTTACAGCAAATAGTTTGTTAGGCTGGATTTTTTTATCTAGCTACAGTTCCAAATTCTAGGACGCTTCTACTTAGAATGAAAAATACACACCTAAACATACACAGGTGCAAATGGATAAGGGGTTATCCTATTTTATCCTCCTTTAAAAATGAATAAAAATTGTGACAGCAAGTGCCTATTTAAATTAGGCTAGCTTGTAATCTTATACTTTTTTCAAATACCTGAGATTGGGCTCTTAATGTACAGGTTAATATTCCTCAAATGGAGTATGTGCTATCTATATAAGGATATTTTAGCCTTTTTTTTTCCTACTGTAATACCTAGAGTGCTCCTTTCCTCTTTATTATTGTAATTATTGCAGGTTAGCACAGCTCTCATTTTTCTTCTGTAATGGCTTGAAGAATGCTATTATACATGCTTTCTGGAGAGAAAATGTAGATGACTTTAATGGTACTATTATCATTTCCTAGTGTTTACATTTCATATCAAAACCGGTTAGAGACAATGATCAGCCTTTTGAAATTACTTTGTGGCAAAAGGAGTACAATGATTTATTATGCAAATATCAACCTTTCACAGGAATTGAAAAAAGGCAACTCTAAGAGTTGCAAGACTTGCAAACCTAGTAGTAATGCTATTAAAATCTGACCATTAGTTTTCATCTAAAACAAATTTGTCTTTGATTTGGGTCCATTGTGCAGGTAGTATAATTCTTCAAATGATCTTAACGAAGTTAATCAAGTAATCAACTTTTAAGGAACATCTTTCTGGTAATGTTATACAAGCACGTTGCTCTTCTATCAAGACTCATTTGAAAGCTACATGTTAATGTAATAACAACAAAGAGAAAAAAATCATCTGATGTGAAGATGATATATTGTAACAACACCACAGATTTGAGAGATATACAGTTTGATCATACAGATTTTAGAATCTAATACCCAATTGATGGCAATTTTGTTTAATATAAATACAACAATCCGTTGAAAATTAAAGAGGTTCTTAAAATGACCTGTCAAAAAAGAGCAAATTAATAGAGGTCTTTAATTGGGTGAGTGAGGGGGAGGGGTGTTGCATAATGATGCACTTTTTAAAGGGTAAATTTCAATCCAATTTCTTAAAGTGGATTTCACCTATAACTGCAACATGTAACAGCAACAATAATTTCACTGTACTCCTCACAAGGTTGTTGCTGTTGGAAAAATCTGAGGAGGAAGAAATATTAGGTATGTTCAGAGTTATTTATAAAAAATAATAAAGGCAGAAAATAAATTAAATAAAGTAATTGATTTTGAATACAGTACCATTGTTTACCATTATTCTTGAATTTAATGACCTTTCAAAATAATTGTTTTGATTACCATTTTCATTATTTTCTTTATAACTTAGAATTTAATATAGATTTTCTGATTTATTTTAACTGTTTTGTTTTTAGTACGTATAGTCCTAAAGTGGTAGTAGTAAGTATATGATGTCTTTCAAACCCAACTTTCCCCAGGGCAGCTTACAGTCTATTTCTGAGAGAAATCAGTAGTCAGTGGTACAGCCAGTTCTATTAAATTAAATTAAATATTTTAAATGATTTGTAAACCATAGTGAAATTTGGAGTTAACAAGTCATCTAGATCAGGGGTCTGCGGCCCATTGGCAACCATGCTGTGCGAGCGCTGGGCGAATGTGGGAAGCCCCACTGGCACAAGCGGTGTGCGCACACGCAAAACCATCCCAACCCCCCCCCCCACACACACACACAAACACACTGCTGCCAGTCCACAGAGCCAGAAAAGTTGGGAGACCGCTGATCTAAATATACAATAAATCACTACCCTATAGTATCCACACAAGAATTTAGAGTAAGCTACTAGGCTTAATATTTGCCATGAATGTTGGTTTCAGCTTAGCAATTTTTAAGTGATCCAAATATATTCCATATATTCTCTCAATATAATTCTTAAAAACAAGATAAGAAGCTTCTGGCTGTCACTGGATATCACTGGATGTCACTAAAGAGAGACACTGTATTGCCTCAATCAGCCTCAATAGTGGTGAGAAACAGAGAAGCACTAAGGTTTGGCAATGTCTACAGAATCACTTCCCTGCCTGCCTCACAACCATTTGCAAAGCAAGTTTAAAGCAAGTACAGAATAGGTGTACAAAACTATGACCTATTAGCACCACTGTCACAACCATATAGCCCTGCTTGTGATTCTTTCCTTACTCATTAAATGCTGAACATTAGAAGCAGTTGAAAATAAGCACCAGAAATGTAATGATGACATTACCTACCTTGACAATGAAACATTAAAAGGAAAATAACTAATTCAGAGAACACCAAAAAACCAGCAGTTCAGCCATGAACTGGTAGTCCTTGCCGAACAATAACAACAACAATTGGGACTGCCAACTCCATTGACAAATGACATGATTGTTAAGCCATCAGATTATTACAATGGACTTATGTGACCTCACTTGACCTCCATGGTCATTAAGCAAATCATCCACAGTTGTTAAGTGAGACATCACAAGACCATAACTTTACTTTTTATTGCTGGCTTTTCCACTAATTGCTTGGCAGAAGCCAGCTATGGAGAACACAAAGGGCAATCATGAGGCCGTGGAGATGCTACAACAGAGCAAAGGACCAGTCATAAAATGACTTTTTTCAGCACTTTCATCCGTCACTTAACAAGGTAGCCATTAATCAAGGACTACTGTATTCTCTAGGATTGACCTAGCTCTCTGGAATAGGCTTTCTGGAGAACGCTGGGAAAAGTGGAAGGAAGAAGGTGACTAACAACAGCAAGGTGGATGGACTGAGTTACAGTGCCGATGAGTTCACCGTTGGGAGACCTGAAGGACTAGTTACGGACAGATCATCATGGAGAAATCCTTGTGGTTGCTAGGAGCTGAAAATGACTTGATAGCACATAATCAATCAATCAATCAATTTGATGAAAATGTCCAAGTGGCGCAAATTCAGGTGCATGATATCTTTTTCCTGGCTATAATTGTTGAAGTTCATCAAATGACAGATTCTCAAGATCCTTAATAGGAAAAAAGGCAGTGCAGTCAAACCAGCCTCTCCTGAAGTCACCCAGCAAGGCAACTGTGTTGAAAGACAGTCAACTGTCAAATTTCTAGCAAAAGCTGTCATCTCTCTTCAAGGACAGACTCAATTATCCAATAACCTTCTGTCACACAGGATGAGAATGAGAAATGAGCTGACTGCCTTCACACACAAAAAAGCCACAGTAAAGAAAAAAAATAGATACTTTCGATACACAGACTTGCTGCCTTTACACACAATAATAATCAGTCAATTGGTTGCAGCAATTTGCAACCAACTCTATTAACCAAGAAGATCAAACACACATCTGAATCAAATCATGTAGGCAAAAACAGTGTTGTTTAAATAGTTTAAAATGTTTTTATTGCTCCTTAAGATCATGTGTATATATGAAAAAAACAGAGTATGTATTATGTATGTACTTACACACACACACATTTTATTTTATTTTATTTCTTTTTAATTGCTTTTGTCATTGGTTAATTTTCCTTTTTAAGGTTCTATATTTTCAAAATAAGTACTAAAATAGAATTTTAAAAAGCATCAAATCATTGTCAGCAGTAGTTCTTACAAGAAAAAATGTTCATTTATATATACTTTTAATTAGGCACTATTAGTTTACAGTGTCCTTAAGTCTTGTAACGTATTCTTGCAAATATTTTCTAAACCTGTGCCCATGTTTACTGAAAATTCTTGTCATTCAAACTAAACTATAAGGACCTGGGAAGGTGAAGCTTCCATTACCATCTTCCTGTCTATCATTAGCCTCCTCCCTTTTAGTCATAATACATTTGGGGAAAAAGGAAGAATACTTGTCCATGATATTCTATCACTCCAATTCATTTTATCCTTCTAGAAAGAGCTGCTAAACAAATCAATGTTTAACCAAGATCCCTGCTTCTTTCCTTTTCTAACTTGACAGAAGCTAATGCTTGGTTTCTGAGTTATGACTATGGTTCAAACCTAACTGGGATTATAGAGTAGTGTTTTCATTCATGTCTGAAGATGATCTTTGCCTAAGTTATCATTTGAGATGGTCCTCAGTTTCGGTCCTCTTCATATTGACCATGATCAACAGGATATTTTCTCTGTTCTTTTCTAGCACTTGTAAGTATAAAATGGATAAGTAGACATTTCATGCAATGCTTCACAATGGCTTGATGATGATTTCTAAACAACACAGCTATTTTATCACACATCTGTTTCAATCAGTTTCTTGGTGATCAGTTGTACAGAGATTGACCTAGACGGAAAATAATAAGTTTGGCAGAGAAAATGCAAACATAGCAGAAACACCAGATGAATCAATAGCTTACAGGTTGGTGGTCTCAAACTTCCTCTAGCAATAGACCTCTGGGGTCTTCACTCTGTTCCCACCAAAGTTAAAGAAAAAAAAATGCTATAGAGCAATGTCTTCTCATCAGAGAATTTCATGAATTTCATCAGAGGCTTGCTCTAATTTTGCTTAAAAAAAAAAGACAAAACAAAACATGAACATTAAAAAAGAAGAAGAAGAAGCCCAACTGGATACATTCCTAAATGAAGAAATACTAGAGTTACGTTCAATGTTTCATGTGGGTTAGAGAAAACTGTCAGTATGTGTGGTCTCTCTCTCTCTCTCTCTCTCTCTCTCTCTCTCTCTCTCTCTTTCTCTTTGGGGGGGGTATTCTCCCCCCATTGCCTCATTCATAAAGACAGCCAAGTGGTCATTATCTTCCTTCACTCTCTGCGGGGCCTTCTAAAGATTACAGGACCAAATTCTCCCACCAGCTGAAAACATTTAAGCACGGAATCTTCTTGGCTGTGATCAGACCTGTCATGGAACCAAGTTTCTTCACTGAGCAATGGGAAACCAACCAATTTAGCCAGAGACAGCTTTGTAAAGGCCATTAATCCTAGAACAAAGCACTGAGCAATGCATGACAGATGGAACGCTGAGATGCTGAAACCCAAAAGATTGGCGGCCGGAGGGTGGGTGGGTGGGGGGGAGGGAGTGGAGTGGATAGCAGAAGCAAAGCATCAAAATATTGCATTGGTTTGTTATTGTTTTCCTGAAACTTCACGGCAAATACCGAAACAGAAAGCCCAATACCATATGACACTTTTGTGCATTACTTTAAATGAGTGTCATACAAACCTCTTTGGAAAAGGAACCATGTGTCTAAGCAACTACTCCCAAAAAACCTGAGATTCTGCCATCACTTCCAGATTCCATCATTTGGCTGAGATGCTAATAAAAAATTACACACAGCAACTAGCGGGAGTGTGAACTAGGCACATATCTAATAAAATTTGTGGGGGAATCTTTGTGTCCGTATATCGTTCAAGGGAGTCTAACTACAATAGGTACCTTAAAATACATGTTTCCTCAGGAGCGTCACTTTTTCCAGCCTTCTGCATGAGCCTGAAAGTAAAGCTAATATAGCTGATTTATACTTGTGGCTTGTATAGGGCAGGGATCCCCAATCCCCGGGCTGCAGCTGGTCTGTTCGGAACTGGGCTGTGTGAGCGACTGGCTGGTGCACACGTGCAGCTCAACATGCATAAGTGGTGAGGCGGCGTGCACGCATGCACACAGATCAACTTATGCGAGCGATGCGCCAGTTCTCCTCTCTCCCCCGCCTGGGCGCCAAGCCATAAAGGTTGAGGCCCGCTGGTATAGGGGGTTGAGCAGGGGGTTGGACTAGAAGACTTCCAAGGTCCCTTTCAGCTCTATTCTGATTGAAGCAAGAGAGCTGGTGCATTTACACACAATCCAAAGGACTTCTTTCTCACAATTTCCAAAGAGTGCAAACCCCTCCCAAACGTGTAATGATTTCTTCTAAAAGTGGATACATTTGTGAGGCCTTGTCAAATCTTGATTTAACGAATTAAAATTAATGAATTAAAATGAATTAACTGAATTAAAAGTAAAAGGAAGCCAGGCCGCCCAAAGAACACGGTGGCTGGACACCATCAAAGGTGACACCAGCCAGAACGTAGAACAACGCAAAGAAATAGTGCATGATCAGAAGATGTGGAGAGACCTGGCCCATAGAATCATCAAGAGTCAGACATGACCGAATGGACAGCTTCATCATCAATATAAAAAGCCAGTTTGTGTAAAACATTGCTGTGTACCTAGGTTTCAGGCTCATGTGGCACCCATCTGCTCTGCAAGCAGTGATACAAGGGTTTCATCATTCATCTTGTCATAGTTCAATCAACCATTTTTAATTGATAAAATGTTTACAGGGCACTCTTCACTTATGATCAGTTGCTTAGTGACCATTCAAAGTTACATCTTCTTTTAACGAGCCCATAATCTTCTTTTAACGAGCCCATAATCCCTTAAGACTCTCTCTCTCTCTCTCTCTCTCTCTCTCCCTCTCTCTTTCTCTTTGGGGGGGGTATTCTCCCCCCATTGCCTCATTCATAAAGACAGCCAAGTGGTCATTATCTTCCTTCACTCTCTGCGGGGCCTTCTAAAGATTACAGGACCAAATTCTCCCACCAGCTGAAAACATTTAAGCACGGAATCTTCTTGGCTGTGATCAGACCTGTCATGGAACCAAGTTTCTTCACTGAGCAATGGGAAACCAACCAATTTAGCCAGAGACAGCTTTGTAAAGGCCATTAATCCTAGAACAAAGCACTGAGCAATGCATGACAGATGGAACGCTGAGATGCTGAAACCCAA
>QLTV01001177.1:3470965-3508711 GCA_003457575.1 Thermophis baileyi | reverse complement strand
ATCAGACATCCCGTGATAATAAGCCCAATTGGGCTTTTGAGTGCATGGCAATAAGGCCAAACGCTTATTTCAGGGTTCAAAAAAAATATAAGACAGGGTCTTATTTTCAGAGAAACACGGGTAGATAATATTTTGCAGCAAACATTCCACATTCATTTCCTTGCGATGCTTTTTAACTCTGAGTCATTCACCCATTACAGACAAATCTGCATAGTCGATGCGCCTGTTCTTACAAATAAAAAAAACTCATATGTGAACCATACAGCTGATCTTCTGCTGTTGATCTGCATTTGCTTGAATTGGGATGTTAAGAAAAGGAGGGAAGCAATTACTTACACTTACACTTTGAATTGTTATTATTTTTGTAACCTGGATAACGCAAGGAAGATTAAGCAAACTCCCTTCCAGCTGAGATGTCTACTCAGGAGCATCAGGGACAACGAGTTCACAAATTGAGTTTGCCTGCTATTCGATGGGTTATATAGAAAAAGCATCCCAGGAAAAAGTGAATTTAATTAGCAGCCTTTGCTCTTGAAATAAACAGGAAGGCAAATGGAATGATGGATATGAGAAATTTTTGCTTCAGACACTGCGTTTGGAATTGAATTAAAATAGTGGTGTTTTGCATAATTTGACTTGCATCGGGACTCTGCATCACACCAATGTGATAATTAAATTTCAGATGCTATCTAGTGAAGAAGGTATTTGTTTAAAAAAAATAGTAAGAATGATTCAAGAGGAGCTGTTATGCTTTCTAGGTAAAATTGACAAATCCTTCTGATATGAAGATACTAATAAAGGTGTGCTCCCAACTGTTTTACAAATATCATTAAATGCAGATACTATTAATTTTGAAACCCCAATTCAATAGTTTTAGGGTTCCTTTACCAGTCTCAGCAGGTAGCAGTTTCTAATCTCTCTGGTCTGGTTTCAAAAAGTAAGCAAGAAAGTGGTTGAATCAACATCATCATTTAACGACCCCATAATCCCTTGTGAGGTGGAGTCTGGGCAACTGAATGGAGCTAGCAGAGTGTTTTAATGGCCGGATGCCCTTTCTGTGGCCAATGAGGAGTTTTGTTCAGCAGATATATTCTCAGTGTGCCCAGAGAGAGAAATATCTGCCTCTACCTAGGATCGAACTCACAGCCTCCCGACTGTGAGGCGAGAGCTCCACCTCTAGACCACCACACCAATCCACCGTTCAAAGTTACAATAAACCCCCCAAAAGCTACTCACGATCCAGCTTTGAAATTTGGACATCGTTTCCCCCTGCCCCACGTGAGCACATTCTGCATCCTCGACAACCAGCTCACATTTACGGCCACTGGTAGTGTCCCACGGCCACATGGCTGTGATTTACAATCTTTTTTGTCAAAAAACGGCCATTTATTTCCAGTATGTGGCAAAAAAAACCCCAGCCCATAAGAAACAATGGGTTCTCTTAACAACCACGGTGTTTACTTAACAACTGCCACATTCGCTTAACAACTCCTGCAATAAAGAGTATTGAAGTGGATCCTGTCGCATGGAGACTTGCTTTGCAACTGTCATGACTTACAATCATAGTTGACAGGCTCAATTACTATTCCTAATTTGAGGACTACCTGTAAATCATACACTCTGGGCCATTTAGTGAGTAGAAAGACATCAAACATTAAATCAAAATATTTCCTCAATCAAAAGTCTTATGCCCCTCAATTAAAATAACCTGAAACAAAACTCTTGGTGGCTGCCCAGTCACTGAGTGACTAAACTCTCAATGAAAAGAAATATCTTCGGCATCTTTCAGAAACGCAGGAGTAAGGAACAGCCAGATGTGAACAGCAGAGTCATAATGAGAAATTTACTCTTTGGCCCCTTTCCTCTCACTTCTCAAGAGGACAGGATCCTAAGCAGGCCTTTCCCTGATCAACATTTCTCAACTTTGGCAACTTTAACAGAAGTTTGCAACTTCTTTCCTTTATCACAAGAGGGTACTCTTAAAGAGTCTTCTCAGATTGAACTTAAAACAAAAAACAAAAACCCAGTAACTTCTATTTATAGTCAAAGAAAGGAAACACATTATGTCATTGGAGAGTTTATGATGAAACGTACTCAGTGGATATATCATCTAAATCAACCTCAACCTCTTGAAGATTAGATTAATAGAGTTGGAAGGGACCTTGTAGGTCATCTAGTCCAACCCCCCGCTCAAGCAGGAGTCCCTACACCATTTCAGACAAATGGCAGTCCAATCTCCTCTTGAAAGTCTCAAGTGTTGGAGCTCTCACAACCTCCGAAGGCAAGCTGTTCCACTGGTTGATCGCTCTCACTGTCAGAAAGTTTCTCCTTATCTCCAGGTTGAATCTGATGTGTGGACTCCTAATCTGCTATGACCAAGGTGATATTAATTAGCATGCTGGCTGGGGAATTCTGGGAGTTGAAGTCCACAGATGTTCAAGGTCCAGATGTAGTTTCCTTCAGGCACTAGAATACCTATTGCTGACTTCTTAGGAATAAACTGCTTGTCAAGAAGCAACAGAGAGGGTTCCTCCAGAAAGTAGCAAGATCCATAAATGAATCCATGAATCAAGCTTTCCTTGAGAAAGTGAACGGGAAGCAGGCACAACAAGCATTCAAGAACTCAGAGGGCTTTCTAACAAGTAGATATATTGCGGAAATTACTAATGAAGCCATTATGAACAAAACCCCATTTATTACTGCATCTCAAATTCAAAACCTATTTACAGGGAAATCAAAGCTCTAAACTCCCACATTTCTTTCCTCTTTGTACAGTGGAACAGGCTTGAAGCCACCTGTCTCTTGCCTTGTTAACAGACTAGTCTGGTTTCAGAGCATTTGGTTCAGACCTTGTGAGAACTGTTCCTATAAAACAACTGGCTCTGACACTTCTAAGATGAGATGGTTAGTAGCATGAGGCCACCTCCTGGTACACAAACTCTCTCCGTGGAGCACTAAAGCAAATGGAAGAAGTAGGATCAACAGAGTCAACGCCAAGGAGATAGGACTGAGAGCTTTTGTCGAAGAGCTGGCTCTGTCTTGCCCAAGCATTAATTAATGCTGTTTCTACACGGGATGCCAGTTAAATCTCTTGACAGCTCAGAATCTGCTTACAGTGCATGAATCGTATCGAAAAAAGATATGTCAGCTACCATGAAGTCAGATGCAGACTTCTTTCTACTGATGACAGTTCTCAGCATTTTCATTATAGTTGTATGCGTGAGTGGGAGGGTGCTATATAATGAAGGCACTGGGATTTCTCCCCGCTAGACAAATAAGCATTTGAGTCAAAGAATGTGACATTTTCCAGATTAATTCTAACAATTGTATGAATAGGTGACTACGGTACATCTGCTAACCTGGATTGGCTCATTACCAAGGCAGTGACAGAAGAAGGTGAGCTGTTTCACGGTTAACATTGTAGGGGATGCTGCAGGCCAAAAATAGATCTTCGACTGATTTCTCTGTAGGAGGAAGGTGCTTGTCACATTTTCTCTTCCTGAACTTCCTGCACCTACAAAATACCTGAGGTCCATACTAAGCCTCCATTTCAAAAAGGTTGTTTTGCAATAGGACGACGGTTGCAATCTATACATGGATTTAGATGTCTACAACATCCATTCAAATTGAAACAAAATTCGAACACAGAAACAATCTTAGTGATGCTTTGCTTTGGCAGGCATCCTTTCAGGCTACATGCCTTATTTTGAGCATATGTTATTTAAAGCTGTTTTATACACCCGTTTCGTAGTATTTCTAGCAGAATGGAAAAAGAATTGCTAATTTATTCTTATGACAGCCATGAAGCTCTATTTATATTTGGGGTTATTTGATGCATAGTACTCTGTCACTTGTTTTGAGCAGAGTGAAGGAAATGTCATGCACACTGATGTGATTTAGACTCTCGGAGTTTTCTGGTCTGAGAAATGAGAAAGGACCGTTTGAATAATTCAGCTCGGGCACCTGATAGATCCGTGATGGCAAACCTATGGCATGCAGAGCCCTCTCTGCGGGCACATGAGCCATCGCCCAGCTCAGCTCCACTGCGCATGCGTGCGCCTCCCGCCAGCCAGCTGATTTTTGGGATGCGGGGGCGCATGTGGGAGACAGGTGCGCATGCACGGGGGCGGGGGTTGTGCATGCATGCGCGGGAGCAGGGGAGCACGGGGGGAGGGTGGCGCACTCCCCGTGGCCTGTTTTTGGTCCCAGGATGCTGCAGGGAGGCCTACTAGGCCCAAACCGGGGCATGGGGGGGTGCAGCACGGCCCCCCACGGCCTGTTTTTGGTCCCAGGAGGCTGCAGGGAGGCCTGCTAGGCCCAAACCGGGGCATGGGGGG
Source organism: Thermophis baileyi (assembly GCA_003457575.1). Lineage (NCBI taxonomy): Eukaryota > Metazoa > Chordata > Lepidosauria > Squamata > Dipsadidae > Thermophis > Thermophis baileyi. Next base: position 3,504,374 of record QLTV01001177.1, on the reverse strand, counting down.
TGAAGCGTGCCCCCCACGGCCCATTTTTGGTCCCAGGAGGCTGCAGGGAGGCCTGCTAGGCCCAAAATAGGGTGTGGGGGGTGCAGCATGTCCCCCCACGGCGGGTTCTTGGTCCCAGGAGGCTGCAGGGAGGGCTGCTAGGCCCAAAACAGGGAGCGTGGGGGGTCGTGCGCACATGTGCAGGGTGGCGCATTGCATTATGGGTGCCGGCACATGCACGTGTGACATGCACTTTCGGCACACAACAAGAAAAAGGTTAGCCATCACTGTGATAGATCCACCAGTTTGTCAGAGTGCCATCAAGGATTGCAACTTTGGGACTGCATTCTGGTTTCAAGCTTCTCCTTTTCTTTTTATAGGAAAGAGTATACCTACAGCAAATCCTGTTGACTATAAAGATTCTACTTTTTAAAATGTAAGAATCATGGGGCTTCCTTCTAGGAGGCAGTAAATATAAACTGTCCAACTCCTGCAGAAAGACACAACCATCAATCCGTCAACCAGTCCATTTCCACAGATCAACCCTTGTCAGCAATCTCACAATAGATGAGCAGACACATCTTGCTGAAACAGATTGGTTAGCAAATCATGAGGGAATTGAAGTGATGGTGTCCTATCCATTCTTTATAGCATGTTCTCCTCTTATTCTTGTCCACATATGTTCTAGGTGGAATACCTGGAGATTCTGTTAAAAGTTGAAGAACTCCTAACCTGAAAAACAGAGTCAAACCACGGTGTCTCTAGCTACAGTGGCTCTTCAAAGGTTCCATCTCAGATCTGTCACAACACTACTTGAACCTTGGACTGAACCTTCCATGGAATAAAAAAATATGTTCTACTATAAAACTAAGTATAGCTACGGACAGATAGAGAGACAGACAGATAATAAGTTATATTGATTTCTTTTCAGAATTTGATTCATAGAGTGTAAGAGAACTGTGTTTATAAAACATAGCTAAAATACCTCCAGAAAAGCTATTTGATACTAAAAGACTGTTTGTTCAAAAGAACTCTAAGGATGAAAATAAAATTTCATTATTTTTTCAGTTACAGCTGTAAAGGTGACCACAACCAATTCTCATTAAAATCCCACAGACTATTTGACTGATGAGGCAATTGGAGCCAGCTTCTTTTAGGTATCTTTTAAAGTCTTTGATTGCTTTTTCTTTAATTTACGGTCAAGTAATTTTCCCATTTTTTTCCTACGTTTTCAGTTTAATTTGCAACAAAGGGCTTTAGTGGTAAAGCCACAGATTTAATTTCAGGACAACACTGATTATTTCCATGCCTTTCTGGAACTGACAGATTTAATTAGTCTTCAAAGACAGTGGTTTACCATTATAAAAGAAAAATATCTACAGTATGTCTCGATTGTGTCTTTATGCCTTCTATCAATTCTGAAGAGTACACCATGAAAATATATCACTCACTGCATAGCTTAACACTTATATTTCATCTGCCAAGAGTTTAGTCATCTTCATATAAAGATAATATTCACTCATTAAGGTAAGTAATATTTGTTTAATCATGATTTATTGAATAAACTACAACAATAACATGTTGATCCAAGCGTCATGGTCCACAAACCATAATGGCCAGATTCACAGCGCCCTGAGCCAAAACCAAATAAAACACATTATGGTTTGGTCTAATGTGCAAATACAGTAAAATATACCTTAGTCAACTATAATAGTAAATCTGTGGTTTGGTATAATACAGGAAAACAAAGAGTAACAACTCAAAAGAAAGCTTTTTCATAAGCTTTCATTAACTGATTCCATGGAAATAATTCATACTTATTACAGGAAGCAATCTGAATTCTTCTTAAAACAATACAGTGTCATTCTGCACTCTAGAAATAGTGTAGAGAAGAGCAGTAAAGATGATTAGGGGAGTGCAGGTTAAACCATATGATGAACAGTTGCGGGAGTTGGGTATGCCTAGCCCAACGAAGAGAAGGACTAGGAGTGACATGATAGTAGTTTCCCAATATTTGAGGAGCTGTCACAGAGAAAGGGAGTCAATCTATTCTCCAAATCACCTGAGGGCAGGACAAGATGGAAGACAAGATGGAAGCTTATCAAAGAGAGATCCAGCCTAAAATTAAAAAAAAAATGCCTGTCAGTGAGAACAATTAATCAGTGGAATGGCTTGCTTTAGAAGTTGTGGATGTTCCATCACTGGAGATATTTAAGAAGAGATCATTGACATCACTCTGCACACACATTTTCTCAGAGTAAAGTTTGCTGATCTCAGTGGGGCTTATTTGTGATTATGTAACACTATGCTATATGTAATTAAAACATGATAATTCCAAAATACATCAGACACTTCCTTGCCAATACTGAATCTGCACATTTGGTAAGAACATCTGCAGAATGTCTTGCTCCAGATGTCTCCACAGCTTCTTCCCTCATGGCATTTTGAATAAGAGTCCAAACAGCTTTATGCCACCAAGCTATTAAACCCAGTGCATGGCTGGAGGTATCCATCCTGGCAGACACAATTAGCGTTCATTGCATTACTTGCGTTATTTGCATTATCTATTTTACCCATAGTTTATCTTCTGATTGGGTTAAACTATAAAAGTTATAAATAAAGCAAGCAAACTCTGGAAAATAAGCCACAATTAATTGCTCTGGCAAAAGTTTTTTTGAAAGCAGTTGTTTTAAAACAGTAATAAAATAAGCTTGCATATAGTTATAAAGAACCATGTGATTTAGCATAATCTTTGACAATTTCCCATGGACATATTTTCTCGGTGAAATGTCATCAAAAAGCACCATTTCACAACAAACCATGACATTTGGTACATCCTTGTTAAGACCTGTTAAGGTTGGCTACAGATATTGGCTCCAATTGATTAAGGATATTTCCATGCATCCTCCAAACTTCATGCTCTCTTAATAGCATTTTCATATTGATATGACATGGTCTTCCCTGCTGCCCTCCTTGCTGTACTTGGACCTCTCACTGAGCTGGGCAATTATCCTTCTCCCTGCCTGGCTGAGGCAGGAACATAAGTAATAGTAGGTAGAGGACTCCCTACTCTCAGTCTTCCATTACGGTGCTTGCTGTTTGTGACAAGACAAACAATAAAACCAACCAACTACAAAGTCAGGAATGCTTGCAGTAAATGGCTTCTGGAATGCTTCACAACCCTTTGCAGAAAAGGTGCTTTTTCAAGTCAACTGAATTTTGTTTCTTTTTCCTTGAAGACATTTTGCTTCCTTGAAGACATTTTGTGAACTGAAGAAGCTTCTTGGATGAGAAGTGAAACGCCTTCAAGGAAAAACAAAGTCCAGTTGTCTCTTGAAAAAGCACCTTTGTGACAACCATGACCTGGATGACTGAGAATCTCCACAGACATTCCCAACATTGCCAAGTAGCAATGCTGTGGGTCACTTGACCAGGAAGGAGGCAGTCTTAAGAATGGAAGAGGCTGCAGCTTTCTGAACTAGCACCAATTATCTCTCCCACAGATGTTATTGAATGACAATTCTTCCCAGCTAGAGGGAAGAACCCCCCCCTCTCTCTCTCCTTCCCTCCCCCCCCCACACACACACTTGATTCAATTCTTTTCCAGTTTTGGAGAGTTATTTCCTTTGGATGGGAAAGAACAACTCAACCGGTCTCCATAGAGAAGCAACCAGGAAGGACAGAAGGAACATGCCCTGATGCCTTAGCTTCAGCAGGGAGGGGGGAATTCTGAGGAGCAGAGTTGTGAATCAACTTATGACCGTTTTTCACACTTACAACCTTTGTAGCATCCCCACGATTGTGTGATCAAAATTCAGACATTTGGCAACTGGTTCATACTTATGACCGTTGCTGTGTCCCAAGGTCATGTGATCACCTTTTACAATCTTTTGACAAGCAAAATCAATGGGGAAGACAGATACACTTAACAACTGGGTTACTAATTTAACAACTGCAGTGATTCACTGCAGGAAAGATCGTAAAAGGAGGCAAAATTCTTCACAAGAATTTAACTTAACAAATGTCTTGTTTCACCACAGAAATTTTGGGCTCAATTGTGGTATTTATGTAGTGTATATTGGAGGTGAAGACCCTTTGAGAGCTGTATGCAATGAAATTTCATTTCAATGTATGCCGATTAGTGTACATTCAAAGTGACAATAAAGTTATTGTAAGTCTAAAAAGTCTAAGTCTAAGTCGTAAGTCGAGGACTACCTGTACCGACAGTCCTTGACTTACAACCATTTATTTAATGACGATTTGAAGCTACAATGGCACTGCAAAAGGTGGCTTATGGTGGGTCCTCACACTTATGACTGTTGCAGCATCCCCGTGGTCACATGAACAAAATTTGGGTGCTTGGTAGGTATTTATGACAGTTGCAGCATCTGGGGTAATGTGATCGTCATTTGCAACCTTCCAACAAGCAAAGTCAATAAGGAAAACTGGATTCACTTAACATCCGTGCGATTCATTTAACAACTGCAGTGATTTATGTACAACTGTTGGAAAAAAAAGTTGGAAAATAGGACACAGCTTACTTAAGCATCTTGCTTAGCAACAGAAATTCTGGTCCCAATTGTGGTCGTAAGTTGAGGAGTGTGTGTGTGTGTGTGTGTGTGTGTGTGTGTGTGTGTGTGTGTGTGTGTGTGTAAATAAATGACAGTACATATTGTCATGAAGCCATCTTACTTGGTAAATACTTGCTGCTACAATTTAAAGGGGTTTTTTTAATGCTCGGAAGCGCCATGCTACAACATTTATTCACATACAAATTGCTTAAGTTCTTCCACACTCCCAGACTCTTGAATTTTGGAATTTTCAAATTCCTCTTTCATCCTCTGGGCAGCAGGAGGCGCTACTAGCTCATATTTGCAAATAGAGCTACAGTCAAATATAAGTAAGAAATCAGCTGTTCAAGTATTCAGTGGATAAGCAGGGAAAGTGGAAAAGAGTTTTCCTTAAGCCATGGATTGTACTATCTGCACACTTTTCTTTCAAAATGTTTTGCTTGTTTGCTAATTAAAGCTGAGCACAAACTCTTTTTTGTTGGTCTACGAATCAAGAACTCTCCAACAGAAACTAAACATCGTGCAGCCATTTCAGCGGGACATAATGGTCTTTAAAGGCTAATAAAATGGATGGGTAGAAAGAACATGGGATATCAACGCACCCTACTTGCCATGTGAAGAGATGGGAACCTTCAAAAACCATAGGAGAGCTCAAAAACACCCCCCATTTCAAACTTCAAACAACCTCCCAAAATCTCTGGTCCTCAAATTTTCCTTTTCACACACCCATACTATGACAATGCAAAACTCACTTAACAACTGTCCTGCTTAGCAACAGAATTTTTGGGCTCAATTGTGGTCATACGTTGAGTACTACCTGTATTCTGAAGTTCAACTGAAGTCCTTTCTGATCTGGGCCAATCAAGATTGTTGTAGCTGCTGAATTAAGCAAATCAAAGTTTATGCAAACTATAATTTTGACCCCCATTACAATGAGAATCCTAGGCTATGTAAGTGGGACATTCACATTGCAATCTCAACTGCCTTTTTTTTGCTTTTTGCTTGGGGCTCAGAACAAAAGAACATTGGCTGACCTGAGGCCAATAACTTTCTGTAAAAGCTCAACCTGTCAGGGCTATGAGAAAAAAATGGGGAAGACTACAATATATTCTTTCCTTTCCTTTCCTTTCCTTTCCTTTCCTTTCCTTTCCTTTCCTTTCCTTTCCTTTCCTTTTCCTTTTCCTTTCCTTCTTTCCTTTCCTTTCCTTTTCCTTTTCCTTTCCTTCTTTCCTTTCCTTTCCTTTCCTTTCCTTTCCACCTCACCTTTATTTCTTTTATAAATAACTCAAGGCAAGAAACATACAGTATTTATTTGTTCACTCATTTTTATCCCTCCTTTATCATTTTTATAAATAACTCAAGGCAGTGAACATTCCTAAAATTCTTCTATATTCTCCTCCTATATTCTCCACAACAACCCTGTGAAGTGGATTGGACTGAGAGTGAGTGACTGCTTTGGCACTCTTTGGCATTTTACCGAAAGGCTGAATAACACTGGCCTAGGATACCAATGCTTAGGGAGAGCCAAAACAACCTTTCCTTCCAAATTGTTCTAATCATGCAAATCTTTGCAATTGCAGGAAGTGGCACCATTGGCCAGCATAGTTTAGGGATGCAAAATAATCTTCAACTCACATTGCTTGGACTCTTGAAGGAAATGCAGGATTATACATCAAGCAAACAAAACACATTTACTCAACTTTAATCTCATCATCCGAATCTTAACCGTATCTCTCACGTGCTTATTTCCTACTGCTTCCAAACTAGAAGAGCAACTTATAGATAGTCCTCAAATTACCACTGTAATGCAGCCTGGAATTTCCATTGTATGTCATGTCAGTCATAAGTAGAGGAGACCAACCTTATTTGGGTATTTTTTTTTATTTCTGGCAAAAAACATCCTAAATTGGGGTCGTGTGAACACGGGAATACTGCAAACGGATGTAAATAGGGGCCGGATGCCACTTGGCCAAAATGTCACATGACTGGGAGTGTCAGAACTTGAAAACTGGGTCATAGGTAGCTTTTGGGAAGTCTGTTGCAACTTCAAACGGTTGCTAAGCAAACAGTCATAAGTCAAGGACTACCTCTACTTCGCTGAGTTGTTGCAGGAATGTGAGAGAACTGTAAAGCCCTATGCCTAGCTAACTGTTTGCTAAGACAAGAATGGATATTTAGGGTCCCAAAGATTTGAGCTAAAGCAAAATTAGGCACAGTTGCCTTTATCTGTTGCCCAAGTGGAGACTCGGTTGACCCTCTGTTGCTAAAAAAACCAGCAGCACAATGTTTGGCCATAAGGAAAAAAAATCCTCCAAACCAGGGGTGAAATGCTCCCGGTTCGGGCGTGCCTGCCGGTCGTCGGAGAGCCAGTAGCAACGGCAGCGCTAGGATTCGCCCACCTGCCCAGACACCGCCATTTGGGTTCTTTTACCCTCTCCGCATGCACAAAGCGTTCTGCGCATGCGCAGAGGGTAAAAGAACCCAAATGGCGGCGTCCAGGCGGGTGGGCGAAGCCTAGCGCTGCCGTTGCTACTGGCTCTCCGATGACCGGCAGGCACGCCCGAACCGGGAGCATTTCACCCCTGCTCTAAACCGATCATCACAAAGCTCTGGAGAGTCTATGCATAATATGGTCCCAGTCATTTTGTATTACTGTTCCACTCGTGTGGTGTTTCTCTTCCACTCACCCATTTTATACTACAACCCCTCCAACATGAAACCCTTGCCTGAAGTGTTATAAATCTCTTTCTTGAACATTACATACGCTTCGGCCCCCGTAGGTCTTGTTTCCTGGAACAAGAGCAAAAGTATCCTCCTAGATCATGAGTTGAGGAAGGAAATATCTGAAATATATTATCTTCTGAAAACATCAGCTAAAATTATTTTAAGCCCTCCCATTCTCAGAGAAAAGCAGAAAAGGCCTGTCTACTGTAATCCACAGGGAATCTACTATTCAGCTCCAAACCATTTGGAGTCTATCTCTTGAGTATCCTCCAACTGGCCCAATAAAACAAGGGTGTGTAAATGAATGGATTCACAGGCTGACAGAATCCAAAGACCTTTCTCTTTCATAATAGCTCAGGAAATGCTATTATGTGCCAAATGCTAGCACAAGCACAACTCCACATTTAATAAAATCAAAGAATAGTGAGGAAAAAAAGGAATCATTTATTTGGAAAAGGAAACAAGCTGAACCTCTAGTTCCAATTATGACTGAGGGATAATGGATATAACCCAAAGAGAAACGGAAAGGATGCCTAATCTTTCTATGGTAGATTGAAAGCATAAAGAGAAAAAAAATGGGAGGGGGAATTCAATTAAATTTGCAGCCAGTTATGATTATCATTATCATTATTCTATTGCTTTGCATATACACTGAGAGCTTCTTTACGGAGACAAATTCCTTGTGTGTCTAATCACACTTGGCCAAATAAAGTATTCGATTCAATTTGACTTCTGAGAGATGTTAAAAGATTGCAAACTTGATTAATCACTTTCAAACTCATCTTGCTCCGAATACAGAGGAAGGTTACCTGTTACTCATTACCTCCAAGGCAGAACCTTGTGTAGCCCCAAAACACACCTGTTCCTGTCTTAACAAAGTTTTGCTAAGCCTCACAAACTTACCTTCCCACTTCTAACAATTTCACATCACAATCACTACCGGTAGCAGATGAAGAATTTTTACCCAAAGATTCAGAAATGTTTCATGTGAAAGAGGCCCTTCCTTTTCCACTGAGTCCCACACAACATTTCTCTCTTCCTCTCCTCTATCTTCCTAAACCAAAACCATAGCAACAACAGACTTTGAGAATTTGTATGTGCTCCTTAATCACTGGTTATTATGTATTTGATAACAGGCATGATAGGGAAAGGAATGATTATAGGGGGAGGATTATACCTGTTGTTCCTGATATTCAATTTCTTTTTTTCTACAAGAAAATACTTGATGAAACTCGTACAGGTAGTCATTGACTTATTACAATGATTGATTTTTATTTCTAATTTGATGATCAGAATTATATGGAATTATAGAAAAAACATAAATGATTGTGAACTTTAAAGTAAGACTTGATGTGCTTTTTATCTATATATATACAGTATGCCAAAGAAATTTGGAAGTAATTTTTTCTATATTCTATATTCTATTTCCTTTCTTTTCTCTTTTGGCACTTTAATCCTGCTTTTTTATTATTATTATTATTATTTTTCTATTCTTCTTGCTCATTTATTTTTTATTCTGGGAGGGTTTGAAATTCAATAAAGATATATAGAGATAGAGATATATAGATATAGATCTTTATTGAATTTCAACCCCTCCCAGAATAAAAAAATAAATGAGCAAGAAGAATTTAAAAAAAAGTCAAGAAAAGCAGGATTAAAGTGCCAAAAGAGAAAAGAAAATAGAATTATATATATATATATATAAGACACATTTTTTGCTGATAAATAAATAAAGGGAGACTAATATAGATCTAATTCAAGCTATTTAGCTCTCATCAGCTAGCCATACCCTTATGGGATTCGAACCTGGGCAGCTTGCCTTGTTAGGCAAATGTTTTAACCTCTAAGCCACAGGATATATGTATGTATGTATATATACATACACATACACATACACACATACATGTGTACACACATGTATACATATATATACACATACACATACATATATATATAATCTACAATTGCAATTAGGACTGGAACTTCCACTGCAAGGCAATGTAATCATAAAGTTGGCAGCCAGTGACCGCTCCCAATTTTACAAGTATTCTGGCCTGATTATTAGGTTAATCACATGGTCACTAAGCAAATTCAGACTGCCCCCATTAACTTCACTTGTTGAAAGCTCCTTGGGAAAGTTGTACATGGCAATCATGTGACTGCAGGACACTGCAACCATTGTAAACATATGCCGGTTGCAGAGTAGTTGAATGTTGATCATGTGACTGCAGGAACGTTGCAACGGTTATAAGAACAAGGGCAGGTCGTAAGTTACTTTTTCAGCCTTTACAACTTTGAATGATCACTAAACAAATGGTCATACGTCAAGGACCATTCGTATTCATCTTCCAACCATTCTACTTGTTCAATAGTCTGATTATTTATAAAATTAAGATTAAAGGTTAAATCATTTTGAAAGTACTTGAAAAATGGGTATATGTTACCGGTGGGTAGCTAGATCCCTTTCTGGTAAACCTGCGTATTGTCACTGCATCCAAAGTCCATTGTGATGGATTGAAACCAATTTAAAAAGTCTGCCCCTATGCTTGGTGATCATGACTATGAGAGTCCCTAGAGATTTCTTTAGGGATTGGGCAAGCAATCTTACTATACACCTGCTCACCTTCTGGAATTCAGAAGCAACATGGGCATTTAATGAGATTGTCTCCAAGCAATCCTTGCGATACTAATAAAGGAGAATATTGGTAGTTCAGGGTTGACATTTTCATTACCCAAACTAGGTAATATCATCAGTGCACAAGCACTGATGATGTTACCTAGTTTGGGTAATGAAACGTCTTCAAGAAAACAAGCAGGCTCAAAGAGCACCAAGGACCCCTCAAATCCTTGTGGTCCTTGGCCACAGATCTCAGAAGGATCTTTAATTTTCCAAGGAGCTCCAGGAAATGAAGCAGCCTTTAGTATGGGTGGTGGAAAAGAAGAAATGAACATATAATTATATAGCCGTGTTTGGAAGTACAGCATGGTAAAAACAATGAGGAAGCATGAATACTTCTCAGCTCAGTGTCATGTGTGCTAGATTCTTTGCAAATACTACATTATGCCATACTTTTCTCTACCTGAGGTCACTGCTAATAAATACCTGCAAATGGCCTTCATACTTGTAACACTAAAGTGAAATCCTAGTTTTGCAGAAACCAAAAGGTAGAGACGTTGTCATAAAGAAGAGAGAGTCAAGCTATTCTCCAAAGCACCTGAAGGCAGGACAAGAAGCAATGGATGTAAACTAATCAATGAGAGAAGCCACCTAGAACTAAGGAGAAATTTCCTGACAGTGAGAACAATTAACCAGTGGAACGGCTTGCCTCCAGAAGTTGTGAATGCTCCAACACTGGAAGTTTCTAAGAAGAGACTGGACAACATTTTTCTGAAATGGTGTAGGGTTTCCTGCCTGAGCTGGGGGTTGGACTAGAAGACCTCCAAGGTCCCTTTCAACTTTTTCATTCTGTTATCCTGTTAAAGAGCCTACCAGTTCTGCAACACAACCCACAGCTCTGTGCATCAAACAGAAATGAACATTTTCTGGCAGAGACAACATACCAGACTTCAGTTCTCTAAAGCCACAAAGCCTTAGAGGAGGTTCCAGGGGGAACTGAGCCTAGAATAAGTTTTGATTTTTACATGATTCACCACAGCTGTTAAAAAAGACAAGCTAGATGGCGCTTGCCTTCAATCCCTGCCAGCTGTGTTGAGGGTCAGTTACCTTTAGCCAACCAAAAAAGAGCATGTCCAATTTGCATTTTCATGGGAGATGCCTTGTCCTTAGCAGTACACATTACTTGTTAAATATTCTTATGAACCATGACTGATGTCTGCACACACTGAGAAAATTAAATATTAAGCTGCTATTTACCGTACAGAGTAGAAAGCAATGAAGAATGAAAAGAAAATATACAGAAGGTATTCAGCAACTGGTCCTGTAGGGGTAGAGTATATTATGTACCATGGCAATAGAAATGATATAAAGCTATGGAATTAATGCTCAAGCCAGATCACTGGTTTATTCTTCCCATGGCTATTATTGTGGGCCTCGGCATAGGTTCTATTCTATTCTATTCTATTCTATTCTATTCTATTCTATTCTATTCTATTCTATTCTATTCTATTCTATTCTATTCTATTCTATTCTATTCTATTCTATTCTATTCTATTCTATTCTATTCTATTCTATTCTATTAACCCATAGCTAAGCTTTCAAGAACTTAAGAAGGTTATTTTAGCAAGTCAATGCGCCACCTTTTCTACAATGTTCCAATCTGAAAAATAATACTGAAATTCATACTAACTGCCGTTGGTAGCATCAACTACCGTATTTTTCGCTCCATAAGACGCTCCTGACCATAAGACGCACCTAGGTTTAGAGGAGGAAAACAAGAAAAAAAAAATCTGCCTCCCAGCGTCCATCCGGTATTCATCTGGCTAGTGTCCTTGCAGCAAACACCCTGGTCAGCTTCAGCACGTTATTGCAGCCCCAGCACGTTATTGCAGCCCCAGCACGTGGCTCGTCAGGGCTCTGCTCCGTTGCGCCCACCATCAGTTAGCTGAGCAATAGCTGGATCCTGGCCTCCCATAGCCCCGCCGATCAGCGGGCTGGCCGATTGGAAATGCTGCCATTGTTGCCTCCTCCATGTCTACTGCCTCCACCGGGGAACGTTGGAATCTTCGCCGCCGAGCAGCTGATTGGCAGTTGGATCGGCCTCCCAGAATACCGCCGATCAGTTGTTCCAGGCAGTGGGGATCGCTGCCGCCATTCACCACTGCTGCCTGTCACCCATATTCGCTCCATAAGACGCACAGACATTTCCACCCACTTTTTGGGTGCGGGGGAGTGCATCTTATGGAGCGAAAAATACGGTAATTATAATCTTTCTAAAGATCACACAGTTAATATTGTTATCTATGACAAAAGTTTCCATAATTAAGGTAGGCCATTTACAGTGTTTTCATTTCGTACTTGAGTAGTTGGTTAGCTAACCTCAAATGCATCTGTTTACTTCCCACGTAATAATACAGAAAATAGCAAGTCTAACAATCCTTTGAGAGTATCACTGGTCAAATTGTCATTGCCTGATGGCAGGGTGGTTCCTGGCCACAACACCAACAGGATACAATTCCCACTTGATAGGAAGCCCAGATGTAGCCACCACCAACCCAAGAGTTTCCTTCATAATAAGCCCTTATTCCTTTACTGATTCTTAGATTCATTAGTTCTGGCTATAATTCCAGTTTTTCTAGATGTTATAAACAATCCAGACCACAAAGCACTTTTGGCTGTAACAATCCAAATATCCATCTGTTTCTGCCACAGCTGTTTCAGGACTGGCTCAGCACTTTTTCTATAATAGCAAAACTCTAAATAATATTCTTTTCAAAATCAGGTGTTTAATTGCTTCCAGCTGGAAAAAATGCTTATTTTGTCTACAATCCTCTTTTACATTATCCGTTCGTTTGTTTAATCAATTTATTAGCTATCTCTCGGCACATAAGTATCATCCCCATTTAGAAAAAAATTTAAATAGGCTAACCTAGACAATAAGTATTAGGCACCTCAAATAACAATACACACAACACATACCATTGAAAGAATTATCCTGTCTTAAGGCCTGCAGAGAAAGACAAGTCTTTATGGCTTTCATAAAAGACCCAAAACAGCCAGTTTGGTGCAGTGGTTAAGGCATCAGGCTGAAAACAGGAGATGGTGACTTCTAGGCCCACCTTCAGCACAATGCCAGTTGGGTGACCTTGGGCCAGTCGTTTTCTTTCCACCCTAGGAAGGAAGCAATGGTAAACTACTTCTGAAAAACCTAGCTAAGAAAACTTCAGGGACTTATCCAGACAGTCTCCGACAATCGGATATGATTGAATGGAAGAAAATAAAAGGACACAGAAGCAGGGACTTGTGGTTATGGCTGTTCCAAAAGGCAGGCACATCCACACAGAAGGCACTGCTTTGTTAATGGGATCCAAAACATGCTACAGTATTATTGGAGAAATGGAAGTCTTTACATCCATACCCTCTTGTCTTGTAAATTCTCAACCTATTCCTCCTCGTACAGATTCTAACAGCCTCCAGATACCAAAAAAGGATTCTGCTGGACCACTCAATATATTAAGCCGCAGATCAGTTTACAAACCACAATGCTGAGTTCACATATTATGCTAAGCCAAAAGCAAACATGAATTCTGATTTAGTTTGATGTGCCAACTCAAAAATATCAGTGATTTTCCTATTTAATGGAGGAGGAACTGCAGAGTTTCCTTATCATTATTATAGAGAGGTATAATATTTTTAAAAATTCTCACTGTCATTGTCTTAAGTTGAGGACTAACTGTTTAACCAGAGTGAGTACAGCAGCGATCCCCAACCTTCACTACCGGGCTGCGGCCAGTTCAACACCGGGCTGCAAGAGATGGGCAAGCGCTCACGTGCAAAGCTCCGCTTGTGCAAGTGGAGCTTTGCGCGTGAGTGCAAGCACCCTCCGCTCGCATGTGAAGCACCATTTGCACAAGTTGAGGGCGCGCAGGCCTGGCACTCACACATATGGAGCTACGTGCGTGGGTGCGCCTACCGCTTTCCGACGGACCAGGCCACCAAGCTAGAAATGTTGGGGACCACTGAGCTACAGAATAGGAATGCCATTGTTTTCACACAAGTGGAAGACTCTGCCTTAAAAAGTTAATTTGTAGAAAAATTCCTCCAGGGCACATTATTTCTACCCAGACATTAATATTTTTATTGTTACTGCAGCTCATCTTGAAACCAGGAGGCCCTAAAGAGAACAAGAAAGAGAAAAGGTTATTACAAACCTTTTTCTAAAATTATTATTTACTTGTTCAAGATGGTATAATAAGTGATATTATTAAACTTTACAACTTCAGGTTGTGAATCGAGTAGTACAGATTGTTCAACCACATTTTGCCAAGATCAAGAGATTTATTCCACTCATTAATGGGCAGTTTGGCACAGTGATGTTTTGATTCATATCTTCACATCTGCCTAATGTGGTACTTTGCAGCATTAAGGTATAAAATATACCATTAAGCTCTTTTAGAAAGGCTAGAAATTATTTATGGGAATTAAACTGAAAATTAAACATTCTGAATATGAGAAAATTATCAAAAACTACATCGGTATTCCCATTCAATTTTACATTAACTCTTTAAAGTCCAGATATTTCATTCTAACATATCACATGAAATATTATAACAACACCATTACTGTCTCCAAGTTTTAATTTTATGTATAGATTAATTTATCTTTCTTTTCTTTAATTACTCTGTTTTCAGCTCTAGTCATGGATAGTCTATGATCAATTCCACTACCCATTAGGCTTCCTACAAGATACTAACAACCACAGTCCAAATTGAGAATAGGGTTATCAATTGAAGGTGATATTTGCTCTGGACATTATGGATTCATATGAGAAATGAAAATAAGAATTTCTCCTCAGTGTGATGTAGTAATCAAGATACTGGACTAAGATTGGGGAGGCCCAGGTTGTGGCACCCTGAGTTAGAAAAACTCATTCTCTCTCAAGTCAACCTACCTCACAGGCTTGTTTGGTGGAAAACAGGAGAAGGGAGCCTTGTATAGGCTGCCCTGAACTCCCCTACAAAAAGTATAATACAAATCGAATTAATTAGTTAGCATCTTTCAAAAGAAAGTTTTTTTTAACTTGGTATATAGATGTTCATTTATTCCGCAATGAGCACAGGGCCAATTCTAATAAGACAGCTCTCATGAAGAGGCTGCCAAAAATAGTGGCGATGTAGCCAATTATATGTGCAACATCTGCTGATCAGCATATAGTTTCCCGTACTTCAATTTACCACGGATAGAGAAATGCTAGCTTTCAAAAAAAAAAAATATGCTAACTTAAATGTTGAGGATCCTTCACCATTGTCCATACTACGTGGGACTGTAGTATGTGATTCAACAAAACTACAGTACTTGAACTCGGTACAGAGAATCAGCCTGATTTTACCAGAAACGAGCAATCTCCTACATACACATTCCTAGCTATGTATGGTTGTCTGAATGCATGATACATTTCTAGTATATATAATCATCTGTCCTGTTTATAATCTCAAAAACAATTTCCATCCTTCTTAGTGTTTCAGAAAGACCTGTTTTGCTACTTTATTAAAGCATTAACAGTGGAGGAAAGGGTTTGGTTTTTTGTTTTTGTTTTTTTTGGTGTTTTTTTTGCTCCTGCTGTTTTTTCTGTCATTTTTTCTGTTCAGAATATTGAAAGAATGAATAAAAAATTGCACCTTAACTATCTGGCTTATGACTGAAATTGGCAAGCCTAGTCTGTCCCAGTCTTTATCAATTTCTTGTTTTCGGATATCTGAAGTTTCCACCTGTCAGAATTTTTAGGCAGTGTGACCCAACTCCAATTTGGATACCCTATTACTGCAGATGTACCTACTTATGAATTGATCAGTTAAAAGCTAGCTGCCCTTGGAGGATGAAGGTTCAAAGTTAACTTGAAATTAATTAACTTGATAGTGAGGTGGGTGGCATATACATTAGATAGATGACAGGCAGGCAGGCAGGCAGACAAAATAGATGATTGACAGACAGACAGATGATGGATGGATGGATGGACGAATAAAACTGTCATTACATATGCTTCTTCTATTAATATTCTCACCATATAGACTTTATGATTAAAACAGAATAGGCTTCTCCCTTTCTCTTTATGCTCTGTATTCCATAAAAACTTCAGACAGCAAAATGTTATGCATTTTAATTTAGTCCTAAATATTATTATGGAATTTCAAAATACCAAATTTTCTAAGTAAATTAGTATGAGAGTAAATGTAGATAATTTTTATTTTTGCTGATATGGGTACCTATCTCAATTTTTTAAATGTGGCATGACACATTTTCTCTTTCTTCTTTCTTTCTTTCTTTCTTTCTTTCTTTCTTTCTTTCTTTCTTTCTTTCTTTCTTTCTTTTTCTTTCTTTCCTTCATTCCTTCTTTCTTTCTTTCCTTCTTTCCTTCTTTCTTTCTTTCTTTCTTTCTTTGCTTTGCTTTGCTTTGCTTTCTTTCTCTTTCCTTTCTTTTTCCTTTCTTTCTTTTTTCTTTCCTTCCTTCCTTCCCTTGCTTTCTTTCTTTCCTTTCTTTTTTCTTTCTTTTTCCTCCCTCCCTCCCTCCCTTCCCTTCCCTTCTCTTTCCTTTCCTTTTTTGGTGAGAACTGGAACTAAGCAATATTTAGGCATTTAATAATGCATAAGTCAGAATGTCTTTTTTTAATACAGTAAAGGTTACAGTTGCGACTGCAATAATGATTCAGCATAAAAGCAAACACAATGCAATAAAAAAGCATACTCAACTGAACCAATAATAGTAAAAGAGAAAGCTTTAACCTTTTTTAAACAAATCTTTCTAAAAAAAAACCAATTAATTTTTTTCATTCAGTTTTTTCTTCTAGGTGGCCAATTTATATTTTATCAAGTGGCTGCACAGTTGTTTATGACAATAATGCTAAAAACATTTTTTTTTCAAAAGTAAAATTGCAGAGTTACATGTTTTCAAACAGCCAACTAGGTATCTCCAGCGATGCATGAGACAGAATCATCAATCACCCTCCAGCTCCATTTTCATAAAAGCCAACTACCAGTCCACCACCGAACAGAGAATAGGTGCACCCCATAATAAAAAATAAATATATCTAGATTAACCAAGAAAAAGCAGGCACAGGTCACTTCTTAACATCTTCAGGTGCATGTGTCAGGTAGATCTCCCTTTCTATACTTAGAGCAAAACACAAAGACAAAAAAAAAACAAAGACAAATTCTATAAATAGATTAATATTCTGTTTACTATAAACTGGATGGGTTTGCAAACAAAGCCTAGGTCAGTTAAAGAAGCTGGTAGATACATTTACAAAACATGGCAAGCTTAGATTCAATCTTTGCCAGGTTTCTGATTATTTCATTTGAATGCTGAAAATAGATTAATTCACTAGACAAATTAAGCATGTTATAAAAACACAGCCATTTTGTCACCAAGTGGGGACAAATATGGTTAGTATACTGCAGGGTATCAAACTCTATTTCATTGAGGGCCACATCAGGGTTGTGTTTGACCTTGGGGGGGTCGGGGTGGGTATGGCCAGGGTGGGCGTGGCCAGCTCGAAGTCACTTGTGTCGGGGGCACCTGTGGTGGCCTGAGCGCTCTGCCAGCGAAGACGGGCTCCCGATCTCCATTTTCGGCTGCCACAGCCTCCTGCAACCCTCTGCCAGTGAAAACGGAGCTCGGGAGGGCCACACCAGGGGTGAAATGCTCCCGGTTCGCTCGTGCCTGTCGGTCGCCGTAGAACCGGTCGTCAAGGTAGCGCAAGGCTCCGCTCACCCACCCGGATGCCGCTATTTCTTTTACCCTCTGTGCATGCGCAAAGTGTTCTGTGCATGCGCAGAGGGTAAAAGAACCCAAACACTGGCGTCCGGGTGGGTGGGCGGAGCCTCGCACTACCTTGGCGACCGGCTCTACGGTGACCGACAGGCACGAGCGAACCGGGAGCATTTTACCCCTGGGCCACATGCTGGCAGAAGCACCGCGGGCCGGTCCTTCGCTGTTTCCAGGGCGGCCCTGTGGGTCAGATCTAGGTACCCCACAGGCCGGATCCGGCCCCCGGGCCTTGAGTTTGACATCCCTGTTATACTGTATAGTTAATTCTGTGGAAACTGATAAGGAATAAACTCCAGCATATGCATCAGATTTGTATTAAGACAAACTTCATAATGAAATGAAAAGAGATGTTACTTTTCAGCGAATTACACATTAATTGCCTTTTCTGGCAGTATCAGAAGTAATACCAGTGGCTTTGCACCCCATTTTCATAAGCTCCCCAAGAAGTCAGCTACTGACTTGCACTACCTGATGGGCACCTTCTTGCAAGGAAATAAATTTACCCAATCTAGTACAGGCAACACTGTTGGAACCAGGCTTAGTATTGAGAGCATGTGATTAAGATCACTCGGGAAATTTGCATTCAGTTATAATGGAGAAAATAAATGTAACAAATAAAATGGAGACTGCAACCACCAGTGGTATCACCACCACCACTTTTGGACAAGACCAGGCTCAAACCCAGTTCATCTCTTTGCCTAATACAGGTAGCCCTCGACTTACAACAGTTCATTTAGTGACCGTTCAAAGTTATAATGGCACTGAAAAAAAGTGACTTATGATCATTTTTCACAGTTACAACCTTTTCAGCACCCCCATGATCATGTGATCTAAATTCAGATGCTTGGCAACTGGTTCATAGGGTCAGGTGCTCACCTTTTGCAACCTTCTGACAAGCAAAGTCAATGGGGAAGCCAGATTTCATTTAACTATCGGGTTACTAACTTATCAACTGCAATGATTCACTTAACAACTGTGACAAGAAAGGTGGCAAAACTCACTTAACAAATGTTTCACTTAACAACATAAATTTGGGGCTCAATTGTGGTCGTAAGTCGAGGACTCTCTGTACTATCAAACCTAAATTGACTGTTCCTGTCCCCAGACAAAGCCCTTCTGCAATCCTCTCTAGACCAAAAATACAGAAGCCTTCCCACATCAACAGAGGGATGGAGTCAACACAAAAGTGGCAGTACCACTTTACATTGCACCAGTGATACCACACTTAAAATACTACATCCATCATGATACAAAGAAGATGTTGAGACCCTGTAAAGTGTACAGAGATGGGCAACAAACACGATAAAGGATCTGGAGTTAAATCATATGATGAATGGTAGAGAGACCTAGGTATGTCTAGCCTAGAGAAGAATATGGGGGGACATGATAGCTGTATCTCTCTTAATCTCCTGGAAGTAAGGAGACGTTTTCTGACAGTTAACATCAGTCAATCAATGGAATAGCTTGACTCCTGGGGTTTTGCATGTTCCATCACTGGAGATTTTCAAAAATAGAATGGACAATCATTTGAGTGGGATCTTATAAGACTCCTGCCTTGAGCAGGAGGTTGGACTAAAAGACCTCCAGGATCCCTTCCAGCCCTATGACTCTATGATTTACCAGCCAATAATAAAGCCCTTAAAGGAAATTGCAACCTAGAAAACCCCCAATCTTTCATCTTCTTTTCAGCTGATGACCTCAACATTCCATCTTTTTCACAATGGACCTCCCCAACTCTGATTCCCTCCTGAAAGGGCCATTTTGCTTAACTATAGATACAGTTCTGATACACTGACAAGGACCTGCCTAGCTTTTCCACACTGGCCAGCAAATCAGACCCTTGTGATTTCCTGCACTGTAGCCCTCAACCTCCATCAAAATCTTTGCTTTCCCATTGTTTGATGTCCCTCTTTCTTCTAAAGCAGACATCCAGCAATTGTTGCAATAAACATGGTTTTTCTCAGTATTGGGTTCCTTCTTCAGACTGAATCCTTGACATATCCTTGACATAATCATATTAACATTTAGCACACGATCCTTTCAAACCATCAGAGATGGAAAGTCCTCTGTGGAAACATTTTAAAATGATTGTGAGATCCAAAAAAAGTCAATTATTCTCAGAAATGATGCTTCAACAGGTGAGGTGTTCTGTGTATGATTTCCATGTGGAAGAAACAAATTCAAGGACTTTTTTTCCTTTAGAAACTAAAATAGAGTCTCCAATCATTTTTTTAGGTCATTCATCAGCCAGAGGCTATAACACTGAAGTCCTCTTATACACTGATGCAAAAGTCTTCATTTAGTAAAAAAATGAAGATGAAAAGTATGTGTATGCCATTAAATATAAATGTATAGAATGAAAAAAAAACATGGGAAACACAATCATTTCAGCTGGCCATTTAGCTGGCAGCAGTTTTATCAACTAAGTATGAATATTTGGTTATATTACTGGATTGATGCATACTATTTTTTTCAGGATCATTTTTAAAACAATAAACTCTAAGAAACCTATTCCAGAACTTCCCAAATCCTATTTTTTTCATTTTCTTCTATCTTCTTGCAGAGCACAATGATCTTCCTTTTTTCAGACCTCCTAATACGATGCCATGATAAAAGCAATATGGAATATATTACAAAAATAAGATTATGAACTTTGGTTCCAAGAGCTATTCACATGGAATAAATGAATTAAACCATGAATTGTTTTGAATTAATGAAGCTCTTGACAGTATTTGACCTTAGGTGATAGGGAGAGAAAAGGAAATTGATCTTTCAGGATTTGGTTGAAAGGACACAGAAGAATAGGGAATTACACAGAATGAGAGGAAAACTGGCAAAATGCATCAATCCATTTTTCTTCGTACATTTATTCACATTTTGGAAATGACAAAAAGCAATAAGCAATCCAGTCAAGTTAAATAATATATTGTACCACATTAAAACAAAAGTTCATCACTATGAATAAAAAAAAAGCAAGGTTTTTGTTTCACCTCAAAAGATTCTTTAAAAAGAAAGAAAAAAGATGAAGTAGGACATTATCTGAGCCATTTTGTTGATTGTGTTGTCAGATCTGACAGGCAATTTTAAACTCAACCATGAGTTCCCATATTTTATTAACACGTTTTCTGGAAGATTCTATCTTCTGCTCACCTCATCATACAAAAAGCAAAGAAAAGATTAATGAAGAGGCCTTTCTGATAACAAATGGGACTGCCCAACTCTATTTAACATCCCATTAATAAGGCATCAGTTCAACAACTTGAGCCATGTTTCCTGCACCTTCAGAAACTCCTACCTGCTGAACTCAATTCTGGCATGCTAAGATGTGTGAAATATCACAATTTCAAATACTTTTCCAGGAGTTGGCCAGTGGTCCTCCCCTCTATTTTACATGCAGCACCTTTTATTTTCCATGCCAGGGTGATCCAGGACTTAAAGCCAGGTATCTAAATCTGTTCATCTCCAGCTGTTAACCGGATCTCTTATATTGCAAGCAGACCAACATTGCACAGACATTCAGGTAGATTTGTTTGTTCTTCCATCCTGCTAGATTCTATGTTAATATAAGAATCATTGTATCATGAATTGTCAGGTGCATGAAATCAGGAGCCAGGATAGGGTTCAAAAGTACCTCAAATTTCATTTCAAGAATGAGAATGAGAATGAGAATGAGAATAGAATAGAATAGAATAGAATAGAAAATAGAATAGAATAGAATAGAATAGAATAGAATAGAATAGAATAGAATAGAATAGAATAGAAAAGAATAGAATAGAAAAGAATAGAATAGAATAGAATAGAATAGAATAGAATAGAATAGAATAGAAAAGAATAGAATAGAATAGAATAGAATAGAATAGAATAGAATAGAATAGAATAGAATAGAATAGAATAGAATAGAATAGAATAGAATAGAATAGAATAGAATAGAATAGAATAGAATAGAATAGTTGGAAGGGACCTTGGAGGTCTTCTAGTCCAACCTCCTGCTTAGGCAGGATACCCTACACCACTTCATCTACTAATGGTCAAGGAAAATTGGTGCCAGATAACAGTCAAGGGGAATACACTTAGGTCTGTTTCGGCAGCGTAGGGACTCCTGACTGATGATGCATTTGACCCCACCATCAGGCTCGGCCTGGTTATCTCCTACATCAATCATACCTGTGGGAGAACAGGAAGGGGAGCTAGCTGGGAATGGCTTGTAATGTATCCCGTTCAGTCAGTCATCTGCAAATATGAGATTGAAGGAACCTGATGTATTCAGATATACACACTGATTGGTGACTTGGGTTTTCCTTGAAGACTCTATACAGCAAAGCATCTTGCCTGGTCTATGAAATTCTTCACCATATTGACTTCTTTTGTTGCAATTTTTTGTGTGTGTGATGTCCATGTTAAGGTCGCTCGTCTTAGGTCTAGTGTTACAAGGGGTACTGAAGATCTCTAATATTTCATTGGGTTTGCTGAGCTAGAAGTGTTGCTAGACTGTTCATGGCAATGAGGTTTTGAAACTCTTTATTTCAAAGACCATTTCGAAGAGAACTGAATAGTTAGGTGAGATTGGGGTTAACTACTTAACTATGAACATGTTCCATTGTTTTCTTTGTATCTACTCGTGTATTTGTATTAGCTTTATACTGTTGATATAGTCAAATGACTAATCCAATACAGTTTTAATCCTTATTCCCCATGCAGTAGCTGATTCTACTTCTACACTGCCAGTGGGAGAGAGTCCTTCCTTGCATCTGAAAACAGCAGACAGCTGTACATGGCTCTATCCTCCAAGAAACAAATGTGGCCATGGGTCTCAGTAGCACTGGCTCAAAGACCATCACTGTAAAAGTTAAACACTGTTGGAATCTGATTCTCACAAGAGAAAACTGTTTGGTAAACTCGGGCAGAAGTCTGGAACTAGCCACACCACTGCTGACATGAAAGTTAGGAAGAAGAGACCCAGAAACTAACATATATAATGGACATAACCAGGGGTGGGTTCTAACTTACCTCGCTGCCGGTTCACTTCCTCCTGCGCCATGTGGCTGTGCCTCATGGGCGCGCGCGCGCCTCGTGGGCGTGCGCGCATGCGCAGTGCAAAAAAATTTAATTTTTTTTTTTAAAAATTTAAAAAGCCAAAAATAAGATGGTGACGCATGCGCACTGCCGGAAACTCGGCTTCTGCGCATGCGCAGAAGAAGAAGAAATTAAAAAAATTCAAAAAAAATCAAATTTTTTTTTTAAAAAAAGATGGCGGCGCCCACGGACCTGCACCGACCGAACCGGATCCGTGACATCATCGTGACATCACCAGCGGGTTGCTACCGGTTCGGGCGATCCGGTCCAAACCGGGAGGAACCCATCTCTGGACATAACATATATAAATGGACTTTGAAAGCCATTTTTTAACTTAACTCAGCATGAGCATTGTGGAGTGAGTAATTGCTATAACTGGGTATGAAACCTTGACAACTATTGCTATTGCTATTACTCTCTAGCATCTGTTCCCTGACAGGATGATATCATTCTAACAGCTGAGAAGATGCTGCTGTTCCCTTCTCTGTCCAATAGTCAGTAAAGGTTGGAAATGTACAGAGCTGAAGGGCAACGATAGGTCATGAGAAAAACGAGTGAATGTGGGCACTCTGGTTTTCATTAGAAAATAAACTGAATTTTATTAGAAAAAGGTATAGATTGGGCAGATCTTAAGGCCCTTTCTAAGCAATTTTAATATCAGAAATGGATACCCTAATATTCTGAGCTAACCAAACAATTTATTTTGGCTAAAATGAAAATCCAATTCCCACAAACAAGCATTTTCTCATTAATTCATTAGACACGTCACTTTTTCTTTCTTTGCTCCTACTCATTTTCCCATTCCTTTATCTCATCTACTGAAGCCCTGTTCCAACTTCTTCCGTATCATTAGCCTCTGGAACATCTGTTTTCTATTTGAAAGAAACCACTTTGCTAATGCATGTGCCAGCAAAGATGACAAAGTGCCAGTTTAATACAGCTGCCTTATCTTAAATATATGAAGGAAATACATGCGGCAACTGACAAAAACACAACAGAAGAAGCATCATATTTTACATGAAGCAGCATTTACATGCCAGGGTGATCCCGGTCTTAAAGCTTGGTATCGAAATCTGTTCATCTCCAGCTGTTAACCAGGTCTCTTATACTGCAATCAGACCAACATTGGACAGAAATTCATATACTTTGTTCTTCCCTCCTGCTAGATTCCATGTTAATGTAAGAATCAGTAGCCATTTTTGACAAAATGTGGAGACATAATATAAACCCAGATAAAACATCTTCTCCCTTAAATTTACCTCCAACTTCCTTTTCATCCTCTTAACTATGCCAAAAGATCCTTATGGCTATGTCACATCCTGTAAATCATTCAGTAAACTGAATGAGGAAGTTTACTCTATGGAATACCCTCAATTTTTTCCCCTAGCAAAAGGCCACCACTGAATATAGTGTATCATATGTTATTTATGTGGCATTATCAATAGCATGATTATAATGGAGTGGTGAGGGAGCCTAGAGGTGGAGCTCTCGCCTCACAATCAGGAAGCTGTGAGTTCAATCCTAGGTAGAGGCAGATATTTCTCTCTGTGGGCAAAATGAGAATATTCAATGAGAACAAAACTCTGCATTGGCGACAGGAAGGGAATCCGGCCATTAAACACTCTGCTAGCTCCATTCAGTTTCCCAGACTCCACCCCGCAAGGGATTATGGGGTCGTTAAAAGGTGATGATGATAATGATGATGATCAATAGCATGATTATAATGAATGTACAGTATGTCACAGAAGTGAGTACACCCCCTCACATTTTGTAAATATTTAAGTATATCTTTTCATGTGACAACACTGAAGAAATGACACTTGGCTACAATGTAAAGTAGTGAGTATACAGCTTGTATAACAGTGTAAATGTGCTGTCCCCTCAAAATAACGCAACACACAGCCATTAATGTCTAAACTGCTGGCAACAAAAGTGAGTACACCCCTACAGTGACATACTGTATATCTCAAGTACTAAGTAGTGTACTTGAGGACTTAGTCGTAGAGCCATTTTAATATTCCCTGCTTCTTCATCTGACTTTAACAGGCACTTTAATCATCAAGCAGAATCTCTGTATGTAACTATGGATTCTGCACATCTTGCCAAGGGGAATTTTCTAATTCTCCATTTTATATTAGAAAATACCTCTTGTGTCCTTTTATGTGAATGCATTTGTATATGCACATAAGGCTCTACCTAAAATGCAGCTTGTGAAATTAACTTCCATTTGTGAAATCAGCTCATTATATTGCTTTCATGTGATGCTCGTGAATTATTCTTGCCAGAGTAGAATTTGGGATAGAGAGAGAAAGAGTTAACAGATAATATTTTAAAAGAGAAAATTAAACAGTAAGACTGAATGATCAATGAGTTCTATTAAAATTATTGAAGGAGAACTGGAAAATTTAGGATGCTCCCTCTTTTGTAACTGTACCAGTTGTGTTAGAGCCGAGGTGGCACAGTGGTTAGAGTGCAGCACTGCAGGCTACTTCAGCTGACTGCTAGTTGCAGTTCGGCGGTTCAAATCTCACTGGCTCAAGGTTGACTCAGCCTTCCATCCTTCCAAGGTTGGTAAAATGAGGACCCAGATTGTTGGGGGCAATATGCTAACTCTGTAAACCGCTTAGAGATGGCTGTAAAAGCACTATGAAGCGGTATATTAGTCTAAGTGCTATTGCTATTGCTATAGTTCTGCTAAACTACAAATCATTTGCATGACAACACATTTCTCTGTAATTTATGGGGCAGGTGCAAAAACAGAATGCAGCTTACCTTTTTGTGCATTTTATAACAACCTCTAACGTGCATGTATTTCCTTGTGTTTCACTTTTCATAACATTAGGTTTTATCAGTAGGCTTAGGGATCCCAGAAAAACAGCCCACGAAATGGCTGGATTTTATGTAAGATTGTGAATGTATTCTGTGTGGTTTTGTTTGTGTTTTTAGTTGTTTTCGGTGGTTTTTAAGGTTTTGTTTTTAATTGTTGTATTTATACAGGATCATATATGTTACCCAGTGTCACCGTGGGTGAGATGGGCAGCTGTAAATTCTGGTAGAGAAAAACTTATGTAATATATGGACTAAGCATTTAGGTGAATGAATGAATGAATGAATGAATGAATGAATGAACAAATGAATGAATGAATTGTGGGGAGAGAAAAAGCTGTTTATATAAAAGTAGGAAGATTGAGAAATGAATTTTTGGACAGATAAGACTTTGATAACTTTGCTGATGTCAGCCACATGCATTATAAACATTTCTCAGCAATGAAAAATATTGTTATTCTCCTTCTGAATATCTAACTTGCATATCATTAAAAGCTAGTTCAGGTAGATTTCAAAGGAACTGTGAATGATAATCTTTTTCTTTCAAACTTTCCTTAAGATTCTTGAATAGTCAATACCACGTACTCCCCAAATTTTACTGCCAAGAAAAATGATATTCTGTTACCCGTAAAAACTCTGCAAATAAAATAGATTTACAAGAGATAAGCATGCTTGATGAAAAATTGTTCTGTTTACTGCTGGGGGAAAAACCCTGATACCAATAAATTCCATATAAATCCTATTCCTGCCCCTCCACCTCCCAGGATGGCATCCGGGGAGGGGGGGAGGGGAGGGGGCAATGCAATGGGAATTTGGGAGCAGACAACAGTTGGAAGAAGGGATTGGTCTAGACTTTGCTAGTTTGTTTGTTTGTTTATTATTAATTTATTTAATTAATTTATTTAATTTATTTAATTTATTTAATTTATTTATTTATTTATTTATTTATTTATTTATTATTTATTTATTTTGTCAAGCACGTATTAGATAACAGATATAGGTATAAACATGGTTATTAATACATGAAATGGATATGAATAAAAGGGGACATTAGGACAAGGACGGTAGGCACGTTGGTGCGCTTATGCACGTCCCTTAAGGGACAAGAGTAGCCTGGAAGATCTGGAGGGCTTGGAGTATCCGGCGGGTGGGCAGGAGAAGGGACCACTCCAGGAATCTGGAGAAAGCTTTTTACACTGCAGATAGTCAGGGGGCCTGGCAGAGGGAAGGGAAGAACTGTTCCAGAGTGCAGTGGCAGGAGGCAGCACCGGTCGAGAAGGATAGATGAGGTCATTCAAGGAGTGTCCTGCAGGTCAGGAAAGACATGTAAGAGATGTGGGTCAAGAAAGGTACCTGGAGGTCTGCAAGAGGTGCTACGTGGGTCAGGGAAGGT
Source organism: Thermophis baileyi (assembly GCA_003457575.1). Classification (NCBI taxonomy): domain Eukaryota; kingdom Metazoa; phylum Chordata; class Lepidosauria; order Squamata; family Dipsadidae; genus Thermophis; species Thermophis baileyi. The sequence continues at coordinate 3,477,366 of QLTV01001177.1, read as the reverse complement.
GCACGGGGGGGCATAGGTTGGGGGAGCATGCAGAGGAACATTGGCTGGGAAGGATACCTGGGAGTTTCTTCCTCACTATCCCTCTGTCCCTCCCTTTCCTTCCTTTTCCAGCAGGCAGGTAAAGTGGCTGTGTTGGATGAGGGAACAAGGGATTGCGAGACTGGCTGTGAAATGATCTGAGAAGATCATGTGACCTCAGCAGTAGCCCAGTAGCAGTCATTGTTTCAGGTTTCAAAGGTCAGATTCTGCTCCCATTTTGTATGTGTCCTTCATGGCATGGATCCAGGCTGCCTGAAGAACCATCTCACCCCACTGGGATTGGCCCAGCCAACCTGTGTCAGAAAGGAGACATTCTGCAGAACCCACCAGTCAAGGAATTCCAGCTGACAAGAGTCCGGGAAAAGAGGCTTTTCTGCTATGGCTCTCCCCGCCACAACCAGGAACAACATCCCTCTGAGGTGAGATCTACACCCACCTTTTCATATTGTTGCTTTTATTGATTTCAAACCACTTATAGTCGCCTGGAGGCAGATTGGTAGAGGAAGGAAGGGAGGGAGGAAGAAGGAAAGAAGAAAGAAAGAAAGAAAGAAAGAAAGAAAGAAAGAAAGAAAGAAAGAAAGAAAGAAAGAAAGAAAAAAAAAAAGAAAAAAAGAAAGAAAGAAAGAGAAAGAAAGAATGAAAGGAAGGAAGGAAGGAAGGAAGGAAGGAAGGAAGGAAGGAAGGAAGGAAGGAAGGAAGGAAGGAAGGAAGTGCTGTTAACCCCTTGATTCAAAAAAAAAATGTTGCTTCTTACTAAGCCTTTTAAAATAAAACCACATGATAGTGGAGGCTGCTGTTTCCAGCATTATAATCGACCACAGTGTAGCACTGATGTAGGGCAGGGACTGAAAAACCTGTGATATTCCCAATATAGCTGGCTTGCAATTCCCAACATTGACTGTGATGGCTAAAGTTGCCAGGAGTCATTACTAACTCCCCACCTCTAAGTTTGGAAGACCTTTCTTCACTCCCTTTTACAAAAACAAATAATAAAGTCCCACAGCTCTGCTTGGCACACTGTCCTGAACTTCTCTGCATCAAGCAGTTTCCTTTCCCTTTTAAATCATCTTCTATAAACAACATTTATCCCCAGCAGAACACTATATAATTGGTGATGAGTCAGCTCTGCGCACCAGAGACAGACAAACCTGAATTCATTCTTGGGAATTTGCAAACTTGTTGATGCAAGGGGAAAAAAGTTTTCTCAAGGAAGTTTAGAGGAAAAGGTGTGGGCTTGGCAAATTTGTTTGCTATTTTGAAGAATCCCTAGCCATTGTCCCTTCAAGATCAGAGGCAGTTCATTCTTCTCAGGTTTGTTTTTCTTATCCTGATGCTATCCAGACATGTTGGATTACGATTCCCAGAATTCTTCTGTTCAGCTTTAAAGTCTCTGGAAATGTACAGCATCTATTATTACACAGTATGAGCAATAATAAATAAGACACCAACATCCAAATGTTTGCAACAGTACAACAGATTAAGTTCAATATAAAAAATAGACATTAAAAAGGCTCCTTCAGAAAATTATCCAAATTATCCAATAATTCATGTATCCAATGCTTTTCTAAAGGCTAAAAGAAAAGAAGTTATTTTCAGAGGGATTTGCCTACCATAAAAAGGTTCTCTTTACAAAGCTATTTCTAAGAGACTGGAGTCAAATATAACTAAGAACGGCTGAAGTAAAGGTGTTTGACGTTGTTTAGTTCCCAAGCAATTTCTCTCACACAATACTAATAAAAGGAAAACACAGGAATAGCATTATAAAAATCAAACAAGTTGACTTTCTGCATTTTTTTGTCAAATGCAGGTATCAATTAAATCTTCCGGGCTCCTGCCATTGCTGATTGGCATAAAAAAAAACAACTGGACATAAACAAAAGGCTATTAACTTTTATTTTGTATGTCAGAATAGAGCTGGAAGGGACCTTGGAGGTCTTCTAGTCCAACCCCTGCTCAAGCAGGAAACCCTATACCATTTCAGACAAGTAACTGTCCAGTCTCTTCTTAAAATCCTCCAGTGATGAAGAACCCACAACTTCTGAAAGCAAGTCACTCCACTGGCTAATTGTTCTCAGTGTTAGAAAGTTTCTCCTTAATTCCAGGTTGCTTCTCTTCTTGATTAATTTCCATCCATTGCTTCTTGTCCTGCCCTCTGGTGCTTTGGAAAATAAGTTGACCCCCTCTTCTTTGTGGCAGCCCCACAAATATATGTCACCCCTAGACCTCCTTTTCTCTAGACTAGCCACAGACTAGCCATTTTAAAGCTTGAAGGAGATTCCACATTACAAATTCTGCTAACCAGCTAACTCTCTTTAATAGAATGCCATACACCCTCTCAAAACTTGGCTGAAGGACATTAATGTGATATCAAGCAAACCTAATGCAAAAACTCTTTGCATGAATATATGCAGACTCACTTATTAGGTTTGTGAGTTAACACATACAAAAGAAAGCTCATTTTAAAATGCTGCAGATTATTATCTATAAATGAACATACAGCTAAGAATAAGAAAAACTACTTTTTCTCAATTTGCCCAACTCCAAATCTGTTGGCAATTGCTATCATTCCCAACCAGCAGAAGCTATAGTGGATGACCCCAATCGAGGAAGACTGGAGAATGGGCAGACAATTAAAACTGACTTGATTAACGGTCTTCAGGAATGTTTATGGTCCCTGCATAGAACGTGTTATTAAGAAATGGAAATAATAGTGGGCTCTAACACAGTGCTTCATCCAACAATGTACTAATTAATACCCCCCACACACACACCCAAAAAAAGAGTGAAGTTAATTCAGAATGGAAAACACCCTCTAATCTAAATGGACAGTTTGTGACTGGCCACCGTGAATATGACTACTAGCTATTTCATGCTTCCAAAAAATTTTAACCTTCCCCAAAAGACTGGGAATGCTCTCTGTAGCTGTGTAAAACAATATCTCTCTTTTACAAAAGATGCAATACAGAAAAGAACTGCTTTTCAGGTTGACGATACAGGTAGTCCACAACTAGACATAGTTTCTGTTGCTAAGCAAGACAGTTGTTAAGTGAGCCCCACCTGACTTTTTTTTTTGCCATAGTTGTTAAATGAATCGAGGAAGCTGTTAAGTGAAACATGTTGTTAAGCAAGTTTGGCTTCCCCCATTGAATTTGCTTGTCAGACGCCAGTCACAAATAGAAATCACACGACCCTGGGATGCTGCAATGGTCCTAAATATACGACTGTTGAGAAACGCCCAAATTTTGATCACGACTGTGGGGATGCTGCACCGGTTGTAAGTGCGAGCAAGGGTCATAAGCCACTGTTTTCAGTGCCGTTGTAAATTCAAACAGTCGCTAAACGGATGATGGTAAATCGAGGACCTCCTGTACTAAGCAGTGTTTTGATTGCCACAGAAACTCGTGACCTCCAGATAAGATTTGAACAAAAGAACTCAACTCCTAAAAGGATGCAAATGATCAGCTGTCTGCAAGGAATATAAATCCTTCCATTCCCCACCATCCTGTCAGAGCTGAAGAAGCTTCTTGGATGAGAAGCGAAATGTCTTCAAAAGAAAAAAACAAGAAAGTCCAGTTGGAACTCCTGAAAAAGCACCTTTGGGACAACCATGACCTGGATGACTGAGAATCTCTACAGACTTTTAGCTATACAATTTGGGATGAACACCCTTGGAATGGTGTGGGAGTAGGAATGGATTTCCAGAGGAAAAATTGCTGACTACAGGAACCATTTGGACTACTCAGGTGACCCTGAGGACACAGATAAACCTCCAAGTGCTTCAACGACCCTCTAAAAGGATGCAAATGACCAGCTGTCTGCAAGGAATATAAATCCTTCCATTCCCCACTATCCTGTCAGAGCTGAAGAAGCTTCTTGGATGAGAAGCGAAATGTCTTCAAAGAAAAACCAGAAAGTCCAGTTGCCTCCTGAAAAAGCATCTTTGGACAACCATGATCTGGATGACTGAGAATCTCTACAGAACTCAGAACTTAAAAGAACTCAGCAGCTTTTTGGGATTTTATACAATCCATTCAGTATTGTTATATTTTGTTAGAATGCTAAGGGGAGGGTGTGGGGAGTGAATCAAGGGACCAGAAATCAAAATGAACCCCTCATCGCACACATCATTTATTTCAAACATTATGCAAGGCTGTAACAAGTGCTAATTTACTGCCTTTTGTACCATTGGATCTATAAAAATCTGTCTCTTCCTTTTTATTTATACATAAATTATCCATTTAACTGAGATGTTTTGTTGCCTATCTAAGCATACCCCATAAATCATTAGTCACTTTCTTCTTCCTGTGCTGAGTTACTGCTCCGTAATGAAAGGGAAAAAGAACAAGAAAAGAAAATTGGAGCTCGGATAGCTATCTGTAATGAACTAATTAATAAAATCTTCTCTCAGTCATCAAGTAGGAACACCCACAGACTTTTTCATTATTCAGGCTGACATTTCTTCACAAACACCCAGTCTTCAGAATATCGAGTTTTGTTTTAACTTTCCCCTCCACCATTCGCCATGGACCCTTAAAATTTATGCAAATTCAGCGGGAAAAGGAACAGTCCTATCAAAATAAACGCATTAGCATTATTTTGGAACTGAAATATAAAAGAAAGTAAAGATTTCCAGTTCTAAGTTTGGAGAATTTCCAGGTTAATAGGCCTGAGTCTCAAATGAAGGCAAATATACGTGTCCCAGGATAATTTGTTGCAGGATCTAATCTGAGTCGGTCACTGGGAGATTTAGTCTTCCAAGCTTTCGGACTCGTGCTGGAGCCCATTCTCCTTCTGATGTTTCTCTAGCAACTGTGGCTGGCATCCTCAGAAGTGAAAGTGGTGCCAAATTGTTTCCATTCCTGGACCTGGAGGTTTATTCACAGTCACTGCATCGAATGATGTTACCTAGTTTCATAACGAAAAGTCTCCAAGAAAACCACCAAGCTCAGAAAGCACCAAGGACCTTGCCCTGGTCGCTTCCTGGCTGTACTACAGGTTGTCCTCGACTTACAACAGTTCATTTACTGACTGTTCAAAGTTAAAACAGCACTGAAAATAGTGACTTATGACCGTTTTTCACACTTATGACCATTGCAGCATCCCCATGGTCACGTGATCAAAATTCGGCTGCTTGGCAACTGGCATGTCCAAGAGACATGTGATCACCATTTGTGAACTTCTGACAAGCAAAGTCAATGGGGAAACCAGATTCGCTTAGCAACCTTGTTACTAACTTAACAACTGCAGTGATTCACTTAACAGCTGTGGAGAGGTCATGAAATGGGGCAAAATAAACTTAACCGTCTCGCTTAGTATCAGATTGTGATCGTACATCAAGGACTGCCTGTACTGTAACACATTCTACATGGAGCTGCTCTTGAAGACCATCTGGAAATTACAACTGGTCCAGAATGCAGTGGCACTTTTAAGTACCCCACAATTTGTCCATGTCATACCGTTGTTGTGTGAGCTGCACTAACTTCCAGATTCTTTTCTGATGCAATTCAAGATGCTGATTATCATGTTTAAAGCCCTGAATGGCTCAGGACCAACCTATTTGTGGGACTGCCTCTCCCTGAGGGTATCTACCTGTTTTACCAGATTTTACCTTCCCTTAAATGTTGGCATCTAGCAGGATCTAGCATGGGAAAAGTGAAATTGTAAACTTTAGCAAACTTTACTAATATGTAAGGATCTGCTGTTTTGATGGACACTGGGAGTTGATAATTTAATGTTTTTCTTTTTTTTTTTTTTTTTGGTAAACTTTCCATGTTTATAGTGCATAAGATGGATGGCTATGTATGTCTTTAAATGAATGAACACACTCATATTGCATTGCTTTGTTTTAAAATTCATTCTTCTAGTAATATTAAAACTAAACAATATGTTTTGAAAGTCCTTGCCTACCAAGTTTAAGAAGTCAGTAAGAACTTTTGAAGTTGTTCTTTACTGTTATTCATACACTTTGTCTTCCTATTCTTTTCTTTCTTTTCTTTTCACAGATAGCTTGGCAAGGCTGAAAGATTAGCTTACTAAAACAGTATTTAAGACAAGCTGAAGACTGTGGCCTTTATAGATTCTAGACTTCTAAAACAATCACACCATCTTTATCTTTTCTCATACATTCAATGACTTCGCTGGAACCATTTCTGTGGGTATATAGATTGTAGCCTTTAGTAGGCATAAGAAACTAGAGGAAGGAAAACAGACTTATACATCACCCAGAGAGGGATGGACAGTCTAGAAAAATAAAGAAAGAGAGAGACAGAGGGAGGGAGGGAGGGAGGGAGAGAGAGAGAGAGAGAGAGAGAGAGAGAGAGAGAGAGAGAGAGAGAGAGAGAGAGAGAGAGAGAGAGAGAGAG
>QLTV01001177.1:3349062-3424584 GCA_003457575.1 Thermophis baileyi | reverse complement strand
GGCGCTGTGTCTCACGTGCGCTCCCCCCCCGCGCCGAGAGAGAGAGGGTTTGGAAGAGACAAGCGCGTGCCTGGCTGCTTCTGCCGCTGAGCCTGGCTAGAAGTTTGACTGTGAGCTTGGCTTCCTCAGGCAGCCCGCGAGAGTTTCTTCTCCCTCCCGCTTCGCTGGAGAGCCGGAAGCGGGGGAGGGTCAGTGGACACAACACCGATGAACACAACGGAGCTACAAGTCCCAGGTAGGACGCGCATCTCGCGGCCCAACATGTTCCACCTGCCAGAAATGAGTCTCTGTGAGACTCGTCACGCCACTGCCGCTGCCTCGTGGAGCAGGACTCTGCAAGGCCTGTTGTGCCATTGCATGCACCAACGGCAGCAGGACCCCAGCTGTGCCAGTATGATGAAGTTTGCGGCAGTCCTGCAGTTCGTGCATGCAATGGCACAACAAGCCTTGCTGAGTCCTGCTCCACGGCAGGGAGGGGAGGCAGCGGCAATGGGACATGCAGTCCCACGCTCGCCGCCTACTGCACCCCCAAAATAATATGCCCCCCCCCAATAATAAGGCCGAGGCCATATTTCGGGGGTCAAAAAAATATAAGCCCCTGTCTTATTTTCGGGGAAACACGGTAGTTATTAAGGTATTGGTTTATAATTGAAGAGGCCGAAGTACAGATCTATCCTCAGCCCAGGAAACACAATTCAGTGACTCTTGGTCAAACCACACCCTCAGGCAATTTACTTCATGGGGTTTTTATTGCAGAGATAACATGAAGGAGATGCCCACCTAAACTGCTTTAAAAAAGGGGAACCTAAACATAAAAGAAATTGGATTGTATTAATTTAATTACAATAAATACACAAATCAGTCTCTGCTTTAAAGCTAGTGATTTGCCACAACTACTTTTTGCATGGCTGTCCCTGGTAGCGCAACAGTCATAATTGTCCTCAGCTTAAAAATAAGTGCAGCCCCGGGAATCTTAAGAATCTTCTACAAACCTTAGGAATCAGTTTAGAATATAGAATGTTGCCCTGTTCCAAATCACAGCACTGGTTCATCTTGTTCCACTGTTATACCTTGCAGAGGTTCCCAGAGTTTCAGACATGGATTCTACCCTTGGAAAACCTAGAATCCTATATTTGATTTGAGCCATGCAAATGGATGTCCTACCCCTTACTTGTCCTCCCATCTCAACGGGAAGTCACGGTAGAACAGGCGTTCTATGAAGAATGCTCCCAATACAGCTCCTTGCCTTTCTCACTAAGTAAACCTACTCACAAGTGTTGGGAGAGAAGCAATGACTTCGAAACAGCTACTTTAAGGGAGCGAATAAGAACATTAGGGAGCAAAAAAAAAAAAAGCAATAAATCAAATGTTTAGAGATCTAAGCTATTATCCCAACATACTTATTTTAAAGTATTGTGACCACAAGTGAAAAATTCAGAGCTCTTCTAAAACTAATATTGAATGGCATGCTGCAATCCCAGCCACTCAAGACCACAGGCCAGACATAGAAGCTATTTCCATGTGTGAGGCATGTTTTTTCATCACATATACAGTCAGTGTCTCCCTCTACTGAAGAATGATTAGTTTAAAACAAAACAAAACAAAAACTCATAACCTTTGAAGCTGTGAACTAAGGCTGGGAAAAGCAAGAAGCAATCTTGTCTCCAAAGCGTCAAATAAAAATTTGACATTTTTAGGGAAAAAAGGTCTAAAAAAAGAAGCAGCGAAAAAGACATTTAAGAAGTAATAGATAAATATATCTACCAAGGAATTTGCATTAGGATTTTGTTTCTTTATTTCTGCTTAAGTAAGTCTCACTGTCTTCTACAAACTACAAGATTGGATGCTTAAATCTCACCCTGAACTCTGACTCTCATTTGGGTTCCAGATCACTTTTCTCTGTAAAAAAATATTCTGTAATATTAATATGGAATTCTCCATCCTCTCTCTTTTCATGGGGATTTTAAATTTCTCTACTTTTCCAGATCAACAACATCTCATGACCTAGCTGGATCTACCTGTTTATAATCACCTCCTTTCCCAAGCTTCTGTTTTGCCATGATCTGCACAGCTCTGTAATTGATCTTTTTCACTACTAAATGTTTGTATTTTGGATAGTTAAAATTAAAAAGGTCATTGCATTTTATCTTTTCTTTTTCAAGAAAAGTTGATTTGAGTTTCAAGAAAAGCTACGTGACTCTACACCAGGGATCTCCAACCTTGGCAACTTTAAGACTTGTGGACTTCAACTCCCAGAATTCCTCAGCCATTTGCTGGCTGAGGAATTCTGGGAGTTGAAGTCCACAAGTCTTAAAGTTGCCAAGGTTGGAGACCCCTGCTCTACACTACATGGCCATAAGGATACACTATAGATTTTTTTTTCTGGTTATCCCTATTCTCTACCTTTTAATCTTCTGACGGGCAGCATGAGTTGACACTGGAATTAGGAGATAAATATAGAAGGCACTCTGCTTGTGTCAAGGAAAACTATCAAGTCACTTTTCCCAAAGCAAGAAACAAGACCTGCTGGTGAAGACCATGGGAGATTATGGAAAAGATGATTTGTGACTTTTCAACTTTTCTGCCCAAGTTTTTGCTCCCCATCCTAGTTCACACTGTCCATGCTTCTTTAAAACCTCCTTAAAGAAAACTTAGAAAGGCACCTCCAGTCAAAATAAACAGCAAAAGAACCTGTGAGGGCAAGAATCCAGTGAGATACAAAAGTTTTCTGCATTTTGAGGCTTAGTAAAATTACAGTATCTGATGATTGTGATCAGAAGCACACAGAAGTACTCTTCTGAATAAAAGTTCTGTGCCTTTACAGCTGAATTAGTTTGCTTGTAGTAAACAGCGTAGGCTACAAATTCGCCAAGAAGTGGACTCACTCCCTGGGTTTCTGTAAATACAATTGCAGAATTGTAATAAACAGAAGGAAGCAAGGTTAGACCCTAGAGCAGGGACTTCTAAAGAGGCCACCAATACCTGATGTAGAGAAATCTCGGAGCTGTCTAGAATCATCAAATATATTGGATAGGCTCCTTGGGGAAGGTCACCTTGGACTGTCATAAGCTTTTAAGTATGAAATGTCTATCTCAAGAACTAGCATATTTTCCACTATTTACTAGCAACCAGTTTCCTGGTACAAACTCTCCAGTTCCTGATAGTAGAAACTGAGTATACCAAGGTCAGATAAGTAAAAGAAGAAAAAAAAGGTTTGGTGCCTAACCCTAACATCTGCACATTCTCAATCGCTGTTTTAAGAGTCAAAGAACAAAAGTAACTGGATAAGAGCAAAAGCAAAATGCATTCCGTGTTTCTAGAATTGTGGTTTGCACCATTTTACCTTTCCTTGGATTCCTCTCAAATGGAACCACTTGGCAAATATATTGATGCTTTTTTGCTTTAAAAAATGAAATAAACAGCAATGAGGAGGTTAAAGAAAATTAGCAGGTTTTCTGCATATGCATGAACATAATTTGCCACAGGTCTGATGCACAACAGAAGTGGTGCATCAGTATTCATTTTCTATTAATGTTTTAGGGTTGCAAGTGAAGACAGCATATAGAAGACTGGATTCATTTAAACATCCAACATAACACTCATTTGCCAAGTTGTTGTTTTTTTTTTTAAAAAAAAAGACTGAACTACTTTGAAAAGTATATAAGTGATTATTTAACATTTTTTTGAATAAAACTCTCAATTCTGATTGTTTCTAACTTCTTTTGGGAAATTACTTGTTCCAGAAGAAAAGCAAAGGCTGGAACATGCTTCCTTGTAAGCAGCAAGGGACAAAAATGCTAACTATAACTACAGAAAAAGATACCCGCCCACCCATACAAACACACTAGAAGAAAAAAAAAATCATCTAGATCAGAAGTATTGAAAAAATACCAAGACCTAAAAACATATCAAAGCATTTGTTCATGTGGAATGCTATATCATAATATTCGTACTGGAGAAAGAACAACTTCAGGGCCGTTTCAATTTAGAGGGACACATGTTAACGGGTAGAGTTTCCATCTAATTCCCCAACTGTGTTTGGGATTTTTAACAAAGTAAAAAATGAGGGTTTTTTTTCAGCAGTGTGAGAAACATCTCCACAAAAGAAGTTAATCACACTCTGAAAAATTGCCAGGGTCCCAGTTATGGTGCAATTTAACAAAAGTCAATTGCTCACAGAGGAAATGATTGAGGTCTGATTTCAGCTTTTTATTTTAGGGAGGTTTCTCAGGTTCACTTCTGGAACAAATAACTTTACCTGCCCAACAGAAGTTAGAAACAATCAGAAATGACAGAGTTTTATTCAAAAATGTCAAATAACCTTTGGGGTCCTTGATGTTCTGAGTTTGGTTGTTTTCTCGCAGACATTTCATTACCCAACTAAGTAACATCATCAATGCTATAAGGGAGCGGGGTTTGCTCTCTGCTTATATACTAGTGGTTTGCCCTGTCACTGTTAATGGGGGTATTCCTGCTTGTTTCTTGATTGCTATACCAGTTAACCTCTTTTCAAGTAGTTCAGTATTTTAAAAGCTGACAAATGAAGGGTACATTAGATGTAATGATTTGAACTGAAACAATGACAGAATGTAAGGGTGCAGTTCTGAAATTATGGGTATCATGGCTTTGTTTCTCTGGTGCAGAGATTGAGGTTGGGAAGGGCTGTCCTTTCAACTAATCAAACAAATTGAGATAATAACTCTATAGCATTTGATTTTCCAAACCAATACATTTTTTAAAAAAGTTCCAAAAGTAGTTTTAAAAAAAGAAAGCTGTTTACACACTTTGAAAAAGAAAAAAAGAAAAACCATCAAGATTCTTCTAATTTAGAATGATAAACTTTCACCACATGTGACAAAGGGACTACCAAAATCATAAGTCATAAATCTCATGATTTGTAAGTTTATTTCCAATATTATCCTGGGCTCCAAGATCACTGCAGATGGGGACTGCAGCCAAGAAATTAAAAGACGCTTGCTCCTGGGGAGGAAAGCTATGACAAATCTAGACAGCATACTAAAAAGCAGAGACATCACCCTGCCAACAAAAGTGCATATAGTCAAGGCTATGGTTTTCCCAGTTGCAATGTATGGCTGTGAAAGTTGGACCATAAGAAAGGCTGAGCGCCAAAGAATTGAGGCCTTTGAACTATGGTGCTGGAGAAGACTCCTGCGAGTCCCTTGGACTGCAAGGCGATCAAACCGGTCAGTCCTAGAGGAGATCAACCCTGACTGCTCTTTAGAAGGCCAGATCCTGAAGATGAAACTCAAATACTGTGGCCACCAAATGAGAAGGAAGGACTCACTGGAGAAGAACCTAATGCTGGGAAAGATTAAGGGCAAACAGAGAATGAGGTGGCTGGATGGAGTCACTGAAGCAGTAGGCGTGAGCTTAAATGGACTCCAGAGGATGGTAGAGAACAGGAAGGCCTGGAGGAACGTTGTCCATGGGGTCGCGATGGGTCAGACACTGCTTCGCAACTAACAACAACAACATTTCCAATGTAGCTTTCATCTCTGCAACTAATTTCCGTACGCTTTCACTGCAAAAGCAGGGGTGTTTGTTTTAAAAAAGAATTATTAAAGGCTTCTTCAGAGATTCTTATTGCTAGGATTCTATTTATTGAGGATATGGCTGAATCCCTAAAACACAACCTTTTTCCATCCTGGTGTGCCCTCTGGAGGTGGTAATCCAGGAAGTCATGTGAGACAGTGTGGAATAGGAGTTAATGTGTTGGAATAAGTCTGCAGAGTCCCTGGGGTCAAATCTACTCTCAGCCACGGAAAACCACTAAGTATCTTTGGGTCAATCATCCTCTTTCAGCTCAATCTATCTCACTGAGTTTTTGTGGAAATAAAATGAAAGGAGCTCTTCATGTAAAAACAAGTCATTAAGTTAATGAATAAATGTTCCTAATCTCCAGCCAGCTCTACTTTCTCTCCCCCCCCCAGTAACTTGAAGTTACAGTCTAACACATCTGGATGGTAGAGATTCTGCACTGTGACTTTGAAGTTCTAGGAGCTGGACTCAGCTATGGGAGTCATCTCTTGCCTTGAATGCATGAGCTGGCCTTGGACTGTAATAAAACATTTGTTCGTTTGTGCCTTGAATGCTGGCTGGGAAAGCAGCTGTTTCCTATGCTGGCAAAACTACACTGAAAGCTGGGTGGAATTTGGAAAACAGGGAAGAAAAGGGGAAATTCCTCTGATGTCCCTATCAGTCATACACTCATTACTACATGATTCAGCAAAGCTGAATCCGAATCTTCAAGCATGCTTCCAGATGGACAGCTCCTGGCTACAGCCCATCAAAGGGGATTGCAGAGTTTGTCTGTTGCTGGTTTTTCTTTCTTTCTTTGATCCAGCTGTGTGTGCGTGTAAAGAGAAATAGTGAAAGCAACACGATGTGCTATAAGTGAACGGTGATGATTTCTGCAGATTGCAAAACAACTCTATAAATCAGGCCAGGCAACTGTGCACAATAAAAGCAACCCTAAATTGCACTGTAGCCCTTGCAAAACTGCTTTTTTTCTGAACTCTTCATCCGTGTGAATGAAGAAACAACCCAGTTTCTCAATGTTACGGTTTGAATGATAATTTTGCTTCTTTTACAGGAACCTCTGCTATTTGATGAAAGGACTACATGCATATCAAGTATGGCATCCCCATGAGATTGTTCACGCAGCAGTTTAACTAGAAAGGAATGAGAAACTGCAAATAGCCAGGCCTGGATTTTCATGGAACTACTTTGCTTGCTTGCTTCTTCAAAGAGTTTGCAGCCAAAATGATGTTGCCCACAGAAGCACGACGTGTTCCTAAGGGCTTTCCCCAGAACAACCTGTCCTATGTCTTCATAAGAACAAGGTCTAAAGAGACAATCATCCACTGTGCTATTTTGACAGCCTGCCAATCCCACATATTTGTCCCTCAAGGACAATGCAAACAGTACCAGGAAATATAGCCAGAATGATAGTCAAGAGAGGAACAATAGGGCTCCTGCATTCAACCCTGAACCCAGAAGGTCCAGTGTTCTTACTATGTTTGGAAGGAAAGACTCAAAGTTGCTGATGTGTTTTCCTTCTTTATGGATTACATCCTCCTTTATGGATTGTTCCCTGGGATTTTAAGAGAGCAAGGGAGCACATCTGCAGAAAGATAAAACAGAAATGCTGAAGGCCCAGGTTGTGTGTGTTGGTGGAAGAGACAAAGAAGAGTGTATTGGAGAGCCACAGCACCTAGTTGTGTGTGGAGAAGGTGAGACCAAAACAGTTGATGTAGTGAGCAGAGACTTAAAAGCTACTGCATCTGAGAAAGGAGCAGCACAGCCTTATAACTCACAAGAGGCAGACCAGCTATAGCCAGCAACAAGCAATTGCTTCCCTCCCTCCTATAAATTGGCAAGAATCAAGAGACTGAGAAGCAATCCAGAACAAGGGGGAATTTACTAGGCTACTTAAGCCTTGAGCTAGACCTCCTGAAGTCTAAGGGTTAAAAGGCTGAATATCATACAGGGTTAAATATAAAGTAAAAGGACAGTAGGCAGGAGTAAAAGGAACAGAATTCACAGTTTTTAAAGAAAAGAGCTAAGGAAAGAACTGTGGAAATGTTTCCTGATTGTTGGGAAAGGTTGGCATTTAAAAAAAAAATCAGAAAAAGGAAACCTGTAAGTTTGTTAAGTATGGTTATTTTTCACTTATTTTTCACCATTTTTCACCATTGTCATTCATAAATGTAACTAGGCAACAATAGAAGATTAGTTGCATATAGTTGTATAACTCAGCAAAAGTTATATTTTATAATGACCCAGTTTAAATATCAAAAGAAAGCATTCAGCCTCTTGGACTGTGGTTTCTACCATAACTTAAGCGGAACCTTTTCACAGTATGTGACAAAGGAGAAATAATTCAGCTATTAATAAATCAATTTAAAAACCAAAATCTGTATTTTCATTCAATTTCAGCTCCCAGGGCTTCCCCAGAGAAGCAATTAGATTTCAAATAGAACTGGAACTTGAAAACACAACCTGTTAAATAAATTCTGTCTTGCACCCACTTGTTTTAATCTCTCCTCATTTTTAAATCCTCAGGGATCCACAAGAAGAAAGTGCCGATTGTTATAGTGCTCCATAGTGAAAAGAGCAAGAAATTAACACATTTGATTTTTCCTATTTACCTTTCCCCTTCAAATGTATCTTCATTTATTTTGATGAGCCACTGAAAAATGATAGATTCTATCAGTGAAGACTTTGCTCAATTATGAAGATGTTGAATAATACAAAGATAAATAAAATAACTAAGAAATGCTTATAAGCATTTCTAAGAAATGCTTATAAGAAACAATGAATTTGTATGCTATGAAGACCTGATTCAATTGGTCATATTAAAACTTTAGCAAATGCAATACAGAAATAAGTGAGCATAACTCTGCAAGTGTGCAGAAATGTTAACACTTCTTCAGCATAGCAATTTAACTTAAGTCTTAATAATTCTATTTTATCAGAAATCTGAATCTTATGCATAGACATTGCAACCATATCCTTTAAAAAAGTCATGTATGTTCTTAATCCGTCAGGAGAGTTTAGAAAATGACTAAGAATGCATAGGCAAGTAATTCTTAGCCAAAAATTATGCTCCACAGAGTGATTTTTCACAGATCAGTATGGATTCAAACCTAGATGCACCTGGGTTCACACAGGTTGGGGTCATGTCATACATCACAGTGAGCCACGTTTCATTACAGCTTTTTGACTAAAGTAATATACATTGTGTTCACACATGCTAAAACATGGGGAAGCAGGCCACACTGTGGCTTGGTTTGCTGAGTGAATACAATGTATAATAATTTAGTCAAACACAAACATGGTCTCCAGTACTCCAACCATCGTTCCTCACTGACCCTCTGATTATCTTAGCCCTTGGAAATTTAATCAATGAGTAATTTGATCCCCACAGTCTACGTGAGTTTCAACATTCTTGGTTTATAATATATACAAGTTATATTTTTATTTCCATGGCTTCTAACAGCTCCACAACGGAAACTGGGAATATACTTAATAAATTGCAGTCTGAGAGCAACACGCAAGCCGTTTATTTATTCATATTTATATAGCTGCCTATATCACAAGATGTGACTCTGGGTGGCATACCATGAAAAACAAACAGCAGTATGTGCTATTAACAGATCAGAGAAAATTTGATGGAAAAGGCAATGCAGCCTCCTCACTAATTCCCCATTACTTTGAGATCTCCAAGCCTGTTGATACAATCATGCTTCGTAGGACTTTTGGAAGGAGGTCAAAGATGGGGCCAGTCTCAACTCGGGGGGAATGGTGAAATCACTGAAATGGCATCTCTCCTGGGTTCCACCAGATGTAATTCCCTCACATACTGGACCTACAGCATACTACTTCTCTTGAACCTGATAGGGTGAAATATAATCAGGCAAAGGTGATCCTTCAAATGTTAAAAGATCTTTGAAGATCCACAGAACCTTTACAGCCACTAGTGTAGCTCCCAGACTGTAATTTATTAAAAACATGCCTGGAGAGTAAATGTATTAACTATACTAAATTTTAGTTGCATATAAATAGAAGGCAATCAATTTTATTTTTGTTCTATGGCTTTTGCAATGCAGCCCAGACATGATTCGAACCGGCTAAGTCCCTGACCTGAGAAAAGTTCTACCTGTTGGAACTTTGAGTACCTCTGGAACTCAAAGGTCCATTTTATTCTAAACAATCTTTGCTTTAATGTAACCTCCTTGCCTCTTTTAAGAAACCTTCTATAATGGAAGGACAGCATCAATTTGAGATCAGCCATGGTAGAGCATTCAAAAGCTTGGGAAGTGGAGCCAACTAACCTTTAACCTTTAACCCTACAGCATTTGTTCTGAGCCTGGAGACAAGTGGATTCTCACTGGTGGGAACCTGTTTTTCCTACCTCCTGCCTTCCAAGACTCTTCTACCTGAAGTCAAGATGCTATATTGCCTCAACTTTCACCTTGATAGTTGCCTGTTTAAATATCTTCACTGAAAACAAAACACCATCAGGAAAATAAGTACAGAAGAGGGGATGGATTGAAGCACAGATTTTCCTACTCCCGCACTGGCCAACCTTCCTTCCTTCCTTCCTTCCTTCCTTCCTTCCTTCCTTCCTTCCTTCCTTCCTTCCTTCCTTCCTTTTTCTCACCCACCAAAGCCTCATGAAGAAGTCTTGAAGATTTGATATATCCACACAAAAATACAAGAGGAATGAGACTGGTGGCTATATGGAATTGCTTTGTTATTACCATGTTCAACCAGGCTCCTCCAAATATTTTGAACTACAAATCCTAGAACTTCCAGCTGAGGAATACCAGTTTAAGACTTACAAATATCAAGTTTGCAGTGTTTGTATAATATCGCTAAGGAAAATAACTTTGTCTATTCAGTATGATATGCCCTTGCATTGCTTTGCCAAAGCCCTGTTCTTGCTTGCAGAAAATAGGCTATGCTGCAGAGATCGAACAAACTTAATTACAGGGTGACGGGACACGGATAACCTGCTTTGCAGAAATGAAATTAGGACGCAGGTCCACAGAAGTGGCCTTTCATTGGCAACAGCCAGGACTGAGATCAGCTGGGGAATTAAAAGGTGGATTCAACTGACTCAGTTGCCACCAGCTTTCCTGCTGACAGTATTTTTAAATAAAATTGCTTCATTAAATTCAGATTTAGTAAGTGATAGCTGCTCTAAACAGGCATGCATGGCTTTGATTAAACAGGCGCGGCTTTGAGCCACTTTAAGCTGGGCATCTAGCAATTCATTTGCATAGTCCAATGTCTGGTGTATAACAAACTAGTCAACCAACCACTACAATCTAGCAAAGAAAACATAAAAATATGATAGAGGTTAAACTACCTTTTTTTTAAAAAGCCTCTCCAAGATTAGAAATTTACCCCAACTTTGAAAAGTCAGCACTTTGTGTTTTTATAAATAAAGCGATAGAGAAAGATGTCAATACATGTACAAAATTATCCCTTGCTTCCTGAGAAGTCCTGCAGTGAAAGTTCAACCCACAAAAAGCACCACATTGACAAGACTTCATGGCTAAATTCAATGCCATTTAAAAGCTGCTACCTCTTGTTTCATGGCCACGATCCAATATCTTCAAACGACAAGATATAAGCATGTGAGTTATTAATCACTGCTACTTTCATATGCCCTCCTTCCTCCCACCATAGAAATCAAGATGGTAGACCTGACTTGGAGCTGTTCAAGCTATGTCTTATTGAAATGCTCACCAACCCTTACCTGCTGAATCTCAGCACAATAACTTAAGCTTGTCCTCAGCTTGTGCCCTGGGAAATTTACATCGTGATTATTGCCTGATTATATGCACTCTAAATCAGGGATGGGGAACAATGGCCCTTTTATGACTTGTGGACTTCAACTTCCAAAATTCCTGTCAGCCATGCTGGCCCAGGAATTCTGGGAGTGGAAGTCCACAAGTCATAAAGGGGCCATCGCTCTCCACCTCTAATCTAAAGCAATGGTTGAATGATCTAATCATGGACATAGTACTGTTTAACAACTTTATGAAATCAGCAAGAACAGTTAGCAGAAGGAGGAAGATGGGTGACATCAGTAAGCTGAGGATACTCTGTGGCATTTCTCTACATCAGAAGAAATTCTACAGCAATGTTTTTCAACTTTGGCATCTTTAAGATATGAGGACTTCAACTCCCAGAATTCATGCTGGCTGGAGTATTTTGAGAGTTGAAGTTCACATAAGATTGCTAAAACAATGCTCTACAAAATGAAATATTTTTTCTGTTATTTCCAAAAAACGGAGATTCTCCCTCTGTCATTAGAATTTCATTATCTATTGATCTTGATTTTTTGGTTTTGCTTGAATATATCTTGCTATATTATATGGTTGGGATTTTGGGACCATGGCTATTTTATTATACATTTTTTATTATAACATGTTATTTTGGAAGCCGCCATGAATCAGGTAGAAGTCAACAGAAAATAATAAGAAGGTATGCATGTTTACTGAAATAAAAATGCATACAAAGTTTTGTGCAGATAGTCTTGAGCCCAAAATTTCCATTGCTAAGCAAGACAGTTGTTAAGTGATATTTTGCCCCATTTTATGACCTGTCTTGTCACAGCTGTTAAATGAATCACTGTAGTTGTTAAGTTGTAACCCAATTGTTGAACCTGAATTTCCTATTGACTTTGATTGTCAGAAGGAAGTGATCACATGACCCCAGGACACTGCAACCATCATAAATACATGCCAGTTGTCAAGTGATCGAATTTTGATCACGTGATCACAGGAATGCTCCAACAGTCATAAATGTGAAAAATGGTCATAAGTTACTTTTTTCAGTGCTGCTGTAACTTTGAACCGTCGCTAAACAAATGGTTTTAAGTCAAGGACTTTACCTGTATTATGAAGAAGACCTATGGATGCTTGATGCTGACCAACAACAATAACCCACAAAGGAATAAGTTTCAGTTTTGCCAAAAAAATTTCATTTATTTCAAATTAGACAGGGGGCCACCAATCATCAGATACCACTCTTAGGAGCAAATACATTATCCAGGAGCTTTTAAGTTTCTATATTAAGTATATGTAGGATGGGGAATCAATTTTTCAATTTTCACTGCCTGAATCAGTTGGTCTCTTACTATGTATATCACATGCTCCATATTCCCCCATTTGTCAGGGGACTTATAGCTCAATCTCCTTCTGTCCTGGCCACTTTTTAATACAGAGGCACAATTGACAGTGTTTTAACAAACTGCATCACTGGTTTGGTTTGGTGGCTGCAGTGCCTCAGATAGAAAGTCCATACAGAGAGTAGTAAGGACAGCTGAGAAGATTATAGGAAGCTCACTTCCTGTCATTCAGGATACTGCTTATAAGCGCTATGTGCTTAGAGCTCAAAGCATTGTTAGAGATCCCACACACCCACTTTACAGTTTTTTTCTGTTGCTCCCCTCTGGGAGGAGGTTTTGAAGTATTTCTAGCAGGACTACCAGATTCTGTAGCAGCTTTGTTCCCTATGCTATCCGTCTGGTAAACTCGCAAGATTTTTTTTTCTCGCCATGTACATGTATACATCCGAACTAGACTGTGTTATTTCTCCATGTCATATAATATATGTGGGTATAGGCATAATTTTGTATTTATTTGTTTTGTCATGTTTATGGAGTGTATATTGGAGGTCTGACCCTTTGAGAGCTGTATGCAACGAAATTTCATTTTAATGTATGCCGATTAGTGTACATTCAAAGTGACAATAAAGTTATTCTATTCTATTCTATTCTATTCTATTTTCTATTCTATTCTATTCTATTCTATTGTACTTGAAGGATATCAGTTGGACAAAGTTGTTCGAATATTCTTTAACTTTAGAATGCAGATACGAGCAGAAGAAGACTGAAATGATTAATTCCCAATACCTTTGTGGAATTAAAAACTTCCCTTTCTGACTGGCACTTTATATTTATCATTTATGTTTAATGGCTCTTTTGGTAATATTTTATGAGGCTCTATTTGTATCGGTAGTATTGGTTTAATGTCATCTTTTATTAATGGTTGGCTTTATTGTTTAATGCTGTGGCTTGCTGAGAGCATGCAGGTGAGAGGCCTAGCAATAAAATAAATACATTTTATTATTTCAGTAATACATAATTACGCATAATTGATAGCACTGTTCCCTGAAAGCACTGCTGTACACAAGCTTTAAGAGGATTGCCAATGCAGCATTTTTTTTCATTACTAAGTGAGCAAAACGTTTTAGGATTTCAGTTTCAGCTGATGTAAGACCAGAAGAGTTTCCCAGAGGGGAAATGCTGGGTTTAAACCCCAAGTCTATACTCTGGACTTTATGGTCACATCATTTTACAAACGAAGAGTCTATCTTTTGCAAGTCAATGTTAGAGACTGCAAGCATCTCTGTCAGATGAA
Source organism: Thermophis baileyi (assembly GCA_003457575.1). Classification (NCBI taxonomy): domain Eukaryota; kingdom Metazoa; phylum Chordata; class Lepidosauria; order Squamata; family Dipsadidae; genus Thermophis; species Thermophis baileyi. The sequence continues at coordinate 3,410,623 of QLTV01001177.1, read as the reverse complement.
AAGGGCACCTATTTTGTCCATTGGCTGTTTTTTTTAAATCTGATTAAGGGAAACAACTAAGATAATTTAGAATTTAGGCATAGATCGGGGCAGGAGCCTGGGGGGCGGTTGGGGGGCATGGAAGATTGTGAATGTGGGTGCCTCATCTGTGGCAAATTCAATGAGCCATTGGATGCATCATTTAGAAATGGGCCGATACTTTCCTGAGCTGAAAGTAGCATGAAACTAAGAGGAGTTCTCTAAATGTTGGTTTGGTAACTGCCCTTCTTAAAAACCTTAGGGCCTGCTATGACTAAAGTCTGAGGCCTAAAAATACTTTATCTGTCTTACTCGTTTACAGTATCAACAGACCACCCCAATGCAACCAACTCTTTATAGTATACATTGACAAACCAAAACAGGGTGTCTTAATGACTTAATAAACACATATCATAAAAACAATACAGTCCCAATTATCTTGCAATCTGAAGGCCCACTGATATCAGTTTTTAAGGGCTTTCCTAAACCGGGGGGGGGGGGTAGGGGGGAGGAGCCAACTGCAATTCTGGGTTCTGCGTGCTTTATCATGTGGCTACCACCGCCTCCAAGTTAAAGCCCACTTCACTTCATATGGGGGGGAAGGGTTGAAATTTTTTCAATTTTAAGGGAGAATCACGCTTGGGAAAGTGGACCCCAATGAATCCTGTACCACACCATTGATGGCTTCGCAAGTGACAATCCATGCTTTGAATTAGGCCCAGAAGCCTATTACAATTTTTCAAAGAGAAGGAAGCAAGGATTTATTAAAATCTTTATTTTATTTTATTTTATTTTATTTTATTTTATAAATAAATAAATAAGCTACCTCAATAGCCTCGATTGCCAAAGGGGCTCTACATAATGTATAATACATGAAAAAAACATTAGACCAAAGCAAGAAAAAATAAAAACCAATAACATACAATGCTGCAAATAAGCAAATCTCAAAACAAAAATCAGGGGCTTTGGGAACAAAACCTTTTTCCAATACCATATTAAAAGATACGATTGGAAAATAGGAAATGTTCACACTCTTGCCTTAAAGCAATCTTGCAATCATGTCCTATACACAGCATAACAAAAACATTTCTGGAGAATATAATTCTATCAGTAGGCAGATACTGCTTAATGTAATGCAGATATTTTCCAGAGAAATGAAATGAGCAAATAAACTATAACAAATTTAAAGTAAAATTTTGTGTGCCCCTTTGTCCAGTGGAATTTTCTTCCAGATTATTGCATATATGATTGCCCCCTTAGGTTTGGTGTAATTAGGGGTTTTAAAAATACACGCTTGTTTTTACAAGATCTTAATATTTCTAGCACAGAGAATATATTTAATGTATGTCATCAAAATTTGAATTAACTTTATATAGCTGTTTGATGCATTACAATTGAATCTTTACTTACTGCGGAGATGAAGTTATATTATTAATGTATTTACCCTGAGTCATTTAAAAACCAACATTATTCTGAATTCATGTATGATTACCGATGCATTGCTAACAATTTTTGCATTTGCATATGTAAGATCCCAGCCAAGTATGAACAAAATAAATTCATGAACCAGAAAATCAGAAAGGGAGATAAATGGTAAGCGTTTGAAAAGAAAAAGTTTAAGAGAAAGGCAATTGTTTCCCTTTATTTGCCGTTCCTGTAGGTATAAAAATATTCAGTGAGTTCATATAGTCATTTAACCAAGTGTTTAAAAGAAAACAGCAATCTATTGAACCTTGAAGTGTGACAATTATGTGACAGGTTAATGTAGAATCTCAAGTATCTTATTTGGCAATTTAATTGGTGGGAAACACGAAGGAGGATAACTTTTTGGCTTTGGGGATTCTTGGTACAGGCAGTCCTCAACTTACAATAGTTCATTTAGTGACCGTCTAAAGTTACAACAGCACTGAAAAAATGACTTTTTTCGACCTGAAAAGCAAAGACAATGGAAAGCCTGATTCACTTAAGAACCGTGTTACTAATTTAATTACTTCAGTGATTCACTTAACAACAGTGGCAAGAAAGGTTGTAAAATGGGGCAAAACTTAACAACTGTTTTGCTTAGCAATAGCAATTTTGGGCTCAATTGTAGTCACAAGTCAAGGACTACCTGTATGTTGGAAGCAACTGCTTACCAAGGTGGCAAACACTTGATAGTCTTCACAAAGCAAACTGCTCGCTTGGACATATGCATTTGAAAGGAGAGGGCAGACCTTCTTTCATTCTGGCTCTCTATATTCCCTTGATTTTTATCTCTGCATGTGATATTGGCAGCTATAACTCTACTGGGCAAGTTCCAAGATCCCAAAATTGTCTCAGTGAAGTAAGATCCATCTGGTCTAGGCGGCAATCGTGCAGCAGTATCAAAGGAAGAGCAACCTCAGTATCTGAAGTTTCTCTAGGTGGCCTTACTCTTTGGTTCACAGGCTGTTTACAGGCTGTTGCCAAGGTGGTGAGATTTCAACACTTATTTTTAAACACAGCTTGCAGGTAGATCCTTCCATAGGTGAAACTAGTCAAACCGGTCCAGCCAGGGCATCAGGTGGACACAGCTCACCAAACAGAGTTTTGGAAGCAATATAAAAAGCACAGAGAAGCCAAGCTTATTAAAGTGTCATACTTGTCACGAAAGAACTCTTGAATCAGCAGGTCCAACTCTTGAATCAGAGGTAGAATCTGGAGGTTCAAAAAAAAAATACAAAGGACAAGAAACTTTTTCAGTCTTTGTATTCTAATCTTGAGGAATCTATTGGATTATGACACAAAAACATATGAGGAACGGTTGCAGGAATTGGGTATGGCCAGTCTAGAAAAAAGAGGAACTGGAGTGACATGATAGCAATATTCCAGTATTTGAGGGGCTGCCCAAAGAAGAGGGGGTCAAGTTATTTTCCAAAGTACCAGAGGGCAGGACAAGAAACAATGGATGAAAACTAATAAAGAGAGAAGAAACCTGGAATTAAGGAAACACTTCCTGACAGTGAGGACAATTAACCAGTGGAATAGCTTGCCTTCAGAAATTGTACGTGCTTCATCACTGGAGGTTTTTAAGAAAAGATTGGACAGCCATCTATCTGAAATGGTATAGGGTCTCCTGCTTGAGCAGGGGGTTGGACTAGAAGACCTCCAAGGTCCCTTCCAGCTTGATTTATATGCAAAACTTCTGCTGATCAGGAAAAATGGCTCCATTATAGGACAGAGCAGCATTTCACCATTAGGAGCCAATTTATATTTTGGATTTCCCAGTGGTGGCACCATGCAATAAGAGGTTGAGAAACGTGATTTTTTTCCCCACTTTTTGAAATGGCAATTCAACTCGGGCGTGCTATGCTGGTCACCAGCAAAACAGGACAGCAACTTGCCATTTCCTAAAGAATAAGCAATTTGATTTTCTTCTTAAAAATCATTAGCTGCTGAATTCAGACAATTAAATGCCTTAGTGAAGGAGAAAATTCCCCAAAAGTATTTTAAAAAATGGGATATGGCTTATTTTTTTGGACCACAAAGCTAGTGAGCTGCATGGTAATGGCAGTGGCGGTGGCAGTTACTTCATTCTGCCTTTCATGCAAGTAAAGATGGATGTCCGAAGAAAGAACAGATGGGGAGAGGTTGGTCTGGATTCAATCTATATCCCAGTTATATTGTACTGGAACACATACGATTTCTTGATTCGGAACCTCACATTTTTCCCAGGGTCCACATGTGTCTACATTCATGCTTAAGATAACAAATCATACAACTGTGCTGTGCTTTGCCCAAAATTCATTGACTAAATGGCTGGGTTTAGACATCACATGAAGCCAAAACAAGAAAACACCTTATGTGCTATAGGTGCTCTTAGAACGCCATGCTCTCCAGAACTCTTGAATGGAGTGGAAAAGTTTATTACACTCAAAGAACCCAAGAACAAAGTATTAAAACGGTATACATTTTGATATTTCATGGGAAGCAGATCATTCAAAAAATAATTTCTTCCTGTCTGATCATGACAGCGAAAAAAAATGTCTACTGCCAGAATCACATTGTGCCTAAAGCTAGGTAAGAGAAAATTTGCATATGCATGGTTTAAACAGCCTGCTTGAAAAATAAAAAAAAGTGGAAATAAAGGTCCCTATAGAATCCACAAAAATGGACTTAGGAATTTAGCTATCAGATGGACTTGGGCGCTCACACACACATGCCCATCTATTCAAAGTACTGCCACAAATCAACGTTATTGGTTTTACAATCTGAACAAATGACAGAGGCCCATAAAAACATTTTGCATTTAGTGATGCTCTCTGACAGGACAGGAGATCCATATTACACATATTCAAAAAGAAAAAAAGGAAGTATCTATCCAAACTGAACTGTAGTCGATTTTCCCACAACGATGTCAACAGGGGCAAACTATCCCATGGACAGAAACGCAGAGTTTATACCCATTCAGTTTTTCACATCCTTGACAGACTTCCAAGAAATAACGATGTACCCTAATCAGATCAGAAGATAAAAAGATAAAAATGTTAGATGTCAAGTTCTCAGAGGGGGGAAAAAAAGATATATTTTCAAATCGATAAAGTCCCCATGTTTTTTTTTTTTTACTGGTTTTGAAGTTGTGGCATCAAAAGAATGAAAGTCTCTCAGCACCTTCACTAAAACTGATTATGATCTGTGATCTGGCCTATGAATCTAATCCAAAGATGGAAAAAAATATTGAAAATAGTGACTATATTTGCCTATTGGGCATTCTAACTCTGCGTAAAACACACACAGCTTTGTTTTTCAAAACAAACACTGGTATAGAAGCTGGAATTCTTGGGTAAGACACTGTGTTTTTTTAAAGCATCAATTTTGCCATGGAAGTATTGCTGAGATTACTGTTATCTGCCATTTCTCCTTCCTCTCTTCAAGAAGTTTTTTGTCACTGCATTTTTCTAGACCAGGGGTGTCAAACTCGATTTCATTGAGGGCCGCATCAGGGTTGTGTTTGACCTCAGGGGGCCGGGGTGGGTGTGGCCAGGGTGGGCATGGCCAGCTTGACGTCACTCCTGTTGGGGGCGCTTGTGGTGGACAGAGCGCTCTTCCAGCGAAAACAGGCTCCTGAGCTCCGTTTTCAGCTGCCACAGCCTCCTGCAACCCTCTGCCTCCATTTTCACTGGCAGAGGGTTGCAGGAGGTCGTGGTAGCCAAAAACAGAGCTTCGGAGCCTGTTTTCGCTGGCAGAAACACTGCGGGCCAGTCCTATGCTGTTTTCAGGGCAGTTCCGAGGGCCAGATCGAAGTACCCCGCAGGCCGGAGCCAGCCCCCGGGCCTTGAGTTTGACACCCCTGTTCTAGATGTTTTGAGCAAAGAGAAGGCATTGTTGGGGTGGACACGGGACAATCTAACTCTGTTTTTATTAAAACGTTTCTTCATCACAATGAAAGTCAACCACCCTTTCCTGGGCATACAAATCCGTTATAATATACAGTATAAAATCAACCATCAGTAAAGTGATTAATACAGTAACATTAAAGAAACAAAAATTTACCAGTAGTAACATTTCAATAAATCCAATTAACAAATCAATTTTGCAGATAACAAGGGATCAATATAGAAATTTAATCAAATTGAATTTATTCATGCAAACTGAAATAAATTAAACATTTTTCTTCCATTCTAGATTTGCATATTCATTTATTTATTTTCAATAGTATTAGCCAAAGATTTCCCAAAAGTCAATAATGAATGAACCCTTACAGTAGCTTTTGTGCATCATTTCAATGTAAGTGGGGGGATCAATCACATACTTACAAAACACTTATTTAGGATATGTTTTTACTGGCAACAGCTAGTTTTTTGTTAAGATTTCTAGATTGTTTTTTGTCTATAAGGATTCTGATATTACTCAGAATTTATACTGTGGGAAAATGAAGATTTAGCAGTAAAAGCAACACATAGGCAATGTATGGATATTACAACAATTGCTCAGCTGCTGGAGACTTATTAGTATAAATGAAAATTTAATTAAATATCTGTTTGATGAAAGATACTGTTGCCCTAACTCAATGGTTACATTATTCAAGTGCATGAAATTGCTCATGCAGTTGTTAAAATCAATTTAGTATTCAAAATAACTATCAAAACTACCTTTTAGAGCAATGGAAAATAACTTGTATGCAATTTAACATGCAAAATAAAATTTGCCGGAAGACATTTAAAACTATTTTGTAACAAAGCAGCAAACTAAGAGCTTTTAAATCAAAAGGAAGGAAGGAGACAGTTAATTATCCAGTTAAAATATTATTTTCCCTCTTCACCACAAATCTATTTTTGATATTACTCATTTCTTCTCTGGCACATCTCACTGATCCTACAGACGATAAATTCAATTTGCTAGTATTGAATTGGGTGCACCTAATCCATTAAAACATCAGCTTCTGTAGACACTGGTTGATGGAGTTAGTCGGAAAGGAAATAAATTTTAAGTTTTACTTGTAGCTTCATGAAGTGACAGCGAGGGAAGTTACAGTGTCTTTAGAAGTTGAGAAAGAGAACCAAAATTGTTGCTATACAAAATCCATTTTAAAATTCATTTTAACAAGAGAGTAGAAAAGCTACGCTCTTTCCTCTGTAATGGGCAAAACCATCACATTGAGAGAACAAAAAGACAACATCCTAAAAAGCACTATCTACTACATCATAACAAGTAATTTTATAGATCAAATTCCACTTCATCAGAGGTTTGAACTGTTGTCCTAAACTGGCAAAGCAGGTCTGGTCAATAGCATCTCTATTACTGGGATAGATTTTGTTCTTCTAATGGAACAAAGAGTTGGGATCAGAGAATTGAAGTAGGTTCCCTGTCATTTCAATGTAGGTTGACTATTAAAAGGAGTGGAGGACACAAATAGTGGGTTTTATGGCTAGAGGCCTTTGGCAGCTGTTCATGGATCTATTCTAATCTCCTCATCAATCTCAGTCCAATTGCATCTGTACCACTGTATATTACAGTATAAAGAAGGTGGGGGGGAAGAACTCCTATGAATTAACTGTTAAAAAAGTCTGATCAGGAGATTTGTATCTTTCTGGTGGAGAAACATCGGATAAGATGAATGAAGCCGCACCCAAATAGTAGTGCAGAAGTCTGACCACTGAGAAAGCGACAAAAATAATTTCAAGATCCTCTTGAATGAAGCCTGTCCCAAGTAATCCAGAACTCTGACCACTGAGGTAAAGGTAAAGGAGTCCCTGCAAGTTTTACTCTGTTAGTCATAGCCAACTTTAGGGGGCGCTGCTCATTTCTGTTTCTTTAAGCCATTGAGCTAGTGACTGCAGTGTCCCTGGGTAATGTGATCACTTTTTGCGACCTTCTGACAAGCAAAGTCAATGGGGAAGCTAGATTCACTTAACAATCGTGTTAATAATTTAACAACTGCAGTTATTCTCTTAACAACTGTGACAAGAAAGGTCATACAATGGGGCAAAACTTAACAACTACCTCATTTAACAATATACATTTTGGGCTCAGTTGTAGTCGTCAGTCAAGGACTATTTGCACAGTCATGAGATATAACAGAATTACCGTATTGGGATTGGAAGAGTTTACTGTTTTGAAGAGGGCTGTGTTCCCCATGAATGAGTTAGCCTATTGTGTTTTCCCGAAAATAAGACCCAACCGGAAAATAAGCCCTAGCAAGATTTTCAGGATGCTCGTAATATAAGCCCTACCCCAAAAATAAGTCCCAGTTAAGCTCATCAGCCAAACAGATGCATTTAGTACCGTATTTCTCAAAAACTAAGACCTAACCAGAAAATAAGCCCTAATGCGTCTTTTGGAGCAAAAATTAATATAAGACCCACTTTTATTTTCGGGGAGACACGGGTAGTATCTCTGGATTGTTTTAGAATCCAGCACAAACCCTGGAAACACTATATATCTATGAGGCTACGATCTATGATCCATGCTTCCTAACGTTGACAATTGCCAATTATAGACTTTAAGAATTTTCTAATCAGGATGGTTGTTGTTGAGAATTCTGAGAATTCAAATCCATACATGGAGAAATTGCCAAATTGGGAAACATTGCTATAGACTGATCTGTGGCCCATAATTCCTTACTGCTATATCTTTGATTGCCTTCAGTTACGTATGCTCTAATAAGTTTACTTTTGGATAATTGCACTGCACTAGGGATACTCCAGCTAATGTAATATAGAGCTTTAAACCTGCTACATACTCAAGAGATGTTGTGCTTAGCCAGCTGAATGCATGCAATTTTTTTAAAGAAATGTATAAAAATGGAGGGAAGAGGAGAAGTGTGTTGATGGAGAAGGATAACCCCTTTTCCAGATCCAGTTCAAGGTTCTGATTCTGACTTGAGCAGCTTGGAAATACTGTATCTGTAAAGCAAATACAGGTAGTCCTTTATTTATGATGGTTGTTTTACAACCAGGTGAAGTTACAGTGGAACTCCCTGGATGTATTTACTTATGATCTGGTTCTGAAGTTCTGATGGCCACACCCCTATCATGTGACTGCATCTGGGGCGCTTGGCGATGGGCCTGCATTTATGGTTGTTTGTAGCATCCCACATATTGTCAACTTTTTAAAAAAATTCTAGCAATTTTGTAATCTGCCCAGAGAACTTGGTTTGTTGCATTAAAAGCACAATAAATACTGAAATGTATGTTCTTGCACATAAGTATGTATCTGCACACACCAAAATAAATAAATGGAGAGGAAAATCAAAGCCAGAATTCATTAATGGGAGATCAGCCTTTAATCTATCCCCAGCATCTCTGCTTACTCCCTACATAGATTTGCAGAGAGAGAAAAAATTCCACAGCTCTTTCCCTTAATGTCAATTTGCAAGAAATCCCCATGGGTTAAATCATGCAAAATTATTTTATGGCTAGTTTCCAAAAATGGCAAAGATCATAGCAAGAACTCTACAAAAGCAAGCAGAATTTGTTATGTCCCCCCTCCCTTCCCTTGTCTGGCTGTTAAAATGACTGTAAGTGAACTCTGAAATGATTAACATCACTGGAAATCTCAGGGCACAAAAGCTATTTGTATTCCTTACTTATCTAACAATAAATACTCAAATGCATTTTTCTCTATGTTTCTCTGTTGAACCAAATATGTTTTTTGTTTGTTCCTTAATTGAGAAAATAAAAGGCACCCTAACGGACAGGCAGGATACAATCAAGATCCCTGTAATTTCAAAAACATTTTCTCAACAGGCTTTCCTCAAACAAATCCCCAGCAGCCATTTTAAAAAAAAAAACCCCTTTTTAAAAAAAGCAAAACTAGAGTGGAGGGAAGAGGGGGAACTAAGAAAACAGGGTACTTTTTTTTTCCAAAGCTGAACCAGAAATCTGATCAAATGGAGAACTGTTCTGGCCTCCCTTTTCAAACACAAGCAAACTTAAAATTAACACTGAAATTCCAGTTACCTAGCTTTCCTAGGCTTTAGAATTCAGCCATAAGACCACCCAATGTCTGGAAATCTTTGCAAAAGACTAAAGCACAGCAGGGTATGTTAACAATCATTGGAGACAGGATATGTGGCTGAAATTAAATACACAAAATGCATATACAACGTGTGCCACACTCTGCATTCTTTCTTAACACCAGAGATTCACATTAACCTTGGTGGAATGTATAGCGAGCTCAGGTTTCCTTCATCTGCTCTCCAGAATGTACATCCAAACATATTCTTCAAATAAAAAGAAAATACAGTAATATGTATTGATGGAGATGAGCAATCATATTCACAGAGTAAGATTTCTCTGGTTTCCAAATCAGTCAGTGACCTGTTCAGGTGAACACTTTTTTTCACGTTATCATATAAAATTGATATAAACACTTCGTCTTGTGGAATGCTCTATCAGAATTTAATAGGGAATTGACTATACCTAGAAATCTATCAGTCTGCATCAATAGCAACTTTGCAGATCATCACCAAATGGATTTTAGGAGTATCATCATTTCAATAAACACATGTGCCTATTCAGAATCTCAGTTATGAGGTGGCAAAATTATTGGAGTTTGGCCAAGGAAAACTGGGCTCAATATTCACTCAATATTCACTCAGCCATAATAACATTACTTATTTTAGAGCTAGGCTTGGTGTAGTGGTTAAGGTTCTGGCCCTAGAAACCAGGAGATGATGAGTTCTAGTCCCATCTTAGGCGCCATATAACATAACCTGCTGGATGATCTTGGGCCAGTCATGTTCTCTCAGCTCAACTCACTTCACAGGGCTTGTTGTTGCGAGGAAAATAGGAGGAGGAAGGGGTATTAGGAATGTTTGCTGCCTTGAGTTACTCATAAAGTAATAAAGGCGGGATAAAAATTAAATAAATAAATCACTTAAACAAGCCATCCTCTGTCGGTTCAACCAACCACTTGATTTGAAGTCAGAGGATCATTTAAATTTGAATTCTCTTATCTGATATCTATGGACATGGTTGACATCTCTTGGGCTCCTTTTTCAATTGACTCTGGGGCGGGGAGGCGCATGTGCATTTTTTAAAAATTAAAACAATAATTATTTTTGGAGTATAAGACGCACCTTTCCCCCCCTCCCCTAAAAGAGGGTGGAAATGTTGGTGCGTCTTATACACCAAATACAGCCATTTTTGGTCTCCTGAAGCCCCGCCCCCACATCCCATTTTTGCGAAAAAATGGGCCTGCTTTTTGCAAAAACAGGGTGCGCAGAGGGTTTGGGAGGCCTGCAGAGTGCTCCTAGGGGCTAGGGGAAGGCAAAAACACCTGTTTTTGCAAAAAATGGGCAAAAAACAGGCCACTTTTTGCAAAAACGGGGGCGTTTTTTCCTTCCCCCAGCCCCCAGGAGTACTCTGCAGGCCTCCCAAACCCTCTGTGTGCCCCATTTTTTTGCAAAAATGGGTGGAAAATGGGCCCTTTTTGCAAAAAGACGGGGTGGGCAAAGTGTTTGGGAGGCCTGCAGATCGCTTCTGGGGGCTGGGGGAAGGCAAAAATGCCCCGTTTTTGCAAAAAACGGGCGAAAACCGGGCCATTTTTCACAAAAATGGGGGGGTTGCCTTCCCCCAGCCCCCAGGAGCACTCTGCAGGCCTCCCAAACCCTCTGTGCGTCCCATTTTTCACAAAAACAGGGCGGACAGAGCATGCTCAGAGGGTTTGGGAGGCCTGCAGAGTGCTCCTAGGGGCTAGGGGAAGGCAAAAACACCTGTTTTTGCAAAAAATGGGCAAAAAACAGGCCACTTTTTGCAAAAACGGGGGCGTTTTTTCCTTCTCCTAGCCCCCAGAGGCATTCTCCTCTTTGAAATCTTGGTGCGTCTTATACACCGGTGCGTCTTATATTCTGAAAAATACGGTAAATGGTAAGGCATAAAGTGCTAGGACACTATGGCTATTTTTTACAACTATAGATGGCTTGTCTGAAAATGTGTCAACCTGCCAAATGAGCACCCACGAGAGATAAGGAAGGACTGGATGGGAGGTTCTGGGGGCAAGTCCTTTACTCTCAGGTAAAGGGGGGGGTTTACTCTAGGCACACTCCCCACCAAGGTATTCATCTCCCAAGTATGCCCACACCATGCCTCAAAAATCTCAACCCTGATGAGGCTAATCTTGTTGGGGTTCCTTGGCTTAAGCCACTGTACCCCAATGTGAGCTAGAAATTGGTCTGAAGAGGAGGCAAAAGCTCTTCACTTTACACTCTCATCTTCATCAAAAATAGGAATCTTACAAGTCTGTTAGACACACTTATTCTGCAACTTGGATAATTTAGATAATGGTCTAAACTGAGTCTGTGCATCCCTCTCAACTTTTGGGAAGAGTCAAACTAAAGTGTAATACTATAATAATAATAATAATATATTTGGCATTTATATTATTGTCAGAGTTTGTAGCGATCCAGCCAGCACACAAGCAAATAATTCAGCAGGATTCATTATATAGAAGAAACTTCTTTATATACAAAAATATAAAACATGATGCATGTATACAATACCCATGCAGCTGTTGCAACCTGGTAGATAGAAGAAGTAGTAACAAGTACTCTCAAGCAAAGACCAACGAACTCTCACAGCACAGAACAGTTAAGCTAAGCCACGCCCAGGCTCCAAGCCCTATATGGAAGAAATAACTATAATTTACGAACAGTTTACATTCTTTCCATAAAAGAGACTGTCACCTCTGTAAAAAAAAAAGGAGGGGGGGGAAGCTGACATGTCAGAATATATTATAGAATTCCATTCACTATTAGGGACCCTCACTACTGAATTATTCTTTTTACTGTTCTTCAGCCTCTTGTGTCACATTAGGACACTATTTTGACAGAACTAAATCCTACTAAATGAGAGTAAGGAGGGTAAGATTGAGAAAGGGCAGACCTACAAAATAAGTGGTTTATTATACAGAATGTGAATCCTAAGCATATTCCTACGAAAATTATGTTCTCATGGAGTCAGCAGGACTTTTTTCTAAGTAAATTTGCTTTCTGGAGGGAGATATTAAATTATTTATAAATAAATTATATCATGTTGACTTTGCACCTTCGTTTCCACTGAACTTCTTATTCAAAGAGAAACGTACAGCCAAGCTGGATCATTTCTATTTTACAGTCCCAAAGCATAGTCCATTTGATGTTAAAATAATCTAATAAATTCCCAGTTGGATATACATGCTACAACATGAACGAAAAGAAACTTTTGTGTATACTTCAGATCTAATGGGCTTCAGTCCCATAATATGGAATTGTTTCCATGTAATCCTGTATGGGTATAATCCTAAACACGGATGTCTCCAAACCCTGGTTATTGGGAATCACAGATATTGAAGGCTAGCAATATGAAGTATGGCAGTTTGGGGAAATTGGAAAGTATGAAATATACTATATACTCCTATATACTTTATTGGTTAGGAGCAGTATGCAGTAGCAAATCAGTTCTGGATTAATCTTTCTGGTCATATTGAAATAATATTGTAGAGGAATTTTTGTTTGAAAACTGCAAGGAAAATGATTTGATTTGAAAACCTGAGCAAAGTATGAAGTGTATACAAGTAGTCCTCAACTTACAACCACAATTGAGACCAGAATTTTCCCAAATTGCAAAGCAAGGTAGTTGTTAAATGAGTCACACCTAATTTTACAACCTTTTGAGAACTTTACTTAAGTAAATCATATGGTCATTAAGTGAATCCAACTTCCCCCACTGACTTTCCTTATCAGAATCCAACTAGGAAGGTCACAAATGGTGATCACATGATCCTGGGACGCTGCAACCATCGTAAATACATGCAGTTGCTAAGCCGCCAAATTTTGATCACATGACTGTGGGGATGCTGCAACAGTTGTAGGTGTGTTGTCCAGTTGTAAGTGACTTTTTTCCTGTGCCACTGTAACTTTGAACAGTCTCTAAACAAATGGTGTTACATTGAAGACTATCTGTATCTTGAATTAATTAACAAAACTAGTTATGGAGTTTTGTTCATTGAGGAGGTACATCATGAATCTCAGCTAATAAATAGTAGCATCTAGCATTCTAGCAGTGTCCTCCACTAAAAGCCCTTCTCAAAACTAGAGATGTGATGTCAAATTGAAATATAAAGACAACATGACTTTATTAGCCAAAAGCAAAGAGGACTTAATAGGACTTATTTCAAAAGTAAAGTATCCGGATTATGATTAAATATTAAGACAAAGAATAAAGGAAGAAAAGTGGCCAATGGTATTTTTCTTAGGCTCAAGAACAGATCTTTATTAATGCAAGTAAAGTTAATCTGGTATACCTGCAAGATATAATGAACAGTCTTGGGAAAAATTAGTAACACAAAAATGGGAATCGTTTTTTATAAATCTAACCAATTTCTATATTGGCTTGCTAATTTTCTTCTTCTTCTTCTCCTTTGATTGCTTGTTCTCTTTATTTCCAGAAGATCATAATATACTCCAGAGCAGAACTCTGTTACTAAGTAAAACTCTTGGTTGAAGTGATGCATTTTTCCACTTAAAATTTGATTTTTATCAAGATGCTGCTTTGCTTTTTTTCCTCCAGAATAATTTTCATAAAAACCAAGGTCATACGTCCACCCATCTTCTGAAGCCAATCACACTAAGAGTGATTGATCTAACCAGCAACTTAAAAAGAAGAGAAATCTCTGCATTTAAATTCAAATCAAAAGTCACAATTCAAACACAAAACCTTGTTTCAGATTCTAGCTTGATAGGGAACAATAAGCCAGGAATTTTGTTTGAATACAAAATTAATATTTGTTTCCTATCATCTTTCTACTTTCTACTTTAAGAGCACAATGGCTCCACGTAGTTAGGACTTTGAGGTTAGCAAGACCACATTCAAGATCCATGTGCTGCCGTGGGGTGGGGTGAGTTCCTGTCCTTCGCTCCAGCTCCTGCCGGAGATATAAAAGAAGCCCCCAACTGGGCATCCTCCTAGCAACAGTGATGTCACCGGCTAATCCTTTCAACCCGGAAGTGCTTCAGTGCTTCCAACACAAGTGTAATGTGATCTTTCTACTTATTTTTTCTTCCTTATGTTTGTGCAGAAATAAATAAAAAGCAGCTAGTACCATCATATTCCATATAGATAAGCTGCATTCTCAATAGTTTTGGCTTAATAATATGGATGAACCATGTCTTTAAGTGGACAAGAGCTATTTATGCAGATATTTGTAAATTTTTGTGTATGGTTCCAACAAAGATTCCAAATTGACAACAACAACAAAGCAGGGTGGACTTGATTTAAATCAAGAAGATTTAAATCACGATTTAAATCACTAGTGAAAAGGCTTGATTTAAAGCAACTCGATTTAAATTATAATTTTTAAAGAGCAACTGTCATCTCTGTCCCGCAGTGGCTCCTCCTCTGACCTGCTGTTGACTCACCGACAGTCCCAATATTGCAGAATATATAACCTCATGCTACATAACTAAGCTCCATTTCATGCTGAATAAACTAAATTATTAATGTATTTTAAATAGAAAACTATCTTTAAATAGATTTTTACTCTAAAAGCATTTTATTAAAATAAATTTGATAAAAATAAAAAAAATCCAATTTTTTTTTAAATCATTGATTTTTATCCACCCTGCAACAAAGACAACCAGGAGTGGAATTCTGCATATTGCAGAATGAATATGAACTCTTAAAAGTGTTACTACACAAAATACTTTGTATGTAAAATGGTACTGCACCTGCCAGCTTCACAGGGCAAATTTGGGTTTCCTCCTCCTTTTTTTGCTGACATGGAAGATGTCCAGAGGCCAAGGTTTGTCCTATGTCAAGAATTCTAGGAACAGCAGCTGGAGGAAAATCCTGGAACACCTGCCTCTAAAGATGCCAACACCCATAAAAGGAAAAATACATCTCATTGGAACTCTGCCTTGCCCTAGTTGGTGGCACCAGTACAAGCACAAAGAGTAAACACCCAAGGATGGTACTAACTCATGTCCTTCTATCAGATGTACTTCTTGTCTGGTGACTGAAAAGTGCTACAGAAATTCTTCAGGGTCTCTAGACTTCTTTAGACTCTCTGCCTAACTAATTTTGCTTTGACTGATGAAGTTGCTTGGATGAGCAATGAAACGTCTCAGATTAACAAAGTTTGGTCCAGTTGCCATGATTCAACCTTTAGATACATTTGATTGAGTCTTCATTGAGATATTTTTCAGGGTCTCATCATTATGTCCAACAGAAAACATCCTAGGGGTTCTCCTTCAATGTGCTCTCCTCCATTGTTACCCTAAACAAACTTGGACATCTAAGCAAAATCAAGTCTTCCTTGAATGCATCTTCCCTTTGAACAGCTTTAACTTCTATATCATTGTATCAGCTAAGCCATGGGAGTAAAATCTGACAGTAAAGCTAATGGGTAGCCTTCTTACAATGTCCTTTTCTAGATCATTCATACACTTCCTTATTCTGTAGGCTCAGAGAGCTTTCATGTCTCTTCTGCTGCACAGCTATCTTTTCACATGACTACTGTCATCATTTCCATTGTAAATATGAAAGCAGATGCTCTCCGTTCTATGCCATCACTCAACTTCTAGCCTCCTTTTCTCACCCCCAACAACCGTGAAATATCTTCTTTTCATGCTGAACAAGCACTTCTGCTCCCAAAACACAGTATCCAGAAGATAACATCTGTCATCTTGGGTAAATGATCTCCTGTCGTTATTTTAGTATTATAGTGAGATGATGAAGTACACCTGGCCCACTAACTTACTTCTTCTGGCTCCCAACCCACTTAGAGTACATGGGGAGAATCAGTGCATTGGAGAAAATTTTACTTTTTTTCAGGTAGTTCAGAATTTTTAGAGAAGAATTAGCACATCCAAGTTGGCCTAAGCATTCTTGAAACTCCCACATAAAACAGATCCTGACACTACCCATTGTTTAAGTGTGGCTCTTGAACTAATAAAAGTTGTATATCCTTGCTATAGCAGGGGAACCCAGCCTCTAGACCGTGGCTTATTTGTAACCGGGCCATGGGTGCATGCACATGTGCATGCACGCAGCTCATCTTGCACAAGTGGCAGGCTGGTACATATGCATGCGTGCGCAGCTCAACTTGCAGTCGAGCTGCATGTGCATGTATGTGTGTGCCAGCCCGCCGCTCGTGTGAGTCAAGCTGCAGGCACATGCGTGAGCACCAGCCTGCCGCTCATGCGGTCCAGTTACCCTCTCCCCCACCCTCTAGCTGAGCTGCCAAGCTTCAAAGGTTGGGGACCACTGTGCTACAGGATATAGCATACAGTTGGTCCTCAACTTATGCTCATTCATTTAATGATTGTTTGAAGTTACAACAACACTGAAAAAAGTGGTTTACCAGAGGTCCTCACATGATAGTCGCCGTGTCCCCACAGTCATGTGATTGTGATTCAGGCACTTGGCAACTTGCATGTATTTATGATGACTGGATGCGGTGGGGGTGTCACATGATTGCCGTGTGCGATTTTCCTAGGGGCTTTCGAGAAGCAAAGTCAATGAGACAAGCTGGATTGACTTAATGATTGTTGATTTGCTTAACAACCATGGCAAAAAAAAGATTGTAAAATCAGGCACCCCTCACTTGATATCCACAACAATAGCAACAGACGTTCTTGTCCCAATTGTGGTCGTAAGTCAAATGCCTGTATTTCAAAAGTTTCTTTTTACTATTGGCAAAACTGTTTTTAGAATAGTCCATGGCCAAAATACACCATAGCTCGGTGGCTATTCACACTGAGCTCATGGATACCAATGGGACTCAAAATATCTCTTAGTGCTTCCCAAGGTTGCTACCATACCTGGCCATACGCTAAATAAAGTACCAGTTGTAGCATCTTTTATTTGCAAGAAAATCAGTAGGCCCACATATTTTGAGGTTGGGCACAACCTCTTAAGGACAAATGAAACCTAGATTAATAAAAAGAGAGATGGGGACAAAGAGGGGGTTAGAGATGATGGTAAGTTTTATAAGATTTTTTCAGCTACCTGCGAAATTCGTTTTTAATGATCAGCCATCCCTACCCCAGGAATGAAGAGCCTCCTAGTCATTCTATGACAGCACCTACAAAGTGCTCTAACATTCCAGAAGTCTAAGGATCCATGCCCTAACCAAATTAACACCCCCCCACTTCATTAATACTTTTCAACAGCCACTCTCTACATTACTTGAAAAGCCATTGCAGTTTCTCTGGTCCCCATTTCCAAAATAACATATTTCAAAGCCATTTGCACATTTTTAATTACACCTATATTAATTTCCTTGGCAACTGAAAGCCAACATTCAGATTAGCAGTTTGCACCATTCCCTTTTGCAGAATAAAACTTGGAAGCATATTCACTTTCTTCGTGATGGATGGTTTTAATTAGACTGCATGCTCTTTGAAGTGCAGGATTCGTCTCAACTCAGTTCCTTCATAGCCTTTTCATCTTTTGCATGCACTTCTGTAGGAATTGTTCCTAGACAGGCAAGAGTCTAAGTGATAATCCAACATGAAATGAATGGGAAAAGGAGCCTGAATTTTTAGCCATATACATCAAAATGAATGCTTTTAGGTATACATGAAAAATGAATCTCAAACCTAATGAATCTCAAACATTGCGACAGTCTAACCTACTATAGTGAAAGAAAGCAACAAAACTCATCTAGGATATTTATGGGCTTCAGACCACTGATGCAACAAAAAGGGAAATAGAAAGAGGTCTCAATCCCAAAACAGAGCAAGTTGGTAATATGAAATGCAGGATAAATGCCAATGGTAAGTCTCTCTTAACCAATAAATGATACAAAAGGCAGCGTACAAACTTTGAGAAGTTTTCTGTCAAGTAGAGGATACATAGACCAGAGGTGGGTTTCTCCCAGTTCGGACCAGTTCGCCTGAACCGGTAGCAACCTGCTGGTGACGTCACGGAGCCGGTTCGGTCAGTGCTGGTCCGTGGATGCCGCCATCTTTTTTTGGAATTATTTTTGGGGGGGGGGGATTTTTTTTTTCCTTCTGCGCATGCGCAGGAGCTGAGTTGCTGGCACTGTGCATGCGCCACCATCTTGTTTTTGGAATTTTTTTTGGAATTTTTGGCACTGCACATGCACGCAAAGCGCGCGTGCGCCCACACGGCGCAGCCATGCGGCGCGAGAGGAAGCGAACCGGTGGCGAGGTAAGTTAGAACCCACCCCTGACATAGACCAGTTTTTTCTATTCAGCAGGTAGCAGAGAAATGTATGAATGTGAGGAAGAACGTTTACTGTATGTTTCTTGCTTTAGAGAAAGTATATGATGAAGTAGGCTTGAATTATGGAAAGTGATACATCAATATGGAGTTGAAGACTGGTTCCTGACAGTGATAAAGAGATATTTGATGGGAATAAAAGCATATGTGAGAATAAATGGAACGTTAGTAAATGCTTTAATACAGAGTAGGTAGTAAAGCCAGGATGCTATTCCGTTGATTGAATAAATATAAGTGATGCTTGTAGACATGGAGGGATAAATTCTACATGTACATTTATGTACAGGAACGTATTACTGTTTGAGAAGTTTATAGAACGAAAAGCTATATTTAGATGTAGCAGAAGTAGGGATTATATGTAAGAATAGAACAGCATAGACAGGTATGGCATTGGTGTAAACTAAGTTTAGCTATATTTCTTTTTCTTTATCTTGTCTCAAATCTTTATTTTCTTTTGTGTAATATTTTTGCTCCTTGCTTGCTGTTATACGATCTATTATGTCCTCCCTTCTGAATCCTCTGAGTCAGAAGATAAACAGCCAGGCCAGACAGACCATCAGGCTGAAGAGATTTAATTATGAGGGACCAGATTCTGGCCAGGTGTCTAGAGTGGTAGCTATGAAAGGCTGGGCAAAGATGGTCAGCATGTCTCCTTGAGAGGGGAGAGGGCAGCTTCATCCTTCTTGATGACCCTGCCAGCACCTGGGGCTACTATATAAGAACAGTCTCCTGGACGTAGTTCCATACTTGAAAACCACTGATCCACGCTCCAGGCTTGCATTCCTGTCATTTTTGTTCCTTGTCTTATCTTCAGACTCTAATATGACATTTTCCTGGTGCTAGAACCCTGGACTGTTTGGGACAATGTCTGTGACTCTTCCTGTCTCCTGTTAGCAGACTGATCAAGACCCATATTTCAAAGCAAGTCCTAGTGAACAGGCATATACTGTCTACACCATGGGTATCAAACTCACGGCGTCACGTTGCCATCACGTGATGTATCGCGATGTTTTTTCCCTTCACAGAGCTGGGGTGGACGTGGCCTGTGCGTGACACATCCAGCCCACGAACCGCCAGTTTGACACCCCTGGTCTACACCTACTGCACCTACTAACTTACCATTTTTCAGCATTTATTATTTCCTTTTCGTTGTATGTTAGTTTCCAAGAAAATATATCATCTGTTTCAATGCCACTTTTCATTCCTATCCAAAATCCTTACACAACTCCTTTTAATATTCCCTTTACTTAGTTTCTTCCCAAATCATTTCATCTTCTTTATTTTTTTAATTCCATTCTCTCTGCCTTGAGAAAACTCCTTGATTAGCTCATTTCATTCTCTTCCAATTTTTGTTTTAATTTTCATCAAAATCACTCTATTTTCTTGGCCTCTTTCAATATTAACCTTACCTTGTTCACTTTGGTAACATGCTGGCTGGGGTATGTTGGGAGCTGAAGTCCACTCATCTTCTCAAACTGCTAAAGTTGAGAAAAACTGCTCTATCAGTTTATTTATCAAATGATACAAGTCATGATAGCTGCATACTTCTTCCATAATCAGAGGCATTGTGCCTCTCGACTTGCTCAGGACAAGATTATGGAAATTTCTGTTGACTAAGGAGTCTAGCATGGTTTTTACATTCTTAGGTCCTTAACTATGTTGGCATATGCACACCAGTCTTAGAGCAAGCTAAGCCTTCTCCCAATCCATTTATCCTTTCAGAAAATGAGGTTACATTTCATTACCCAACTTGGTAACATCATCAGTCTTAGAGGGGACTGGGGTTTGCTCTCTGTGTATATCCCAGTGGCTTGCCCTATTAGTGTTGGTGGGAGTGCTCTTGGTAGAACTACCAAGGTAGTTCTTGGCAGTTCTACCAAGAATACTCTCACCAACACTGACAGGGCAAGCCACTAGGATATAAACAGAGAGCACTCCCCTTTAACACTGATGATGTTACCTAGTTGGGTAATGAAATGTCTGCAAACAAACAATCTCAGAGAGCACCAAGGACACCACAGTTTAACCCTGAGCTACAAATATTCTCTTCTATTAATACAGAGACTAATTTCTGGGAAGGTCAGTATTTGTGAAAAAGGACAAGGCAGAACATACTCCAGGAGGTGAAAGTCATACATCATATCTGCACTGAAGACACTGTCCAACTGCTTTTATTTTAGATTAACTAAAACATAGCTGTCTTTCCACCAAATAGCATTCCTCTTACTTCATCCCCAAAGTAATGATTACATTGTGCAAATATCGTATCTTTTCCAGCAGTTCTAATCTTCTGACCAAGGTAGACAAAACAAAAGCAGCTGAGCTATAAAAAGGGACTGCTATGTTTTGCCCAACCACAAATCAATTCAATAATATAATGGTGGATGGAGTTTAACCACACCCCCTTCTAACCACTATTTTAAAGAAGCAAAGTGTTATCTCTGTGGGACTTGTGGCATTTTATTTATCTGCGTGTTTTTTCTTCTGTTGTTCTGATTATTCCCAGCAGCCTTGTGCATTTCTATTAAAGCAAGGTAACCCAGCAACCCAGAAGTTGTGATTAACTTTTTTTATGGCAGGGATCTAGCAGAACAGGCTGGCTCTTTTCCCTGAAGACATTCCTATCTCTACTGAGTTGCCTTTTCTTGCACAGTTATCTCACACCACCAGAAAAGACTTGCTTTACACTCAGACAAACTCGGTTTCAAAACCTGCATGCTGTGCCAAACCATAACATAGTTTGGTTTTAGTTCAGTGTTTTGTGTGAACCCAGATTTTTCCATTGATAAACCTACAGGTTTAGCTTATAGCTTAGGATGTTGCACGATCCCCGTCAATTTATGCAGCAAAGAAATCATGGCTATATGTGATGTGTGAATCCACTTTCTGTCATTTACAATTTAGGGGGGGGAAATGTGAACATGAAATTCAAATTATTGAACCATTGCAACTGTTTTTAGCATGCTTTAGAACAGGGTTGTCAAACTCCCGGCCTGCGGTCCGGATGCGTCACGCGCTGGCCACGCCCATGCCATTTAGTAAAGGGGGGGAAGTCCCGATACGTCATGTGACACTGCCGTGACGATATGAGTTTGACACCCCTACTTTAGAAGAAGCTTGAGGTTAATAACGCAGCTTTATTTATTAAATTTTTATCCTGCCTTTATTACTTTATAAGTAACTCAAGGTGGTAAGCATACCTAATACTCCTACCTCCTATTTTCCCCATAACAACAACCTTGTGAGGTGGAGTGTGTTGAGAGAGTGACTGGACCAAAGTCACCCAGATGGCTTCATACCTAATACAGGATTAGAACTCACAGTCTCCTGGTTTCTAGGCCAGAACCTTAACCATTACACCAAAATGTCTTTCTGATTTAATAAACTTTCATTTTAAATGAGTAACTCTAAAACAGGGGTTCCTAAATGTTTTCCCATCATATCTCCCTTAGGTATAATCTTAGTATATACACCTCCCTTAAAAATCCAAACACAAATTAATATAATGGGAACCATACAGTAAACTATATTTTTAATAAAGTGATAAAAATAAAATAAAAAGGAAAGGTTCTTTACACTTGTGCTGGAGAAAGGAGGCTCATCTCACTATTTTGGAAGCCTTGTCTTAAATCAGATGTCTCCAACCTTGGCAACTTTAAGACTTGCTGGCTGGGGAATTCTGGGAGTTGAAGTCCACAAGTCTTAAAATTTGCCAAGTTTGGAGATCCCTCTCCTAAAGCATAATCAGGAAGCCATTTAATTTTCAGGTACAGCACAATTAGCCATTTCAAGATTAGTAACACAAGAGAATAAAAAACAGTCTCTATATTATAAACCACTAATTCTGCATTGATATTGTTTACAGAAAAGGGGTGAGGGAAAACCTCTTATTGCGGACTAAATCAATCTTTGTTTCTTGTTATGTTCTCCCAGGCTACAAGACAGTCTAGAAATTACTTTCCACGTTGTTCTCTTTCATCCCTATTGTTCTCACTCAGCCAAGTACTGAAATTTACAGGAAATCTCTCCCTGGAGAATCTGAAGAGATGATCGGTGGCACCTGAGATTCAAGGTTATACTAGAAATCTAATTTTAGGTACTGCAAGAGGGACTTTGAAAAGCAACTTCTTCAAGATACTCGCCTCCATTTAAGAGTTTTCAGACACAATCATACCACTTGCTAATTAAAATATTAGGAACAAGAAAGAGTGCCCCAAAACTGAGAAGGTATTTTTAAAATATTTGGTGATTTACATTTAGTGGAAGACCTAGCCTTATTCATCACAGCTGTTCTTCTCCTACACATCTGCTGTTGTGACAGGCAAATGAATGATCGTAATGAATAATAATACAAAAGTATTAGAAAAATAAGCAGGGGATATAACTGGTAACACCTTACGCAGCTGGATAAGCATTTGGCCTAGGTAAGTCTAGATTTAAAATGTTGGCAGCACCTATGATAGTTCCTTGGGAATATGAAGCCTCCCTTCATCTAGATATGCAAATATGTTTTTATGTTTTAAAAACCTTAAAGGTGCAGTTCTTAAAATATTCTAGACTAACCTTGCCTTGTATCCATAATGGTTCACTTTCAATATTCTGAGACGCAAAGCTTAAAACAAGACTTCGAATGGAAGCTGCTCAAAATCGATTAGAAGATGGGTAGCTATATAAATGTTTTAAATGAATAAATAAAAGCTCTCCACTTGAAGTCCCTTCCTCATTTTCAGCCCAGACATTGATTTCAGAATAACAGATTTGGAAGGGACCTTGGAGGTCTTCTAGTCCAACCCCCTACTCAGGCAGGAAACTATACCATTTCAGACAAATAGTTGTCCACTCTCTACTTAAAAACCTCCAGTGTTGGAGTTACTGTATTTTTCGGTGTATAAGACACACTTCCCCCCCCCCCTAAAAGAGGGTGTAAATGTTGGTGTGTCTTATACACTGAATACAGCCATTTTTGGCCTCCCAAAACCCCACCCCGCGCATCCCGTTTTTGCCAAAAACAGGCCCGTTTTTCGCAAAAATGGGGCACGCAGAGAGTGCTCCTGGGGGCTGGGGAGGGCAAAAACGCGATACGGGGGGGGTTTGGGAGGCCAAAAATGAGCCCATTTTTCACAAAAATGGGTCTGTTTTTCGCAAAAGTGGGGCGCACAGAGGCTTTGGGAGGCTTGCAGAGTGCTCCTGGGGGCTGGGGAGGCCAAAAACACCCCTGTTTTCATGAAAAACAGGCCCATTCCCAGGAGCACTCTGCAGACCTCCCAAAGCCTCTGCATGCCCCATTTTTGTGAAAAATGGGCCCTTTTTCATGAAAAATGGGCCCGTTTTTCACCTCCCAACCCCCCCACATGTCACGTTTTTGCCCTCCCCAGCTCCCAGGAGCACTCTGCAGGCCTCTCAAAGCCTCTGCGCACCCTGTTTTCGCAAAAACGGGGCGCACAGAGGGTTTGGGAGGCCTGCAGAGTGCTCCTGGGGGCTGGGGAGAGCAAAAAAAATTTTTTCCGTGTTTACTTCTTTGAAATCTTGGTGCGTCTTATACTCCGGTACATCTTATAGTCCGAAAAATACAGTAAATACTGTACTGAGCAGTCGAGACTGACTTCTATTACTAGCATCACCCCTAGTTTTTCAGAGAAAAGGAAACACATGATTAACAAGTTCTAGAATCTGTACTCCCTATCAAGAATCCACATATTAAAGAAATTTCAGAATATTCAAACACAAGGTATGCAATCTCTACTCTTACTTTCTGAAGAATGTGTACAAATTTATACAGGTAGCCCTCGGCTTACGACCACAATAGAGCCCAAAATTTATGTTGTTAAGTGAGATATTTGTTAAGTGAGTTTTGTCCCTTTTACAACATTTCTTGCCTGAGTTTTTAAGTGAATCACTAAAGTTGTTAAATTGGTAACCCGGTTGTTAAATGAATCTGGTTTCCCCATTGACTTTGCTTGTCAAAAGGTTACAAAAGGTGATTACATGACCTCGGGACACTGCAACCATCATAAATGTGAACCAGTTGCCAAGCCTTTGAATTTTGATCACATGACCATGGGGATGCTGCAAAAGTTGTAACTAGGAAAAATGGTCATAAGTCACTTTATTCTGTGCCACTGTAACTTTGAACGATCACTAAATGAACTGTTGTAAGTCGAGGATTACCTATGGATAAGAGGTAAGGTGGCGCAGTGGTTAGAGTGCAGTACTGCAGGCTACTTCAGCTGACTGCTAGCTGCAGTTCAGTGATTCAAATCTCACCGGCTCAAGGTTGACTCAGCCTTCCATCCTTCCGAGGTGGGTAAAATGAGGACCCAGATTGTTGGGGGCAATATGCTGACTCTGTGAACCGCTTAGAGAGGGCTGTAAGGCACTATAAAGCGGTATAT
Source organism: Thermophis baileyi (assembly GCA_003457575.1). Lineage (NCBI taxonomy): Eukaryota > Metazoa > Chordata > Lepidosauria > Squamata > Dipsadidae > Thermophis > Thermophis baileyi. Next base: position 3,385,527 of record QLTV01001177.1, on the reverse strand, counting down.
AAGTCTAAGTGCTATTGCTATTGCTATAACCCCATAGGCACAACAGTGTTCCTTGTCTGCATTCAGTAAATGCTTTGTTTCTTTGAATATTTATAATCTTCTCATTATCATAAGGTTTTCAGGGCAAGTTACAGTCCATGAAATGCACATGATGAAGGGAAGTAAGAACAAACAAATCTTTGAAAAATTAAAAGAACCAGCATCACAATGCAAGAAAAGAGATTCCCTGTTTTTACAAAAAACAAAAACAAAAGGCAAGGGCAAGGGCAAGTATTGACCAGATGACACAAAGTAAATAATTTTAGTGGCAGCCTGATAGCCAATAAAAGAGCATTTCAAGCCAGGGTGCCATTATTGGAACATGAAAAGAGAAAAACAGACATGGTGAGAACTATATTCACCACGTGGATTCACATGCATTGCTAAAGAGGAAGGAAGGAAGGAAGGAAGGAAGGAAGGAAGGAAGGAAGGAAGGAAGGAAGGAAGGAAGGAAGCATTCACATACACAAGTGTGTGTGTGTGTGAGGGTGTGTGTGTGTGTGTGTGTGGGTGTGTGTGTGTGTGTGTGTAGGGAGGGAGGGAGGGAGGGAGGGAGAGAGGGAGGGAGGGAGAGACTCTGAAGAAGTCAAACACATAAGAGTACAGTCTTGTTATTCAATATGTGGCCAGGGCAACTAAATATTTTAACAGAAGGGAACTTATTTCAACACCCTTTCTAATTTCCTCTTTCCCTTACATGAGAAGCTGTTGTGTTCAAATGAAACACAGCACAACCAGAATAACAAGGCACTATTGTTCTCCAGAAAAAAAGAAAGAAAGTCAACTGGGCAGAAGAACAAACAAGAAAAAAAATGCCAAGAGCTTTCAGGACTTCAACACCAGACAGAAACTGGTCCCTGTATTTAGCCACATTATTCTATCTGGGATGAATATGTATGTTATCAACCACTTAATATACCGGTAAGCGCTTTGCTCCTTCCAGAGCTTTAGAACACAACACGATTTAAGGTCTGGCACAGGCTGACAAATATATAAGCAAACACAAGGGGATTCTCCCCCCACCCTCCACTTCACGTTGGACTTGGCTCCTGGCAACTACATGAACAAGCCCAGGCAATTTTCCAGGGACAATGTTCAGAGTGGTTTGCCTCCTTCTTCCTAGGGTTGAGGGGGTGAATGGCCTTCGGCCACCCCTGGCTTTATGTCTAAGGAGCGATCAGAATTCAGGTTTCCCTGCTCCTGATCCTGCAAGTTAACTGCTAGACCCAACTGGCTCCCATAAGGGGGCTGCAATCATTATAAACCAATTCTGTATTATGCATGTATTAATTAGCATCTGTTATTGCACACTGCAAGCGTTAACATTCTGCCATCCCCACTCTAGCCCCCAATTTCAAAATACAACTCAGAGACGAACGTTTTAATAGAGAAAATGCCAGAGAAACAGGGGGGGGGGATAGATAATGCAAATGTTCCTTCACGCTGTGTTGTGACAACGGTGAGATTTTAAAGTCCAGTTCGATACATCTGCATTTCTTCTTCAGATCCTAAAAATGGCCCTGCAGGATCTCTCTTGAGGACTCTCTAATCTATCTTTTGACCTCAACGTGGAAGCCGACCAGATGCATCTGCAAAGCCCAGAACACTCCACATATTTGAGGCAATTAACATCTAGCCTAAGGGCTGAAGATGAGGTTGAGATTTCTTTCTGCCAAGGTTTTCAAGGAGGCATGATGCCCTTCAAGCTTTTTAGACTTCAGCTACCAGCAGGACAATAGCAAAGTGCAAGAACAGGTTTACTCCCTGTTTACTCCACTCTTATTGTGTTCAGCAATAAACCTTCATAGTCAGACGAAACGTTTATAATTGAAGCCTATTCAACTAACACACAATCAAGTTTCTTTCTCACATCCATGCATTTCATCTTTGGTCCGCTAAACAGCAAAAATCTGGTCTGTGTTACCTCGGCCTGACATAAACCTATTGCACTTTCCAAATATTTATTTATTTGATTTACATGACCCCCCACATCTTGGCAATGCAACTCTGGATGGCAAAATTCTGGTCACCTCTGAATTTTTTTCTACTGAATTCTGCAAAGCACCTTCCCAAGCACAATTAACAGATTTATTCCCCTGTAGTTTTTTTGCATTTAATCTTCTAATATTCCAATGAGGAACAATAATAATATTCTTTTATCACAGAAGGGTGTTTCTTTTGCCATTAAAGTTGTCTCAAATCGCTCCAGTTTCTGGTGCAAAGTGTTTCGTTTGTGTTTACAAATGCACTAAATGGGTTGCCTTTCAACGAACGACTTTAAGGAGTGTTCCCTACATGATTCAGAAAAAAAAAACAAAAAAACAAAACACATTTGCCATATAGATTGCCATGGAGAACCCTTGGGCTTCAACCTGAGATCCACAAATATTGTAAGAACTCTATGTAGCTTTTAATAATAACAGCATCCAATTACTGTAAAATGCAGTAATGCAACAAGAAACAGATTAGTCACAGTCCTCAATCCAGAATTGTCTACCAGGGCTTCCTACATTTCAGCTGACTCTAGTTTTCTGCAGTCACCTAATAAACATGAGTATATGTTTTGTGTATTATGTACCCAGGTACAGAGGTAACAAGATTGCTTCCACATCAACGATGTGCCCCTTAGCTCTCTATGCGCAATGATTATAATTGGAAGAGAGAGAAAATGAAACCCAGTTGTATTCTTACTATTTTAACAGAATAATGTTTCTACATAGTTTGTGGAAATCACTTCCTTAAACAGCATATGTCTTACATAAAACACTATCATGCCTGCCAGTCAAGGTTGGAAGAACTGTTTTTCTCAAAGGATTCTCCATTATAAACAACCCTATCGTGTTGACCATGGCTGGCTGCCAAAATGTTACTCTGTAGTTTCTATTTACCCGTGTTTGGCAAAAGATTATTATTTTCCAATCATGAGTAGTGGACAGCCTTGTGTGAAACATCAAGAATATGTTCAACAGTTCCACACTTCCTTCTTTATTGGACCAATTCAACACTGGAGCTATATCCTTACATTTGTCTATTTTTTCCATCAAGAATGTTCAATAAATGAAAAGTGTGCAAAATGATAGCATCAACTGGTAAATGTCTATGGAGTTTCTCAGTCATCCAGGTCAAAGAGGCCATCTATGTCAAAACTGAACAGCCCTCTCTCAACAGAGGGGGAGGGATATGACATCATCTATCTTCAGTCTACAACACAGTCTTTTCAGCAGTTCCAAGAAGTTTCCACACCCATTTGCACCACTCAGGTGACTCTGAGGACACAGACAAACCCCCAAGTGGCCTCAACAACTCTTTAAAAGAAGGTAAATGACCAGCTGTCTGCAAGGAATATAAATCCTTCCATTCCCCACCATCCAGTCAAAGCTGAAGAAGCTTCTTGGATGAGAAGCGAAATGTCTTCAAAGAAAAAACAAGAAAGTCCAGTTGCCTCTTGGAAAAGCACCTTTGGGACATCAACTGGTGAATTTATCTTACCTCTGCATATCTATACAAGTTTTCCTCAACTTATAACCCACCGTTTACAATGGCACTGAAAAAAGTGACTTATGACCAATCCTTGCACTTATAACTACTGCAACATCTCCACAATCATATAATAAAAATTTGAGAGTTTGACAACACTGGCATATATTTATGTGTCCAGGGGTCTGTGATTGCTATTTGTGACCTTCCCAACTGGATTCTGGAGTCAATGGGGGAGGGAGCCAGATTCATTTAACAACTATGTGATTCACATAACAACCATGGCAAAAATGGTCATAAAATCAGGTGTTGCTCACTTAACAACTTCCTTGGTTAGCAACAAAAATTCTGGTTCCAATGGTGGTCAGAAATCAAGGATTACCTGTAAAGCAAAGGAACAGAATTCACAATGTTGTAACACTACTGGCCGTTTCCAGGTAGAGAGAAAAGATGAGAATGCAGGGCCTGCTTTGGGCAGGAGATATATAATGTCATGTCAAGGGATGCCTCAAAAGGATCTACAGAAAGAAACATCTGTGATTTGTGTTACTGTTGTCACACAGTTCCAATTTTAGAAGTAAAATATTATCCCTTTGAAATCCATAACCCAACGTTGGTTTCTTAAAATATGTGATTAAGGAAAGTTACAGCTTTTTGAAGAGCTGTATCAAAGAGGACTACAAGGTCATTCTTAGTCATTGTAGATTATTGGGAATATCATTCTGCCATCTTGGAAACCTTCATAGTTTACTTTACCCAGTTTGGAAAAGTAGAATTATTTCCCTTGGGAACCTATCAGGAACAGAAAAGGCATTTAGTTAGACCCAGAGTTTTCTAGGAAGAAAAAAAAACAGATAATGGTTTTGATCTCTGTTTTTGGACATATGAACAATTTTCCATATTTTTTTCAGTTAAAAATAGGATAAAGGGTTTATTAGGCTAACTTCTTCATACAACAACAATTTTACATCTATTAGTCTTAAACTTCATAACCAATTGTTATTGAATTATATAATTCAATTGCGGCTATTCTAAGTTTATAAGAGCTTGGAATAATTACCGGTTTTATTTATTATTGTCAGAAACCTAACATATTTTAAAAATTACTCTTCAAACATCTAACCATGCATTGTTTCATTAGCACAATGTAACAATAAGATAAAGGAATGACGTGGGGCCTATCTGCAGATGGGAAGCCAAGACAGAAATGCCTAAAGGCACCAGCATTAGAGATTAAAATCAACTATTGGCCAAATGAACAAAATGTTCTCACCACTATTCCAGTTTCTTCTCATCTGTTACAACAGCATTTTCCCAAACAACAAACATTGCTTCCTGTTAAGCCACTGTGAATACTCACCAGAAGGAATGTGCAGAGATATATACCTGATAATTACTTTTCCCCAAATCAAGAAACTTTTTTCTTCAGGTTAGATAATTTTGGTAATGTTCAATTCCCATATCCAATCATTACTGTTTATGCTGCTGGTAAAATAAAACTTGCTTTTGTCATTTTTTAGATTTTAAATATGTTTAATAGCTCATATAATACTTTTTAAAAAAACGTTAGTTTTAAAAAACTAAATTTTATATGCAAAATTATTCTGGAGAGGGAAGATTTGTAGAGGACAAGAGAGTTAAATCTATTTTGAACTGCAAACACTTTTTTAGTTTGAAAATGTAGGAGGAAGAGACTACAAATCTGAAAGCATTCAAATGGTCTTATTAAATATTATGTTATATAAATATATAATATAATTTTTGTTACTTGGTTAAGAAGAGTTACCTTACAATTGTTTTCTCCGGTGTTTATAGCATTACCCGGAAAAATAATGCATCCAGCTTGTTAGGAAAAAAAAAAACCAACAAAGCTTAAGATTCTTTTACTTTCTAGTAATTCTAATGGTAGTTGTAAATTAAATTTACCTGGAATACTTGAATTATTACATTATAGGCATATTTATAAGTACTTGTGCCTGAAAAAAATAAGTTCAACGAACACCTACTTTGTAGGCCCAAACTAGAAATTATGTTAGTAGTACAGGTAGTTCTCATGTTACGACCACAATTGAGGCCAAAATTTGTGTTGCTAAGTGAAACATTTGTTAAGTGAATTTTGCCCCATTTTATGACCTTTCTTGTCACAGTTGTTATGTGAATCACTGCATTTGTTAAGTTAGTAACACGGTTGTTAAGCGAATCTGGCTTCCCCATTGACTTTGCTTTCCCAAAGGGCACAAAAGGTGATCACATGACAGCATGGACATTGCAACGGTCATAAATATGAACCAGTTGCCAAGCATCTGAATTTTGATCACATGACCATGGGGATGCTGCAAAAGTTGTAACTGTGAAAAATGGTCATAAGTCACTTTTTTTCTCAGTGCCATTGTAACTTTGAACACTCACTAAATGAACTTATAAGTCAAGTACTACCTGTATATGTACAGGATATTTAACACTCAGAAAAATGCACTGCTGACAAATTGATATGATATGATATACGATACGATACGATACGATACGAGATATATGATATATGATATATGATATATGATATATGATATATGATATATGATATATGATGATATATGATATATGATATGATATTTGCAACTGCTTAACTCAGTTTAAAGAGAATTCCTTTAAATTGTCTCATATTTTTGGCTCTCAATTTCCCTACTCATTTCTGTTTTTTAAACAATTGACCCCTCCTGCTTTATCTGCCTAATAAATTGCTGATCATTCATGACTTGCTAATTGTAATATTTGTAACATCTATAAACATATCTATAAACACAACTGGAAACAACTAATATGGTTCACCTGAAATTTAGTGAAAATGCCTTCAGGTTAGAAAATCCCATTAAAATATTAAATGTTGAAATAGTGGGAAAGGACACAATGCTGGCTATATGCAAAAATATTTAAAGCAAAAGCATGAAAATAATTATCTTAATTCTTGGTTAGGGAAGAACACTAGGCTAACATTATGCTAATCAGTAATGTCATAGCTTATAAAAATTTGGATGGAAGAAAATTTTTCACTGGATTTTGGTAGTTTAACCAGTTGGATCCGATAGAAGCCAAATGACCCTATCCAACTTAATGTTTTCATATTGATTTGCTTTACCGACTACAAGTAGTCCATGCTTGGCAACCACAATTGGGACTGGCAACTTGGTCACTAAGCATTGTGGTCACTGAGCAAAAAAATCACGTGACCACAACTTATGTTTTTACTTCTGCATTCTCTATTTATTCTGTCAGAATGGCAATTATGTAATTGCTAGATACTGAAATGGTCTTTAATTCAAAGATTACCCCAAGGTTGTTGTTGTTGTTTTTTATCAACGTAATTTTAAACATTCACTGCATGAGGCAGTTGGTAAGTGAGGACTACCTGTATATCCAGGCAAAGTAGGTTAGAAATATGTTAATAATTAACATAGATCTGAAATCAAGATTTAAGATTCTGACTCACAATCTCCCAACGTGGATCTTTAACAATGTGGATACCACATAATGTTTTCCATTAGTAATGTGATATCAAATTAAGGAATGTAATTCCTGAGTTCATTCGTCCATATTTTTTTTCAAAACAGATTCTTTTAGGTGATTTTTCATTTTTTAAGATGCCCAAGTCAAGAGACTTTTTAAAATAACAATTCATTTTATACAGTGCAAAAAGCTTGGAAGCACATAAAACTGTAATAGTAAACTCTTAAAGATATATTATTGGATTACCACCATTCCATTATCCGATACAAGAAATGGATTTCTTATAGTTCACTTATATGCTATAGTTACAGGCATTTTGTTCCTGAATACGGAAACATGAGCCAAAAAAATGCATTCATCATAAATTCTGTATGTACCTTTCAGTTCAGAAGAACAGCCTGTGATGACCTAAATAAAGATAGCTTGTTATTTTAACAAAGTGAGATGCATATAAATTTTATTTGATCACACTTTCTTCCTGAATTAAATGGAAACTCCCCTTTCACCACAGAATATAAGAGAGATGGGGAAAGCAGGGCCCTCCAAATATTGTGAACTACAATTCATATCATCCCCAGCCATCATAGTCAATGGCAAGGGATGCCAGGAGTTGTAACATGACAACACTTAATTGGAAATTTTAGTACTGAAAACTATGGATATCACAATTTTAGGCACAAAGAAACAGGACCATGTGTTAAGTTCCAATTAACCTAATTTATTGCTCATGTCTATTCACAAGAATCTAGTCAACTAACAGCACTAAATTGGCACTAGATAAGAGTTAATAGAATTCAAGAGAAGCTAACTTGGACCGCTTGTGGGAACGTTACAATTCTAGGCTGATTCCTCGCTTGACTCCACCTTCAAGGCTCTGCCCCTCCTTCTCCTACATTCAGATATAATCATCTCCCCACTTTTGTTAAAAGATGCATTTAGCATTGTAGCACCCGGATCCCCACTTAGCCATGAAGCCCACCAGGGTCCATGGTGAGATGGCACCATACAGTACCTCTGTGTCTCCATAACCATTGTGTGATAGACAACTATATAAATCTATGTAATAAATAATCAATTGACAATAGCACCCTAGGGCTTCTGAGCAGGTTGTGTGTGTGTTAATACTGGTGACCAAAATTGTTGACCCAGAGGAAGCATTGAAAAGGTAGTTTGAGGGTGAGACCTCAGTTTTCACATTAGGTCAGTCGAGTCCCATTGAATGCCATCACCAGCATTCTACTTTTATTCCAGCCCTTGAAAAGACCTTGGTGACTTCACTCTGGATAGACAGGGGACAGATAAGTAAAAAGATTCAATGCCTTCAGGTGAACTCAGAAAAATGCAAACCATATGTCCTATGCTCAGCTTTCGGGAAAAGCACTCACTTTTTTTCCTATATGAGAGAAGACTTTATTAGTGTTTTTAATGTGAGCATTAATGACATTTTCCCTCAGGAAAAGAGCGCTGATACTGACCTTGGAATGCAATTAAGAGTTCTCCCTCCTCCCTAAAGTAAATACTATTGTGAACACACTTCTCCCTGTGTGTTATACAAGGAAGTATAAAAAGGCAGGCTAGATTGTATGTTACTGAAAAGGAGAGCTGTGGAAAATAAGAGATGCTGACAGAAATGAATGCAATCTCTCTGCTGTTCTTTAAGGAGGGGAACATTTCGTAGTTATGCACTTCAGAGTATGTTGTTCTAATAGCTGTAAATTAACAACCAAATTTACAGCTTTATGCCCACAAATATTTCTATATGCAAGTGTATAAAAACTTTTTATTTGGTTTAATGTTATTTGCAAAAGGATTAGGCTGGCTGATAAATGAAAAGTACCCAGCATAAGAATATGTTAGAGAAACAGCATGGCACTTAACAAGGGGGAAATGTAAATCGTTGTACATTTGTAGCAATAATGAAATATTTACTTAGGTTTCTCACACTAGTAAGTTGGGCAGATCAAGACTAACTTGTTCACTCTGACTTGGCAATAAGTGCTTTCTCAATTGGATCATTTGAGAGATCTTTCCTTTTACATGAATGTCAATTAAAACACGAAGCTGAGGTCAAATGATACACGGGTTCAAGGGGCAGATGATCTCACAGACTGCTGGCAGAGTATTCCATATCTTAATGTTCCTCACTGAAGCTTACTTAATTTATTTAGACTTCTTACCATGACCCGTATAAGCTATCTTTGAAACTTCAAGTTGACACATATAGGAATTGACACATGCAGTTGACACATATAACCCTAACCTTACAATAAACTTGTGAAATAGTTCCATTTCACCAAGATTGACTGATCCAGATCCACTGAGTCCATGATCAAGCACAAACTTGAATTTGTGTCTTTGTTATCTAATCTCCAATATGACCTAGGCTAGGCCTAGGACAAGGAAGTTGTTATGAAAAATATAAATATACTGACCAGTTGAGATTAAGCAATGCTGGAGAGGGCAGAGGAAATGGACACCTTTAGAATTTTGATAAGAGTGTTTTGTTTGACTTCACAAAGCGGCTTCTATTAGGGATTACACATTCACAAAATGACTGTCATAATGCCACAATCAATGATTTACTGGGAATAACAAATACAGGTAGTCCTCAACTTAAGGTCGCAATTGGGACTGGATTTCTTGTTGTAAATCATTATGGTCATAAGTTTAGGGACCTACCTACGTGACCAGATCTGATTTTATGACATGTTTTGCAGTGTTCATTAAGTGAATCTTCAGTTGTTAAGCAAAGGCTGCAGTCATAAGTGCAAACCCATTCTTCTGAATGGGAGGTTTTTTGCTGGAAACTGGCAAAACATCACAAATTGTGGTCACCAGACTGCAGGATGCTGCAGTCAGTGCCTGAAATGCAGACACGTGACTGTTAGTGGGAATTGATTCTAAAACCATTATGACATCTTCCTCAGTATTTTAATTTATTTTAAGATTTTTCACTACCAAGCCACTTGCTGAGATAGCCAGCAATCAAAATGAATGAACGAACGAACCAACGAACAAATCAATCAATCAATCAATCAATCAATCAATCAATCAATCAATGGTTTAGGTTATTATCCATCCGTGACAATGGCTCTATCCCCAACTTATTTTTATCTTCTTTCTGGAAAGTCAAGCATTTATCAATCTCTTTAAAAAACATACACAAAGATACAGACACAGACACAAAACAGCTTTTTGGAGAGGTTTAATTACATTGTGCCATCTGGATATTCCCCGGAAAACTGATGGGAAGAAAAAAAAAACATGAAGAGCACAGTACGGAAGTGCTGAATGAACAGCAAAGTAAATGCAGCAAACATCCCTATACCTGAGAATACCCTATCACAGGGGTGTCAAACTCAAGGCCCAGGGGTCAGATCCAGCCCACGGGGTGCTTAGAACTGGCCCACGGGGCCTCCCTGGAAACAGCGAAGGACTGGCCCGTGGTACCTCTGCCAGCAAAAATAGAGCTCGTTTTCGCTGGCAGAGGGTTGCAGGAGGCCGTTGCAGCGAAAAATGGAGCTTGCGAGGGCCACATGCAGCCCTCCCGAGCTCTGTTTTTGCTGGCAGAAGGTTGTAGGAGGCCGTCGCAGCTGAAAGCGGAGCTCGGGAACCCATTTTCTCTGGCAGAGCGCTCGGGCCACCACAGGCACCCCCGTGAGTAACGTTGAGCTGGCCATGCTCACCCTGGCCACGTCCACTCCAGCCCCCCAAGGTCAAACACAACTCTGATGCAGCCCTCAATGAAATCGAGTTTGACACCCCTGCCCTATCAGGATTCCAACTCTACTTTTCTCCAAATATGCTGGTAGTACAACTCCTAGAATACCCAGACAACAATTCACCATGCTAACTGGGAATTAATCAAATGTAATTAGAGGGCATCAGCTTGGGAAAGACTGTCCTAAATATTATATTATTAAAAAAAATATTTGCACGCATGTTGAAGACTAGCCAAAAATACCCAAGCAAGAAAAAGTATATTGCGTGACTGTTGCCCATGGAAGAAGGAATCAGTGCCTCTGGTGAATGAGGGAGATAAGTTGGTAAAAATAGAAATACCAGATTACAACAGGCAGTCTGGAATGCCCTCAGATCACCCTACTATAGCAGTTCTTATTAAGCAGTGATGTTTCCTCAAGCAGAGGGAGCTGTAAGATGTCTTTCTTTGAGGACTGTTTTCTTACCTGCTGCTCATGAGGGTCTACATATCTATTTATTCAGACATTACATCAAACACTGGGCATTTTGAGCTGCAGCATCGAAGACAATATCAGCATGTTGCTGTTGAATAATCAACCTTTAAAATGCAGGCAGTAGCAAGAAAGCAGCTTCAGTTCTGTGTCATCGTAATTAAAGAGGAGCAAGTCTTAAGGAGCAAGACACTAGTCTTACCCATCACACTAAACCATAACTGTAGGTTTGTTCAGTGAAACGTGATTAAACTGAAGATGGTTTTCTCTTATCAATAGTTGTCAATTGAAGGCTAAAGGAACACATTCTTGGGTATTTCAGACGTGTTGGAAAAGATGGGTTTATGTTATGATAAAAATACCAGAAGCATTTTCTTTTCTATGAATGGAAAAGGTATTTATTCATTATTTATTTATTTATTTATTAAATGTATATGCCACCCATCACACTAACAAGCAAGTCTGGGCAGCTTACAAATACCAGTGGAAGTATTAGTGGAAGTATTGGGTACCCATCAAGCGGAGTCTGGTCTTTCCCTATGGATGGGAACTATGGGAACCAAAGTCTGTATGTGCCCAATATTAGTTTGAAGGCACTGGTCTACTAAAACATGTGAAAAGGTAAGTTCCAGAATCAGCATATGATATGATAGGGCTAAAAACTTTGTTTATGGTTTAAAAAAAAATAATATGCTTATTTATTCAATTCTTTTTACGTTTTCTTTTAAAAATAACCTGCAAACTATTTATAAATTAATGTGTTGTAGAATAGAATTTTCACAAGTGAATACATGAGAAAACGTCTACTGGTCGATCTGGCTAGGAGAAAATACACTTGCCCATCTCCTAATGATGTGAAGCTCCTGTTACATCCTTTGTTGACCTGGAAATTCCCAGAATTCCCTTTTGCGTGGGAATTCTAGGAGACGGATGCCTAACCCATCTAGAAAGCCCCAGTTTGAGGAAGAAATATCTATTCTTTCTTTCTCTCCTGGTTTCAGTAGAAAGAATGTAAATGCTTAAAGAAAGAATCATTTCCAGTATCAATAGGCACTACCGAAATCAGGAAACAGTAGATAGCTTATTAAGGGATTAGTCATTTTAAAGCTCTTACCAGCAGCAAAATAAAACCTTAAAGATCATGTAAAAAAAAAAACTCCTCTCCAAAACATTTACTCCTTCTTGTAGTCTCAAAAATCCAATTCAATCTTAACTTATCTGTACAGTTCACAAAATGTTTGGGAACGTCAGATAGGCATTATCAGAGAAAGAGTCTAAAAGGACTAAGTCTTACATCTACAATATGTAAAGTGCAGATGCCTTCCATGGGCCATCTTAAAAGAGATTTAACATGTATTTTCTGTAAGCATTTTGTTTCCTAGTGAAGCCACTCAGAGGTCAATTCACAAGCTACTTGCTCCTACAGATCTGTTTCTTTTATAGTAATAAAAGTACAGGGCTCCCAAGCCTTGCTTAAAGTATGGTACGGCTAATCTCAAGAAAGCAGCATGCATGAACCAAAAAAAAAAAAGAAAGAGGTCCAAAATCTGTCTTAAAGCTGTTATCTCCCAAGAACAGAACCAGCAGGAGAATTTGCAGTAACATAAAAATAAGAAGAGGAGAAAGAGAAAGCGAACTAACTGATATAGAAAAAGACAAGCATCACCAAACTAGAAGGAAGTTTGTAAGTAGCCAACATTTCTGTTCATAAGCAAAGTAAAAGAGGACAATATCCAATCAAGCCTAGGATCTATACCAAAGTGCATTAAAGTTTCCATGCGTATCAAAACAAAGGTAGACAACTTTTTTTCTAAATAAATGGGCTTTATAATAAATAATTAATAAACAGACGAATAAAAACGCATGCATAGTATCAACCTCTCAGTATTGCAAAAGTGTGACATGATGTCATTAGAATGTAGGGTCAAACAAGTATCAACGTACTACACACAATTGGTAGGTTTAATATTAACTAGTAAGTTCAATGTCTTATTTAATCTTTCATGCTACTTCATACAAAAGAGCTGGGTCAAACATTTAACCAGATTTTATATCAACCTTTCTATTCCAACCAAGAAGGTTGGGGGGGGGATGAATAAGTTCACTCCGTAGATATCAAACATAATAACAAAATAACAGAATTGGAAGGGATCTTGGAGGTTTTCTAGTCCAACCCACTGCTCGAGCAGGAGACCCTACACCGTACCATTCCAGGCAAGTGGCTGTCCCATCTCTTGTTAAAAGCGTCCAGTGATGGAGTACCCATGACTTCTGAAGGCAAGCCGTTCCACTGATTAATTGTTCTCATTGTTAGGAAATTTCTTCTTAGTTCTAGGTTGCTTCTCTCCTTGATTAGTTTCTACCCATTGCTTCTTATCCTGCCCTCAGGTGCTTTGGAGAATAGCTTGACTCCCTCTTCTTTGTGGCAGCCCCTCAAATATTGGAACACTGCTATCATGTCACCCCAGTCCTTCTTTTCAGTTCCATCATGGGATAATAAAGCTCACAATAGATACAAACTTAATGTAAACCGCTCCAAACTTGATTGCGAAAAATTCGACTTCAGCAACAGAGTGGTCAATGCCTGGAATACATTACCTGACTCTGTAGTTTCTTCCCCAAACCCCCAAAACTTTAACCTTAAACTGTCTACCGTTGACCTCACCCCATTCCTAAGAGGTCTGTAAGGGGCGTGCATAAGTGCACCAGCGTGCCTACCGTCCCTGTCCTAACGTCCCCATGTATTCGTAAAATATCATGTACTCGTAACCATGCTTGTACTTCTTATATATTCACAATCATGTTTATACTTTGTCTGTCATATACACCCTTGACAAAATAATCATATACACCCTTGACAAAATAAATAAATAAATAATAAATAAATAAAAATAAATAATATCGTATTTCTTTCTTTCTTTTTTTTTTAAGTTATATGTGCTGCTCCCAAAGTCTTCCAAATTACCCCAAATTGAATCCGAGTAATTTGCCCATTTACAAGCAGCAATAAATGTGTTTGCTGGTCTAGAAAGAATGACTTATGACATCTCTCACAATTGAGGCCATCTCAGTTTTTTAAAAATATAACGGGAAGACAGTAGGGGGTCAGCAAGAAGAGAAATTAGAAACACATGTTTTGGATCTTGGCCATCACCATCTCCGATATGTTTCCAAACACCAAAGGTAAACCTATTTCTTAACACAATTTTTTGCAAAGCTCTCAAAGATAATCCCATTCTGATATATGAGAGCAGCCTCTGTGAGGGGACGGGGGTGTGTGGAAATGGGCAAGGATGAGAAATTCACCCAGGGAGAAAAATGCTTTTCTTTAACTGAACTAAGATTTTGCTAGAATCTGTTTAGCACCAAGTATCTTTTAGGTTCATATGATTAAGGTTAAAACAAGAAATATTGTTACTTCTGACACCCCTGTATGGACTTTCTGTAGTCACTAGGTCTGAAAAGATGATGCTTTCTGGATTTGTTTATAAATAAGAGATGGGATGCAGAGATAATTGTTTGTAATCTTAAAGAGGGTGAAGAGTCACTAAATTTCTTTTTACTTCTTGTGAAAGTCACTTCTTCATGTTTCTTTTCTTTGTTTATTGCATTCTTACTTTTCGCATCCTTTTTCTCCTTCTTTCTATTCTTCTTTTCTTTCTTTAAGTATAGTTTGCATTAGATTTTACTATTGTAATCACAATTCTTAATAAAAATAATTATATAGCTAGTAGTATATTTTAATCCTGATCATCATTTAATGCAGGGGTTTCCAACCTTTTCTATCCTGTTTCCTCCAAAATAAGACATCCCCTGATAATAAGCCCAATCGGGCTTTTGAGTGCATGGCAATAAGGCCAAGCACTTATTTCAGGGTTCAAAAAAATATAACACAGGGTCTTATTTTTGGGGAAACACGGTATACCCCGCCCCCCTTAGAACGCTTCAGATATATTCTCGCACCCCTTTAAAAAATAAATAATTATATGCATATAATTATACATATACACTATAATTTTGAAACTTCTAAACCCAAGTTTTTGCACCCCCTGGAATATCGTCTCGCACCCCCAGTTGGGAACCCCTGAGTTAATGGTGTTAGTTTATTTCAGTGGTATGTATTATTTTTCTTTGGTATTTTTCATGATTTTATTTGCTGCCCAGGTTCACATCATTATGCACCTGTCCTAAATAAATAACTGGAAGCATGAGGTGATGAAATGCAGATACAAAACTCAACAAAAGACTTCTTGACTAGCAGCACTACATCTTATCCATATTCTGTGCCACAACGTCGTCGGCAAATTCGCACTGAGACAACTGTTCGCCCAAGAGTTAGTCCACTTGCGTCAGAATCCAAGTACACCTAAAGGTTTTGCTAATCAAGCATAAGTATTATGTTCCTATGTACACAGGACTTGAAGAGACATTTTGCAAATGATTAACTAACACAACATTTTAAACTTCTGTTTTGGAAGATTTGTGAAGCTCGGGAGTGAGTTGTGTTTTTATTTGCAGGGTCTGATGCCTCATTCAATTTCCTGATATCTGGATTAAAAGATCCCCAACAGATTTCACAGGAAACCTTATTAACCTGGACTTGATTCTTACAGCTCTTCCCACCTAGTTTCATAATTCCTATACAAATCTGTTCATCTTGATATTCCCTATCTCCAACTTTGAGCTCAAGGAAACATTTACACCTCCTCTAGAAGGCACATGCATGCACTCCCCACATGCACAGGTTCAACACTACAACCTACAGATATTGCAGCCGCTGACAAAAGCTTCAGGCTATGAAGCTACAGTGTTCTGGTCTCCTCAGAACTTGCAATGAGAATTATTTATATGCAGGAAGATTGACATTTAGATAGCCAAGCAGCTCTCCTCTCATACTCCAGCACAGGGCTTTTTGGAAAACAGCCAAATATACAAAACATGCAAAACTGAGCGGAAGAAACAAGAATCTATTCTTTTCCTTGTCTGTTTATAGAGGGACAGAGCTAGAGGAATTGCTATGATTCAGCTTCAAAATTATCAAGCTTGTTGACTACTGTGGTGGGACTGAAGAATGAAAATGGAACAAGGTGTCCTAAAAAACATGATCCCCGGGCAACGAGCAAACCAGCCAAGAAGAAATGTAGTACAAATCTACTAGAAATTGCTGCAGATGTCCCCAAATTGCAGATAATATATTGACTAAACAGTAATCAAGGGGTTGCCTCTTCAAATCTTACCTGTATAAGAAACCTGACAGTCATCTTAGATAGTTATTTTATATCTCTTGATGTGGATAGTGTTATGATTGCTCCTTAGTGTTAGTTACAGGTAGTTCTCGATTTACAATTGAGCCCAAAATTTCCATCTCTAAGCAAGACAGTTGTTAAGTTAAGGAGCCATGTTGGTGCAGTGATTAGAATGCAGGCTATTTCTGCTGACTGCCAGGCTTCCAGCAGTTTGGCAGTTCGCTTCCCATCGGCTCAAGGTTGACTCAGCCTTCCATCCTTCCGAGGTGGGTAAAATGAGGACCCAGATTGTTGGGGGCAATATGCTGACTCTGTAAACCGCTTAGAGAGGGCTGTAAAGCACTGTGAAGCGGTATATAAGTCTAAGTGCTATTGCTAAGTGAGTTTTGTCCATTTTACCTTTTTTTGCCACCATTGTTAAGTGAATCACTGCAGTTGTTAAGTTAGTAACAGGGTTGTAAAGCGAATCTGGCTTCCCCATTGACTTTGCTTGTCAGAAGATCACAAAAGGTGATCACATGATCCCGGGACACTGCAAAAGCCATAAATTCATGCCAGTTGCCCAGCGTCCGAATGTTAACCATAAAGCTGCTGCAACTGTCATAAGTGTGTAAAAACAGTCATAAGTCACTTTTTAAAATACTGTTGTAACTTTGAATGGTCACTAACGAATGGCTGTAAGTCGTGGACTACCTGTATTGTTATTTATGACACTGTTTATTTTACTATATTGTTATATCTATAATTTATGCTTCAGTTTTAATGTTATTATTGTCTGGGGAGATCTGTAAGCCACTCAGTCAGGTATTCTTGGATGGGCATGCTGCCCTCAACAAAATAAAGCAAATAAATAACAGGGATGTCAACTGACCATTATCAAACTGGTTAAAGGCAGCAGTTGGATATTTAATAGCATAGCATTCAGTAGAAGCAGATGGTAATGCCTGAATATCAAGATGCTACTGAAAACACAGCAGCACAGAAAACATATAATCTCTAGCTGCAATATGGGGATAATACTGTCATACTTTACAAGGCTGTTCCAGGAATTATGGACTTGATGCCTGATGAATACCGGTATATGCTGAAGAAATGTTAAAAAAAAAAAATCATCACCCTCTGGACTAGGGTCTACAGCTTTAAGAATAGCTTACATCAAAATGTTCATTGCATAATTGTTGCAATATTTTATCATTATTTATAGCATTCCTTTGCTTAATGCCCTCAAGATATCCCCATCACCTCTGCCCTATGGGCTAGGGATATATGAGGAGTACAGGTACTCTTCGACTTACAACAGCTCATTTAGTGACAGTTGGAAGTTACAACGGAATTGAAAAAAATGAGTTATGACCGTTTTTCACACTTACGACCATTGCAGCATTGATCATGTGATCAAAATTCGGACACTTGGCAACTAACTCATATTTATGACGGTTGCCGTGCCCCAGGGTCATGTGATTGTCTTTTGCGACTTTCTGACAAGCAAAGTCAACGGGGAAGCCAGATTCACTTAACAACCGGGTTACTAACTTTATCAACTGCGGTGATTCACTTAACAACTGTGGTATGAAAGATCGTAAAATGGGGGAAAATTCACTTAACAAATATCTCACTCAAAAATATCTCAACACAAATTTCAGGCTCCATTGTTGTTGTAAGTCGAGGACTATCTGTATTTTAAAGCAGTAGGCCAAAGCACTCATTCCATCTCTCAAGTAAAATAATATCAACAGGTCTTTTTTTAAAAGCAAGCTTTTATTAGAGAAAGATAATTTCCATCTTTCTACCTTTAGCCCATATACAAAATGAGTTATAATACATTATTACTTGTAGGTAGACAGAGAGACTGTCACACATAGCTGTACAACTTCAGTTGTCTGTTTTTGACCATAATCTTAGAAGTATTTATGCAGAAGGCTTGCCAGTTGGGGGAGGAAAAGAAAGAGGAGGCTGATTAAAGCTGTTGTCATCACCTCATCCACTTTAAGGTGTGAGCTTTGTCACATATACCATAATTACATTACTTTGTTCTCTATACTCACCTGTTGTGGTAAGAGAATAAATAAGTCAAAAGAATTTCTAAGCTGGGCTTCAGAAGCCCTACTGTAGTAACCTGTCAAAAATTATCCTGATATTATTACAGCTTTTTCAACAATTACCTGTAACTCCATATTAGACAGGGACCTTACAGAGAAAAGTGAAATCCTTGTCATGCCACAAAGAACAATGGAAGGTTTTCTCAATTGCCACTTGGAATTTTGCTTCTGGAAATGTACAGATGTATACACTCAAACCATCTTTTTAGTCAAATATGGAGCTTAAATATGAATTGTAAGGTTTTGTTGAAAATATAAAGTACTCAATTTTAGCATTGTTTTCCCACAGTCCCGATGCAATTCTTAAATAATGAAAAGTACTCTTAACTCCTACTATGAAGCATCATATACATAAGACATGCGGGGAAAAAAAAAGTACCCATGCAGAGATGTTATTAGTTCCTAAATTCTTAAAGGACTGGGTAGACATAGAATGGCATGCCTATATTTCCCCCCTGCTATTATCTCTCCCTACAGCCCTAAGCCAATTTCTGTGTTTGAGTAGACATTTGGAAGAATGAAAATTTAAAGTTCAAAATATAGCCTATAATCAACAATGAACTGTTGATAAATACCTGGGAAAGAATATTCTTCAAAGAATATTCAGGTAGTCCTCCACTTATGACCACAATTGAGCCCAAAATTTCTGTTGTTAAGTGAGACATTTGTTAAGTGAGTTTTGCCCCATTTTATGACCTTTCTTGCCACAGTTGTTCAAGTGAACCACTGCAGTTCTTCATAACACAGTTGTTAAGTGAATCTGAATTTCCCATTGACTTTGCTAGTCAGAAGGTTAAAAAAAGGTGATCACATGATCCCAGGACACTGGAACCGACCGTCATAAATATGAGTCAGGGGCCAAGCATCTGAATTTTGATCACGTGACCATGGGGATGCTGCAATGACCGTAAAGTGTGAAAAACGGTCATAAGGCACTTTTTTTCAATGCCATTGTAACTTTGAACAGTCGCTAAATGAACTGTTGTAAATCAAGGACTGCCTGTATTTCTAGCTTAGGCATTCTGTTATCAGAGGAAGACTTAATTAGCATGCCTTTCTTTGTTTTATTCCAAAGGCTTAGGATACATTTGAATAAACGGTCATCTCTTTTTCATCTCCTCACAATATGGGGTAGACACTGTGATATGAAACTCAACAAAACCAGTTTTTCAAAGCACTGTGCACCAAGAACAGCTGAGGTACATCATTTTTTCCAGCCAGAACTAGGGTGTCCATGGCCAACTATATGCCACTAAATATCCCTGCTGGTGATCATTAGGCTTTCTGCTCCAGATGAGGTTTTATAAGGATTGGTGAATATTCCTTTCATTTAAGAAAAAAAAGATAACAGAACATCTTCTTTCTGTAAAACAAAGCACTTGTTTTTAATCTCAGGGGCTGCCACAAAGAAGAGGGAGTCAAGCTATTCTCCAAAGCACCTGAGGGCAGGACAAGAAGCAATGGGTGGAAACTAATCAAGGAGAGAAGCAACCTAGAACTAAGGAGAAATATCCTGACAGTTAGAACAATTGATCAGTGGAACAGCTTGCCTCCAGAAGTTGTGAATGCTCCCAACACTGGAAGTTTTTAAGAAGATGTTGGATAACCATTTATCTGTAGGGTTTACCTGCCTAAGCAGGGGGTTGGACTAGAAGACCTCCAAGGTCCCTTCCAACTCTGTTATGCTGTGCTGTGCTGTGCTGTGCTGTGCTGTGCTGTGCTGTGCTGTGCTGTGCTGTGCTATTCCATTCCATTCCATTCCATTCCATTCCATTCCATTCCATTCCATTCCATTCTAATATAATGTTTATTTCAAAAGATGATTTGAGGACCCACACAAGCTCATATAAGTACATATGCCACCACATATACTTAGTCCCTTTCAGGATAAGCGACCTTGGTTGACTCATTGACTGAGTGATTGATTTAGTTATCGGCTACCCTAGTGGCAAATGACTCTAAAACCAGTTAATGAAGGTACAGGGGAAAAAAAGTAAAAAGTCGTAAGCCAAAGAAATTTAAAGGAAGAGGGGGGGGGGAAGATAAGTCTTTTTGCTCTGATATTTAAAAAAAGTTCCTTAAAGCTTGGCTCCTGAACAACTGAACACCTCTGTGCTAGGTGATTACCTAGCAAATACAGGTACGTCCCTGGACCACAATTGAGGCCAAAATTTCCATTGCTAAGGCAGTTTTTAAATGAGTTGTGCTCCATTTTACAACCTTTTTTTTGCCAAAGCTGTTAAAGAAATCACTGCAGTTGTTATCAGTTGAGATCGGCATATGTGGGACTGATTGGGGTAGATTGTAGGGATGACACCGAAATATAATTTTATCGTATTTTATTTTATTTATAATTTATTAAATTATTGTATTTTACTCCAATTCCATTTTAAACTGTATTTTATTCCAATTTCATTTTAAATCTTATTTTATTCCAATTCCATTTTAAATTGTTTTTATCAGATTTTAGTAATAATTTGTATCTGGAACTCTGCACTTTGATATGGCCCCAGGGCTAATCAATAAAAGTATAGTACTATATTGCAGTTGTTAAGTGCATCATGAAGTCATTAAGGAATATGGCTTCCCTCATTGACTTTGTCAGAAGCCAGCTGAAAAAGTTACAAATAGCAATAGCAATAGCACTTAGACTTATATACCGCTTTACAGTGCTTTACAGCCCTCTCTAAGCGGTTCACAGAGTCAGCATATTGCCCCCAACAATCTGGGTCCTCATTTTACCCACCTCGGAAGGATGGAAGGCTGAGTCAACCTTGAGCCGGTGAGATTTGAACTGCCGAACTGCAGCTAGCAGTCAGCTGAAGTAGCCTGCAGTGCTGCACTCTAACCACTGCGCCACCTCGGCTCTTACAAATGGTGATTACAAGACCCCAGGATGCTGCAACTGTTATCAATACATGTCAGTTTGCCAACTGTCCAAATTTTGATCACGTTTTACAAGGCTGCAAATACAGGTAGTCCTCAATTTACAACAGTTCACTTAGTGACCCTTCGAAGTTACAACGGCACTGAAAAAAAGCAACCATTATTCACACTTATGAACCATTGCAGCATCCCAATGGTCACATGATTTACATTCAGGTGCTTGACAACTGACTCATAGTTATGACGGTTGCAGTGTGCGGGAGTCCTTTTGCGACCTTTTGACAAGCCATGGTGTACACAGATTCACTTAACAACCGTGTTACTAATTTAACAACGGCAGTGATTCAGTTAACAAATGTGGCAAGAAAAGTCATAAAATGGGACAAATTCACTTAACAAATGTTTCATTTAACAACATAAATTTTGGCCTCAATTGTGGTTGTACGTTGAGCACCACCTGTAGTCATAAGTGTGAAAAGCTGTCATAAGTCACTTTTTCAGTGCCATTGTAACTTCAAATGCTCACTAAACGAATGGTTGTAAGTCGAGAACTACCTGTAAGAATGAGTTGGGATTCGTGTTATAATTGTTTTGATATTAGAATTATTTGCTTCTCTTATTACATAAACTAAAGATATTTTCGGGTCTAACAGCAACTGGACTTCAGAGCAAACAGTTCATGACATATTACAATTTTATTTATAATTGGGTAGGTCCCACACCAAAAACTATTTCACAGCTAGTACTGAGTTAATTAGAATTCCCATATACCTCCTATGGACCCAAGTATTTCTGCAAAAATTTGTAAAACTTGGATTTTCCTTGTTCGGAAATAATATATTCAATTAGAACATATTTTACATTAGCAGCATCTAAAAATCCAGATTCCTGATTAAAAGAGTATTGATTCAGGTCTAAAATTAAAGCACAGTAGATAACTGTTGCCAGCCAAAAGGATAGCATTCCTCATTTATACTTGGATATTAAATATGCATGAGTCTAGTGGAAGGTAAAGTCCTTTGAATAATGATTTGAATAGGAGAACAGTGACAATTTGAAAGGCAGAGGCCACATTCTTATCACAAGTTTTACAATTAAACCAGGAGTTCAATCCTAACTAGCTCAAGGTTGACTCAGCCTCCATCCTTCTGAAGTCGGTAAAATGAGGACCCAGATTGTTGGGGGCAATATGCAGACTCTATAAACCACTTAGAGAATGCTGTAAAGCAGTATGAAGCGGTATATAATTCTAAGTGCTATTGCTATAAGTCTTCAATTCTGGTTCTATTTTCAGGATTGTTGTTGGCTTATGGCAGTGGTTCTCAATCTTTCTAATGCCGCAACCCCCCTGTGACCCCCCCCCGCTGCCGCAACCCCCCTCCCCGCGCGGGATGAGGTGACAAAGGGGGCGTGGCACCAGGGGCGAAATGCTCCCGGTTCGGGCTTGCCCCTCTGCTCATGAGCAGAATGTTCTGCGCATGCGCAGAGGGTAAAAGAACCCAAATGGCGGCGTCCGGGCGGGTGGGCGAAGTCTCCCGCTTCTGTCGCTACCGGCTATCCGGCAACCCGCAGGCACGGCCGAACCGGGAGCATTTCACCCCTGCAGTGACGGTGGCACCAAGATGGTGGGCTAACGCGCGCGGCGACCCCTGTGAAATGGTCATTCGACCCCCAAAGGGGTCGCGACCCACAGGTTGAGAACCGCTGGCTTATGGCTTCATGTTGCAGAACCCTAAGTCCAAATTGCTGATTATTATTATAAACTTTTATTCATTAAACATGAAAGTCAGTCAACTTAACATTTAAAAATGTATCACAATTATCATCATCATCATCATCATCATCATCATCATCGTAGAATTGAACCGTTTGTAGATAAGTAATAGAAATAGATCAACTTTGTGAACATTCGGAGTGACTGGCTGATCATGAAATTGAAGGTAGGACCTTACTATCCTTGTGAGTTTAACCCGCTGTGATATTTGCACATGTCTCATCTAAATCTTTGTGGGTTTTAGTCCATGTAAGCAGAGGTTAAATTTATTTGGAAAGATTGTCAGTGTAACTAAAGAGAAAGAGATCTGATTTGAAATAAGCCGATTAAAATTTATTCATTTATTACATTTAGATGTCGCCCATCTCACTATCCAAACAACCCTGGGTAGCTAATTAATTTAATTAAAAATAATTAAAGAAAGAGGAGGAGGAGTTACCTAGGTTAAAAAAAATAAAGGCATTATTCCTATATGAAACCTAGTACAGAGATAGGCACTTTCCTTTGAGTTGAGGGTTACCATTAGAGATGTGTAAAATGGACCATGGTGAAGATAATCCAGACTGTTCCATTCACCCAACCTCCACAACCTCCTCCACATTGGACTAGACCAGAGGTCTTCAAACTTGGCAACTTTAAGACTTGTGGACTTCAACTCCCAGAATTCTCCAGCCAGCATAGCTTGCCTTCCAGACACTTCTGGCTCCCATTTCCGAGGGAGGGAGGGAAGCAAGGAAGGAAGGAAGGAAGGAAGGAAGGAAGGAAGGAAGGAAGGTAGGTATTTTGTTATCAAAGTTTGATAGCATGATTTCACAAGCCACAGAGAGGGTGTTAGATTTGCAGACCCTACCATAACAGCTATGCCTAAATCTATATAAATCTATGTAGTGATATTTAAGCTAGTATAAGCAAAGTTTATTTTGAGGCATGCCTTATGGCCCTCAGCCCTGGTTTTTTTATATATACATACCAACTGTCTTAACAGTAGAAGACTCAGAGCTTACAGCTAGAACAGCTAAATGTTAATATTTGTATGGAAGGGTAAAAGCATATATAGGGTGACACAGTTCATCCTCATTTCAAAAATAAGAACACAACTACCAAAATCTAGCTAAATTATTTAAGATTATGGTTTTAAATAATTTAGGGGGGGGTGTTTTTTTGTCATTAATTTTGTAGTGCTTGTACTTAATGTTACTTGTAATGGAAGGGTAAATGCTCGGTGGTCACTGAACTTCAAAAAATTACATTTGGAGATATTAGTTCATAAGAATGACTTAACCATATTGAAGAAAACACAATCCAAATTTATTCCATTATGAGTGTCATACTATAAAAATTATAAAAATCTGTATTATGTGTTATCTTTAAATTTTTGCTACTAGTACAGTAATTATGACATGTGAAAAGGTCATGTAGGAATCTTACAGGAGAAAAAAAAAGCAATAATTTTAAGGAGTAGACAAGAATTATCCTGTTCCAAGAGGTTATGCTACAGATGTGCAAACACCTGTCTTAATTCCCAGCAATGACCAGATTTTCTACTTAGCAATAGCAATAACACTTAGACTTATATACCACTTCACAGTGTTTTACAGCCCTTTATAAGCTGTTTACAGAGTCAACATATTGTCCCAACATATTGTCCCCAACAATTTGGGTCCTCATGTTACCAACCTCAGAAGGATGGAAGGCTAATTCAACCTTGAGCTGGTCAGGATCAAACTCCTAGTAGTGGGCAGAATTAGCAAGTCTTCCCGTCAGCCAAGCAAAAATAAGAACTTCAGGTAAAAAGCACTCAACGAAGTAAACAAACTATAAAATAGAAAACTAAAAAACTGAACAACAATAAGAATGATTCAGCAGTCCAAAAAAATGAATACCCTGAAACACTAAATCTGCAGGATTGATTTCCAAAACTTCTATTTAATTGGTTAAAAGGAAAAAAAGAACTGTTGGTAGGATAAAATAAAATGCTAATCAGCAAGTAAATAGGTACACCTAGTCAGTCCTAAAATATGCAGCATAGCCTCTTCCATTAGGTACATCTATTCAAATTTCCAGGTTTTGCGCATTATGCTTTTTCAAAGTACAGCACTGTATATACACATTACAATAATGCAAATCAGAGAAGCAGTTTTTTTAAAAGGAGAGCTACCTGACAACTTTGAAGAAAGAGCATCTCCTGAAATTTTGGATGTATCATGTCATGCTTAGTTTTATAAATAATAATAACGTACTCATGACCAGAGAGACTTCCGTATTTCATACTCAGAACAAATAAAACTGAGAAAAAAAACCTTATTGACATTCAACTAGAATGGATTTCTCAAAATATAAGATATAGTGCACATATTTCCACCCTATGATGTCCTATATCATTATTTGTTACCTTTTACACCCTATCCCTGCCTAGAACTATTTATCGAAGTTATCTATTAAAAAAGTTGACATATCACTTCTCTGTATACATAAGGCTATTGAACCTACAGTATATAAAAATTCACCGAGGCGCTGATAATTATGTCTCTGTCTCCTCCTGCTCTTACTTATCCAAACCCCTCGAGTGTTTTCCAGGGAGGAGATGCAAAGAGGAGGAAAAAAATACAGACTATTGAAGTCACCACATCCCTCTCAGACACCCTCAGGGGAAAAGATGTCAGAATTAAAGAGGCTGTTTCATTCACACTGGTAAATGTAATTGAGCCTAACATTCCACAGCTGACTTGGGTTAATGCATGCCAGCCCTGCAAAAAAATCCACCATTCCCTCTCTCTGTTTTGAAAAGTCAGGTCAGGCTCAAATTAATGTTGTCAGATCAATATATATGATGGCAAGCAGAAAAACAGGACCACTGTCTCCCTTCATTAACTCACTGCATTTGTTCCTTTCCTTTTAGCGATCCTCAAAATATTTTAACTACATCACTCGGATAAACAAATCTGTATGGGTAGTAACTTTAGACTGATTAATTCATAGAGAGGAATGGAAAATGCAACAGCTGAAACAAAAAACTGATATAAGAGGTTTAAGCCAGATTTTTAAGGTACAAGCATGTTTTAATGATAGATGGTTTCCCTCCACACTCCACTCCACCTCACCCCACCCTCAAATTCAAATCAGGCCAATTCTAAAGAGAAAATTCTGGTATTCCAAAGTATTTAGTTATCAAGATCTTTACAGTTAGTTGTTTTTGTACATTACAGCAATTCTGCTCTGTAGACATTAATGTATCTGCTTAACAGACCAGAAAAAGCTTTAGAGAAAGAGCACTTTGCTTAGATCCTGGTAACTACATCAGTAGTGGGTTTCACTTACCTTTGCTACTGGTTCGGAACTGTGAATGCGCGTGTGCGGCACTTCTGCGCATGCGCAGATCGTCCATGATGACGTCCCGGCAGGTGGGCGGAGCCTCCCGCCGCCGCTACCGGTTCGCCTGAACCGGGGCGAACCGGTAGCAACCCACCACTGAACTACATTATTAAAAAAATATTAATTCCATATTATTCTCCAGCTCCATTGCAATTAATATTGGAAGCAAAGAGAAGAAATACAAAGGGACAGTCCTAAACTAAAGTTCAGAGGGTCTACTCTTAATGTCTAGCTTCGGTTAAGAATATGCTGCTGCACAATTTGATTGAAAGTGATCTTGAAACATGAAAATAAACTCAAATATCTAAGAATCACTTACAGCTTTATTAGAGCATTCCCCCCCCCCAACTTCCATGGAAACAAACAACAGCATGTAAATGGGCAGCTGTTAATTTAACCATTGTTTTTAACTTTCCACCTTTGACCTTCATGGTAAAACGTAACCCCCTGGCCCTAAAATCAGACTTGAACTTTTTGGATCAAGCAGGTCATTCACTGAAAAACTGACACAGAGACCCTCCTTAATTTCATAATATTCAGCCAGCACCAACCTACCATTCGAGACTGGTTTTAAAATTCAGATACAAGTTGAAGGATAACTAGTCAAATCTGAACAAACAAGTTTGCATTTTAATGTCATCCGCAGGTTTTGACTTTTTGTTCACATGCTCTGAGACCTTTTTTTTTTTTTTTGGTCTCATGTCAGTTTCAGGGCAGATTTTGGAAAGTTTCAGATCGACTTCCCTGTTGCAAACAAAGAAGAAGAATGAGGTTATTGACTACTATTCTGCCTACTGGAATTCAAAGCATTCCACCAATTTGTAGAAATCTATTCTTACATGGTAACACCAATTTAAGTGAGAGCCAATGCAATCTTCAGACTAGCCTTTCAAAAATATGGAGATGGGCATTTACTTCAGTGAAAATTCATTATGCTTAATAAGGGAAACAGAATTCCAGCATGTTTTAGAAAACTAGTGCAAAAATTGAAGCAGGCCACTGGAAAATTAGGTTTTCCTGACAATAAGCTACCGTCAGAAGAATGGTAAACCACCAAATTGTTGGAGCATAACCACATATCAACTGACAAGTCAATACAGGCCTTGGACAAACAACTGCATTTTACTTCAACAATGAGTTGATGGGACAGAATCATCCATTACGTTAAAAGATAGCAAGATAACTTGGAAGGTATAAGATAGGTGATGGCGACATGAAGTATCTTATCTTCCAATCATTTATTGCTGCTCCACACTGCTCAGTATCAGGCAACTGACCTTATAGCTATACTCTGCCTCAAGATATTAAAAGGGGAAGTCAAGGCAAAAAGCACGCAATGATTTACTGTACTTCTTGATGAATTTAATTTTTGGCCTATTATTTCTCTCCATGTGTGTTTTTAGTGAGTATGATTGTAGCACCCATTCACCCAACCTCATGCCCTTCAAGTCCCATAATCCCTCCCTCTTTGAGGGAAACAGGCAGTTCAAAAATGTGGGAAGGAAGGAAGGAAGGAAGGAAGGAAGGAAGGAAGGAAGGAAGGAAGGAAGGAAGGAAGGAAGGAAGGAAGGAAGGAAGGAAGGAAGGAAGGAAGGAAGGAAGGAAAATTCCATCAGACCTGGCTGGAAACAGTTATCAGAGCAATTTGGAAGAGAGAATCACTGCTCGATGATATGGAAATTCTTCCCATGTTTGCCACTGCTTAAACAAGTTTCACAAGTTTTTGCATTTAATCATAAATCCATAAAAACCAGCTGGACCAGTGGATTGGGAAAAAAAAATAAAGTGTGCCTATGCACTATGGGAAAAGATACTGCTCTTAAAAATCTATTTTCTTCTACAGCCTTGGGCTAGATAAAATGGCGTTAAGACACTATCATCATGATGCTTGAATGGATCTCTTGCTGATCAACTTAGATACAGCGATGGCTCCTCTCACATAAAGATGGACATCAAGAGGTTCAAGTTCCTAATCAAGCTCAAAGATACTGTTGTTGATTTTAAACAAGTTCAGATTTAGATATGTCCAATGCCAGGTCCTGATATCTCATTAATGTTACATATTGCATTGCACATTGGATATGAATCAGAATTAAAGATCTTTTTGGTGGCCTTCAATGGCTTTTTTTCTCTTTGCCCCTGCCATTACAATCTCCTTCAGCCTTTCCAGGAAAACTACTCAAAAGAAATAAAAGATCCCATAACACCATGTAAAGTGGTCTATATGAAGTTACAGTGGGGCAAAAACAGTAAAGAATTTGCAATGGTTGCTTTGCAAGCCCTATCTAGCTCTAAACTAATATTAACTCAATTTCACATTTTTAAAATGCTTCTTTGTTTAATAAGAAGGCTATGAAAGAAAATTTTAACATTTCTCAATGAGGTCTTAGCCTGACTTTTCAGTGCACTTTGGCAGTCAGTACATTGGCACACTAAAAGCCAGAACTGGCACTAGCAGTAGTACATTATAGCATGTCACCTTGCTGGTTTCCCTTCATTTTGGTGGTATCTCAATCATCTTTCCTATGAGTGGCAAGATGAGACTTCCTTGTACAGTTTTGCTTCTGAATGCTTTATTAAAAAAAAAAAAGCCTTAACCTGATCAGCCAGTCTACCTCAATCTCCACCCACCAAGGATAAATTAAAAAGTTAGGAGCACTGAAATAACTAAAACTAGTGTGGCCTCTTTGTGTCCTCTCCTACTTCCTGTCTCTGTATCTTAAAAACAGAAAAATTACCCTTAGGTTCACCACCACCATTTCCAACATAATAACAGTAGTAATGATCATTAATAATAATTTATATTCCCAACTCCCAGCAACTCATACATGATGTCACAATTAAAGGCTGAATATGGATTGTGGCTATGGCATTTCACTCTCCCCTAATTACAATTAAACCATGGTCTCTCAAGGAAATCAGTTTTGCCCCTCATTTCAATATCTTGACTTAAGACTGAAGATAAGAAGCAGAAAAGTGCTTTCAAAATAAGCCTCTACATTTTCTAATCACTTTAGCTGCTGCCATAACTTACAAATAGTTTTGCACTGCCATACATAAATCATTTACATCAGCCGAGGCAGATTCCAGAGCTGCCACCAGGCTAAACGTCTACAAATTCCAGGATAAGGTTGAAACAAGACAGAGAACTGCAGTCAAATCACAAGTATATGAATTGGACCTTCAAGATATAGCAATGCCTGCTCAATCTGAGCTGCAAAAATCCAGGTGACCACCAGACGGCAGCAAGAAGATTTTCCTAGGTCTCTTTGCTTCCACCTACGGTTCCCTTGGTTTTTGCAATCCAAATTTGGGATAGTCACTATAGCATCCTTCTGAACTTCTGTTCAAATTCTGACACTACGTCACGCTGCACCGACTGAAGTGAAACATAGAAACATAGAATAACAGAGTTGGAAGGAACCTGGGAGGTCATCTAGTCCAACCCCCTGCTCAAACAGGAGATCCTATACCTGGGGTGTCAAACTCGATTTCATTGAGGGCCGCATCAAGGTAGTGTTTGACCTCGGGGGCGGGGTGGGCGTGGCCAAGGTGGGCATGGCCAGCTTGACATCACTCGTGTGGTGACCCAAGCGCTCTGCCAGCAAAAACGGGCTCCAGAGCTCCATTTTCAGCTGCGACGGCCTCCTGCTGCCCTCTGCCAGTGAAAATGGAACTCGGGGGGCAGCCCCCCTGAGCTCCATTTTCACTGGCAGAGGACGGCAGGAGGCCGTCACAGCTGAAAATGGAGCCTGGGAGGGCCGCACACAGCCCTCCCGGGCTCCATTTTTGCTGGCAGAGACACCACGGGCTGGTCCTTTGCTGTTTCTAGGGCAGCCCCACGGGCCAGATCTAAGCACCCCGCGGGTCAGATCCAGCCCCCAGGCCTTGAGTTTGACACCCCTGCCGTATACCATTTCAGACAAACGTCTGTCCTGTCTCTTCTTAAAAGCCTCCAGTGATGGAGCACCCACAACTTAGAAACCAGCCATTACATTGGTTGATTGTTCTCACCGTTAGGACAACAATGGATACTGATTGGGAAAGAAACAGCCACACTTTGCTAAGTCCTTATTTGTTTAACTAAGGTTTACTGAATTACAATCCAGTAGATTCACACATGAAGTCATAAAGCATGTAGTACAAATATGTGAAGTAGTTTAAAAAACTCCAATAGTCTGAAAATCACCAAACCAAATAAACCGTAAGGACACTTTTCAATTTATGCAAACCAGGCTAAAATGTTCTAGAGGTTTTGAAGAAGCTTGCTGCTTTTCTAGCACTAATACTACTAAGTGTGATTTATTGACTTGTGGTTCAATGCATTTGGGTTAACCCCACAAAAAATGTTACAGAGTTAGAAAAACGTTGCATTTGCATTAACCTCTAAGCCATAATGAACACCAAGTCATTATAGAAAACGTAGCAAACTGTGCAGATTTAGATTGCAACTACTGTAATGCAGTTCGTATTCTTCAATGCACACATGAATCCTCTAGATACAAACTCCATCAAAAAAACTATTTGGTGAAAAACAAAACCCAGACATCCTTTTAATATTGTATACGGCAAGGATTTAACCAATAGTGACTCTCTAAATTACAATTCAAACTGCTCAAGCCTTCCATAATTTTTTTTTAAAAAAAAGGCCCGACAAAATTTATTCACGTTCATTAAAAAAAAGCCTGAGTTCTGTCATAATGACTTAGCCATCATGAACTTTCTCCAACCTCACATCTTCCAGCTGGACTTAAACTTCTCAGTACTCGCCTACTATGATAAGCAAGCAAGCAAACAAACAAAACCATACACTGGCTAGAAATTTGAGAGTTCCATCTAATGCCAGTAACTTTCCAGGTCATCAGAATTAGGAAGACTACACCAAAGATTGATTGGGTTTATTCAGGTAGTCTCCAAAACTTAAAGACCATTAGGGTTGAGTCCTATGGACACACTTTTTAATTAATATAGTTAACAGCAGTTTACAACATATTATCCAGATGACTGTAAGTGCAAGTCAAACTCTCCTCATATCCTCTTCTTCCAGGAGAAGTATTTCAAATACAAGGTGGCTCTCCAAAAGCCAACAACCATAGCAAAGGCCAAGGAACCAGTGAGTAGATTGACTTCTTGGAACCTCCCGGGATAAGGAGAGGACAGGAGATTTGCCCACATGTGGTCTAGACCAGAGTTCCTCAACATTTCCAGCTTTGTGGACCGGCAGGGATGGGGGAGAGAGGGGATGGTTCCACGTGAATGGCTGGCAAGCATGTGTGCATGCGCGCAGCTCCATTTGCACAAACAGTGTGCATGCATGCATGCCGCTCACTTAAATGGAGCACTACTACTTCTACTTGTGCAAGTGAGGATGTGCGCTCCAGTGGTGGGTTTCTACCAGTTCGCCCCGGTTCAGGTGTACCGGTAGCGGCGGGAGGCTCCGTCCACCCACCCAGACGTCATCACGGACGCTCTGCACATGCGCAGAAGCGGTGCGCGCGCGCACATCTCCGAACCGGTAGCAAAGGTAAGTGAAACCCATTACTGGTGCGCTCGCTTGTTGGACATTTCCACAACCCGGTTGAAAATCCCTCACAGGTTGGGGACCCCTGGTCTAGACAACTGTTTCTCACAAAGACACTGCAAGACAACAGTTGTGCACAGGCTGAGTGCTGAAGACAACATAATTAACCATCTTCCTTGCAACCATGGTGGGGATTTTTAAAGGATGCTAAGTTCCCAAAGCTTACTTTCTAATTACTTTTGGAAATTACTCATCAATTACTTCTAAGCTATGAGAGACCTTCAGAATGCCATGTCTGAAAATGCCAGGTGAGTCTGCCTTCAATCCTGAATGGGGAAAAAATATGCATATGCTTAACAAATTAAAGAATCTGAAATAAGCAGCTGAGTAAGATTTTGATGATAGAAAGTTATAAATGGACTAAAGGTCCACATAAAATTGAAATACTGAAACTTTTACAATAAGGTTTTGGAATTCATTATAAAAAATAAACAGCTTCTCTTGGGAAATCTATTCTGCTTTGGTTTCTACAAGACAAAACAAAAATAAGCAATGTAATGATTTCAAAAACTGTTCATTAGAGGAGACTAAACTTTTTAGGTAGAGGAAAGATTTACAAGTTTATTAAATGTTGGAAAAACATTGTGACATTGAAAATATTGAAGGAGACATCTGAAGAACAGAATCAGAAAATATCAGTGTCTTCTTCTATGGTCAGGCTATGTCCAAAAAACTTTATTGAAGAAATGACAGATGTAGAAAAAAAATAGCTGATAAGATAAATAGTACTGAAATGTACAGCTGACATTCCAAAAGAATGATTTAGAAAAGGGTGTTTCATTGGATTTAAATTTTAAATCCAATGAAATTTTATAAATTTTATAAAAATAAAATTTTAAAATTTAAAATTTAAAAAGGAAATACAAATGACAAACCAAGACAGTGACTTGGATAATTTTTTCCTATTGTATTTACAGAAGATGCTTGTTAAAGCCTGTGCAATGAGACAAAGAAAAAAACAAAGAAAAATCAAGTCTTAAGACAATATTTGAATGAACTAAAGATTAAGATTGTTAGAAGTAAAAGGAAGGAATATAAAGTGGTTCCTTTGATCAAGGTTAAAACAAGGTATGTTGTTATTTTTGGCTACCCTTTATGGACTTTCTGTTGACACCAGGATTGAAAAGATAATGTATTATGGATTTGTTTATAGTTAGGAGATGAGATATGGGATGTAGAGATAAATGTTTATAATATTGAGGGAAGGGCAAAGAGTCACTACATTTGTTTATACTTGTGGAGTTGGAAGCCACTTCTCTATATATTTCTTTTCTCCTTTTTCTTATATTATTTTTCTTTTTCACGAATGAAGGCAAATATATGTGTCCCAGGACAATGTTGCAGGATCCAATCTGGATTGGTCACTGGGACCAGTTTAGTCTTCTGAGCTTTCGGACACCTCAGGGACCTTCTCTCTCGCCAGAATGTGTCTTTTCTTTTTCTTTTCTTTTTTCCTTTTCTGCACATTTTACTCCTTTCTATTCTTCTGTTCTTTAGGTTTAGTTTGGATTAGATTTTACTATTACAATCAAAATGCTTAATACAAATTATATAAATTTATACTTAAAAAATGGATAAAATCCACATGGCAGATAAGCAACTTTCTAGATGCTCAGGTAGGGCCGCCAACAGCTGAAGTATCCCTTCAGGAACAATCAATTCTCTTTTATCAAGGTTGCTAAGTCTCTTGCTATCATTCTTGGACAGCCAAGACTCAATCGGCTTCCAGGATAAGAACTCAAAGCCGTGCTGCTCCTGAGGAACGATTATCTCCCAATCAAGATGGCCGACAGTGAGAGACATTGGTTGATATAATTCAGTTGAAGAGCCACAGGTTGCCTATCTTCCAACTTCCTTAATCAAGAGTTCCTACTTACTGTTGAAGGTGCCCACCGAGATCTGAACAGCCCAAGGCAGAAAACATGAAAATGTATTTTTGCACAGACTAGGAGCGATCCAGAGGCATCCTGTTGCTAGGGGAGTTTCTTATTTGAAGGAATGTTTGGGATTTCAGTAAAGCTGAAAATAACCCATTCCTGGCAGGCAGCAGTCTGGGGTGGAGGAGAAGGGGAGAGAAAATAATCCATTCTCCATGCAAAGTCTATGCCATCCTTTTGACGTAAAGGAGGGAGGCAGCTGGCAATCACATGCTTCCACTGGGGAAAAAAAAACCTCACATACACAGACCTTAGTCATCCTTCAGCAGAAGAATCAAAATGTTCCAATTCAAAGGGATACTTCGCCATAGGAGAAGCCTTCCCCTTTCGCTCCAGAAATTCCTCCAAGTCCAGTCGAGTGAAATATTTGTTTGGCTCTTTGACAGAAGTTGCCACCCGGCCTGGAAATTCCCCATTCAGTGAACTGAAGAAAACATTGCCAAGATCATATATGTTTGAATGCATGTTGGACAAGAACATCTGACTCTCTGTGTCACTTATAGACCAAGGGGATATGGAAGTACAGGTAGTCCTTGACTAACAAGAGTTTGTTTAGTGACCATTCAAAGTTACAAGAGCACTGAAAAAAAAGTGACTTATGATCGTTTTTCACAGTTACGACCTTTGCACCATCCCCATGGTCATGTAATCAAAATTCAGATGCTTGGCAACTGGTTCATATTTATGACGGTTGCAGTGTCCCAAGGTCACGGGATCACCTTTTGTGGCCTTCTGACAATGGGGAAGCCAGATTTACTTAACAACCTTGTTACTAATTTAAGAACTGCAGTGATTCACTTAACAACTGTAGGAAGAACTGTGGTAAAATGGGGCAAAATTTGCTTAACAAATGTCTCACTTAACAACAGAAACTTTGGGCTCAATTATGGTCATAAGTCGAGGACTACCTGTAAAACTTTAAGTTAGGTCCAAGAGCAGAAACATCTGGATGTATGAGAGAGAAATATAAGGTCCACAAGAAGAAGAAGAGGGGGAAAAGACAGAAACAGTGATTCAGGTGTCTCAAGTGAATGCATTTCTCTCAACTGATGTCCAGCATCCAAACAAAACATATTGCTTCTGGTCCTTTCTCCTTCTGCTCTGTAGGTTTATTCAGCTCCTTTAATAATGCCAAGATAAGGGGAAAGGAAAAGGAACTAGATTGACTGCTGGCTGCATTAAAAACAAAATGAAAAGGACAACAATAAATGTTATTTGAAGGTGGCTCTGCCCGGTACAACTTTGCAGTCCAGGAGGAAAGAAAACAAACCAATTCATTTCACCTTCAAATCCTCAGAAACAGAATGTACAGAAATTGCTGGGAAAAGAAAAAGATAAAAAAGCTGCATTATTTTAGAGCCTTTAAAAAAAGCTAAATGACTCAGAAGTCACTCAAACAAATTAAACTTTCCTATTCCTTGCCTGGCTGGCTGTGAGTTTAAAAGATAAAGTCCTAACTGGAACCTGATAAACATCTGAAGCTTACGCACACCCAACATTACCTAACAATTTTCTTCTCCAAGAAGCTTCCCTTCCCTTCCCTCCCCCCCACCCTTTTTTTAAGCCCAACATTTCACCACATCCTTCATCTGCAGGTCCAGCTATATATTGTAAAGTGGACCTGGGAGAAAGCACATCTTTCAAACTACACAGGAAAAAAAGAGTTTCTTTGCTTTGCCAAAGTGACAGATGGAAGACCAAGAACCTTTTGCATCCAAGCCAAGGGACAAAAATTGCCCAGTAAGGGAAAATTCAGCCTTTTCTAAGACAGACACTGCAAATTTCCAAGAATTGGACAGGGATAAACCTACTGACTAATCCTTAACATGCATTCCATGACATGCACTCCACGAAAGCTATGCAATAATACATCTATATAATTTTAAGGGTACCCGAAGAATCTTGTTACTCTTTCAAAAGATATAAGAAAGCTACCCAAGTTGGAGCCAAGTAGGAATTAAACTTGTCTGACTCTTGGCGGCTTTTTTTTTTTTAAAGGCTTGCCACCATTCTTTATGAGCCCAATAGGGATCTACAGCTCCACGCTGCAGAAAAGATGTCAATCTCAGGAGAACTAAGCTAGTTTTTAGATTACTGCTTTGGCAGGTCTGGGATTTCAGCCATGTACATTACAGGAGGGACTGCTAAAGTGAAACCATAGCTCATACTTCAAAGTACAAAGGTTAAAAATTAAAACACATGCAAATTATCCCTGGCTCCAAATCCAACAAGCTTGATTTGAAGCAATCAAACTAGTTCAGGAGTCAACCCTAACAATCTGTCAGAACCATACAATAAAAGCCAATAACTTTAGGAGCTCATCAGGACTGGTCAGTCAGAACCCCCACCCACCCACCCAC